>OZ020165.1:15548907-15858828 GCA_963971145.1 Sussaba pulchella
AATCCGGTGATTCGGGACGTCCCTGCCCATATATATACGTAGCTGCGTACTGTGCATACTAAATAATACATACACAATAATAATACTAATAATAAATAAATAATAAATCAAATATACCTAGTATGCAAATAAGGCGCTAGCCGTATACTAAAAATACTATACAACATATATCCATGTACTGGAGAAATAATATCGACTTATATACATCAATAAAATAATATCTATGTACCACGTAATATTTCTATATACGTATATATACGTAGTATGAGAGATACTAAACGGGCTCCATATATATACACGTAGCGGCCTGGCGTTGCAGGTAGTCCCCGTACCTAAGTATAGGATGCACGTAGCGGTGCAGGGACATTCCAACGTGTCGGTACCCCGGTCTCCGGGGTTTCCGTAGCGAATCGCGGGTGAGTGTATGCGCGAGCGACAGTGGGGGAACGAGTCCTACGAACAAATTCGAGTGGCGGGGGCATACCGTCACAGTGCCAGCAGCCGCAGCAACAGCAGCAGCAGCAACAGCAGCAGGATTAAGGGGCCAGCAGCAGCAGCAGCAGCAGCAGGCCAAAAGACCCCGAAGGGTAGAATTTTGAGGACCCACGTTGTACGTCGGCCCGAGGGAGGGTCGAAAAGGGGGAAAGAGAAACGATGGAACCCAGAACTCTCGTACAGTCACGCTCTCGGCACGCACTCGACCAGAGTCGTGTCGGACTCGTGGTCGCGTAGACGCATCGTATATACGCAAACGAAACACTCCCCCACCTTTTTGGTCGCTGGTTATTATTTTTTTTTTTTTCGGAGGGGACCGCGATCGGTTGGAGTTGCTCCGTTGCCGTTGCTCCGTTGGTTCGCGATGCAGTCATCCAGTCAGTGACTCGGCGCGCCTCAATGTGCGAGGTTTGACTGTTGGTCTCGAATACACGCAAGCGCCTACTCTCGCTTTCTCACTGGCGTGTTTAGTTTCGAAAAGTCAGTGAAAACGGGAACTTTATTTATCATTATTGTTTGTTTGTTTTTTAAAAATCTATTTTGTTTATCGTGCGATATTATTGGGTGACGTGTGCGAGGAGTGGATCCACATAGCGATATCGCGACGGAGTTTGGGGTGGCGGAACTCGAAGGGATGAATAATATTAACCGAGGCGTTTCTTCATTCACGCGCCAGAGTGGGTTAGCGTACGAATTGTTGTGATTATCGTGCGTTCGGAGTTGCGTGTCGGTTGGTTTACACGTTTATTGTGCTTATCAGTCAGTCCGGCGCCGCCGTCGTAGTCGCAGGGCGGCAAAAGGGGTGAGTGCGGAGAGTGTCGGGCCTGGACGTGTTGCCGCCTCTTTGCGGAATCATCGCCACAGCGCGTGACAAAACTCCCTCGCGAATAATTCGGAGTCTCGACGTCGATGTTTGGTTTATAGTGTTTGGAAGGTGCAATCCGCGCTAAAGAAGTCATCCGGTTGTTAATGCGCGCCGCGTGGTTGCGCGTAGAACGCCCTACGGATATAAGCGAGAGATTGAGGGAGCGAGCGAAGCGTTTATATACCCTTCGGTGCTAGTTTTTGACTCGGATATACCGGATTCGCGGTATTTCCGGGAGTGCGGCGGTCTTCGCCCCTCCCTCGCGTACCTGAGGGGACTCTCAGGTAACGACTTCGCCACCGCCGGTCTGCTCGAGGACGCACCACGACCGATGATTCTTCGGTCGTCGCGGTAGACGCGTTTTCGAACTACGCAATTGGATATTTGGAGAGTTTGGGAGGAGAAAAAAAAATAGTTTTGCCAGTTGGAAGAATTGTAGTCGCAGTTATGACGATACCCGAGGAGTAAGTACATTCGTCGTTTAAAATTGCGTTGAAATGAATAATTAGGGATATCTTTTCATGAAATTGGAGTAGGCATAATGGAACTGATATATTTTTTTAGATTGAAAAATTTTAGTTTTTCTGAAAATTTATTCTATGATTATAGTTTCCTCCCTAAAAAATAAAAAATGAAATCTAACTTGCAAAAAAATCGATACTTCGATTATTTTCGAAAGAAAATTGATTTTTTCTATTATTTTCTATTATTTTTTATAGAGAAAAAAAATTTTTTTTTGCCAGACACATTGAATTTTCCTTTTTTAAAATAGGAAACCATTATCATGTATTGGAATTCGCGAAAGTAGGGTTCATACCAGATCATTTTATATGGTATTAAATTTTTTAAGGAATATTTGGTCATCCCACTAACAGAATTACCGAAAGGCGGAGAAATTGCACGTATTATTAATGAACAATTTCCCCAGGTTTGGGTCAACAATTACAATTAGACTAGAAGGTTCAAAATAGACTTGAAATTTGTATTCTTCTATTTTTTCAAATCAATTTGTAATCCGTCAAAATAAAAATTCAAACATGACCCAAATAAAACCTCTCCAATCTTCAGGGTCAAATTATCGTTCGGCGAAGAACAAACGAATTTTACCCGAGAACCGATTTTCCATCGAATTCCTTGACCTCAATTTCACTCCACTTAACTTTTTGAGTTTTCCTCGTGAGAACGAGAAGCCAATTGCCACGAAAATTTGGGGTTTTCGGGAGTTTCAAACGTTGAAACGACTTCCGGAACGTTGAGAAATTGACGATCGGAACGACGAAGGAACGGAAGTCGAAGCGTGTGAAACTCTTAGCCGACGACGCTTCCGTGTTTCCGCGGCCACGCAGGCGTGATTGTGCACACGTGCACACTGAGGGTTGTGGGATTGTTTGTTTAGTAACTTAAGGGGTAGGCGAGGGCGACGATGATGCCTCGGTAACGGATTGTCACGAACGGACGAGATTGCGGGTTTGTCTTGGCATTGACTCCAGGTACCTATAGTGGAGCCTCGATTATCCGAAAGCGTCGAAAACGCCGGTTTGCATTATTGAAAGCTTCGATTGTTGGAACTTTTATTCGCAAAATCTTTCGTTTACGAACTGCTTTTAATATTATCCTGACAGAATCTTTTTGGTTTTTTTAAATGTATTACATGGCGTTCTTATACGTTCTACTGTCTTACTTTGTTGCGGTTTTTCGTGATAATGATAATAACGGTTATAATAATAATCATTGCTATTGTTATATGTGATATGATTAATATTTTAACAAAAATATATAATTATAGATGGTAATATCGTATTATTACAACATCAATATGATTATTATATATAATATGTAAAACTAATAATAATAATTATTATATCTCCATGTAATTACAATAATAACTATTATTATTATTAAAATTATTATTATTAATATTATAAGAATACAATATTAACATCAATAATTATATATTTTTATTAGAATATTAATTGTATCATATATGCCAATAATATGGTAATAATAATTATTATTATTATTGTTATAATATATTTATATATTTTATTATATCATAACAATGATGGAAATTATTCTATTTACTTGTACGAAGCTTTGGCGACGGACGACCTAATTTTTTTCCGCCACATAATAATAATAATAATTACTATTATGAGATTCGTCGGTAAATTGGACCGCGCTAATAGCTCCGCACACCGTCAGCGGGAAGCTGCAGTACGACGGCCCATCTTGACCCGAAAAAAGTGTAAAAAAACACGCACATTTCGCCGACGGTGGGTGCAACCTGCAACCGAGGCAAATGTACCGCCGAACCGGATGAGCCGGTCGAGAGAAAGCCTTCTCGCCGATATCTTTCACGTCGGTCCCGGTAAAACACGGCGCGTCGAGTCTCTCACGGTTCTTCAGATTCTTGGCATTGACGATTCACAACGTTGACGCCAGCGGGGATGATCCGTGTGACCACTTAAAACCCTCGTCCCACGTTTTTCCCCGGAGAAAATATTTATCGGAAGAATCTCAACGCGCTCTCAATGTTTCGCCCTGTATATTTTCAAACGCCACGAAAATTCCAACGAAAGAGTATTGAGGGAGAGAGAAAGAAAAAAAAAATTCCTCGTCGAAGAACCACGATAATCCTGCAACCCCCCGAGGTTCTTGACTCTCTTGAATACCAGACCACATACGCTTTTCTCCTCGACGCAAGAACGTTTCTTCTTTTCGTTTCAAATTTATTTTGTTATTTTCGTTCTCACACACTTGAGATAGCAAGTTCTTGCTTTAACGATCTTTCACGTATGCGAGTTATCGTTCGGAACGCATTAAAGTTCACTTCGGGACGTGTTGTCGAAGAATTCTTTAACGACCTTTTGATTATTATTATATACATTTTTTTTTTCGTGACGTAGCGCCATCGAATTTATGACAAAAATATTTCTCTCGTGCATTCGAGTTGCTCTCGTAAAAATTTCCTTCGTGACTGTGGTTTTACTTTCAAGCACTTTAGTACGTTCCTTCAACCCTCTCGAACCTCAAACATATTATATCATACACATTTTAGTGTACCATTCGTCTCGACTTATACACATATATGTATTTGATATGATTTTTTTTCCACCCTTTGCTCCGAGCACGAGCTCGAGAGGTCTTTGCGGTGTGTCACGTGCCTCGAATCGTTCACGCATTGCTAAGCGAAACAGCATAGTACATCGCTCGGTCAATGAATGAGTGGACTGCTCGCGCTGCTATACCGCTGCTGGTGCTCGTCTCGAATTAAAAGCTCTCAAGTGGTGAATCATAATAACGCACGTCGGACTCCCTCGTGTGTGCGCTCGTTCGTAGAAAAAAAAAAAACGAACGAAATGAAAAGAAGAAGAAGAAAAAACGTCGTTCGCTCGTTTCTATTCCTCGAATCACCGACTCGATAATTCGATTCAATCGGACGTACTTCTTTCCCGCGCTGGGTTTCGACTCACCGGCTGCGTTACGATCGTCCGAGAGGCATCAAACGGCACGAGCAGCAACAAGGTTATTGTTCTTTTGATTGACGAGGCACCGTTTCGACGACGTCGATCTTGCGGGGTGACTCGAAAGTTGCTACTGCGATGAGATTGCAGCTGGTCCACGATTACGAACGGGGCTACGCGTTGTAGGGTAGAACTGAGGCAATTATCAAAAATCGTGACTCGGTTCATTCGAACCTTTGAGGCAGTTTAACGGCAAATTGAATTTTAACGACGAGAAAAGCCGGTCAAGTGCGAGTTAGACTCGCGCGCAAAGAGTTTCTTACCGTATGTTTAATAATTAATTACTAGAAATCTATGAGACCTGGGACTTTCGTTTCAATTTTCCTGTAAACTTTGAGTAAGGCATTCTGGTCCCTGATTTTTCGAAAATTTTAGGTCCAGTAGTTTTGGAAAGGAGAGGAGGGGGTGGGAGAGATGCTCTATTTTTGCATATTTTTCGGAATGGCTTTTTAAATATGCTATTAAATATACAGAATATTCCGTCATTGACGTAATATTTTTCTGGTCAATCCGTACAATATGAATCCAAACAAAATACCGTATTTTCCAAAAAATAATTCCAACGCGTATAAGTAAATTTTATGGTTGCGCGATGTTGCGGTTTCCATTATACGACTTCCGACCCGATTTCTCTCGGATTATCGTTACGATCTGCCGTTAAATTATTACAACCATTCGAGGAAAGTTTCTAAAACAGTACGATGGAAATTCCATTAAAATCATTATTTAAAAAATCTCGTCAACGAATATTTTCTAGCGATTCGAGAATTTTATTTTATCCGTCTTAAACAATATTATTAGTTATCGCTCGGTGCGGTTTAACGCGAGTTGGTCCCGAGCCTCGTGCTACCGTGATGATAATTGGTAGTTAACGTGGAGCTATGCAATTTCCTATCGAGACGAAGGATCGCTGTCGTTCCAGCCCCTTTGGCGACTCCTTTCCCACACCCTTTTTGTCCCCCTTCTCCCCCTCTTCTCGTGTGCAAGAGTGCGCGACCCGTATTGTAGCACTTCCTAGACGTTACGTCGTTGATGCAAGCGGCAGCAGCGGCAACGGCATACAATCAGCGATAGTACGAAGCCGTGGAGTGTCGTCTGTCGTCGGATGCTCGAACAAGTCGCTCTCGAGGGCTTTAGCGCCGGTGGGCGACATTGAGATACGCGAGGGAATTACGATCGAGAGTCCGTTAGAGAGTCTGAAGTCAGTCGGACCCACGACGAACGTGGGACTGAAGGCCTCAGCGATGTGTTGAGTTTATGGTGCTGCCAAGAAGAGTAGAGAACAGGAGACTGTACTTCTATACAAGTTTGATTTTTTTGGGTCTAGTTTTTGACTTGTCTCACGGGAGGACAAGGATTGTCAATAATTGTTAATTTGTGATTAGAGTCAACAGCGCGATATTTGGAACGATTGGTGTATCGTGCGTTCGATTTGACCCAGACTTAAATTTTAAAGTTCATTTGCTTATTGTTATTTTTAAGATGAATAATTCTGGAAACTTTACATTTCAAAATTTCATCGTAAAGTAGGAATCCTGAGCTGCATTCATGAATTTTTTCAGATTTTTAGAATGACATTTCCTTTTTTTTTTTTTTAATCTTAGGTCGATTCGACCCCACGATACACTTTCAGGGTACGAAAGAGAACGATGCGCTAATTGGGTTAATGATCGGGTTAATGAGGCGACGAGCTTTCGACATTTTTTTTCAGTTCTTTCTCTATTATCGAAACATAAATAAACGACTATTAAGGGGTTATATTTAGTTGTTCGACAATAGTTCCCCCAATATTGAAAATGTTTTCATAAACGAATTCATATAAGTACCTCAATCCATGTTGTAATTGATATTGTCTATATTTTCTAATCAAACTATATCAACATGGCTAAAGTAACTATGAAAATCCCTCAATTTTTCCACAAACACTTAAATACGACCCCTTAAGGATTTTCAGAGGATATGTTCGTGTAACGTAGAGATCTAGGCGGGTGACTTGAACTAGCCGAGTGGACGTGGAGTACCGCATTGTCCGCCCATCCGTAAATTAGCAGCGATCTTCCGTCTTCGTGTTCTCGGGTGCTTCACGACTCGGTCGCATTCTTTTCCTCCACCCGCGTCAACCCCGAGAGGCTTCCCGTGTCCCGACTCATCGTTCCCCACTTTTTCCGCTTCTTCAGCACGAAAACCTCTCTCCCAAATCGCGCTCTTCATCATTACAATGTGATCGCGCAATTCTCGACGCCTCTGCGTTCAAGATCAACCGAGAAATTCCTCGTTCGACGCTCGATGACGCTTTCTTCGTCGTCTTTCTCGATGTATGATAAGAGTTAGAATGTGTTGTGTCCCTCTTTGACGAAGATGCGTCGCTCGTGCGTGTCTAGACTCGAGATTGACTCGGATTTCCAGAACGATACGGATCCACCCTCACGCGGTCGGCGAGAGAAACGGGGGTACATTGGGTCCACCGTGGATGCTGCTTCCGCCGGCGTCGAACCTCGCACCTTTGAAACGATCGTTCGGGAGATTGGCTTCAGAACCTTTCATCGATCGTTAGAAGCGAGGAGATACGTCAGGGTCGAGTCGCGATTGTCTTGGGAATGGATGGTGAAATGAATTGTCTATCGATCGCACAGCTGACGGAACGGGGTTTTCAATTTTCGCAATAGTTAGGGTATTTGTTTAGGTATTTATTTGATTTTTGTAGTTTCGGCTTCGTGCTGCAGCGGTTGAGGAAAATAGCTAGAGGAAAAAAGTGCAGGCAGAGAAAGTTATAAGTTTGAGCTCGAATATTGCACAATCTCGATAAAATAAATTATTATTATAAATAATAATAATAATAATAAATTATTATTATAAGTAATAATAATAATAATAAATTATTATTATTATTAGTAAATTATTAATTATCATTCATATAATAATAATTTATTATTTATTACTTAATTATCAGTTATTATTATAAGTGAGTTTTTTCCACTTCGGGGATAATTGATCGACGCTTATGAGTATTATCTTCGCTCAGTGAGTTTAAAAATAGTATATTCGTTTCGAAAAAATTCCCAAATCGAATTGGAGAGAATTTGTTCAATGCTACATTGACGGAGAGGCGACCGAATAAATTGTATCGCGACAACGCGCAGTGTGTTGTACGAAAGCGGGCCTACATGCGTCGACAATTAATACAACGTTTCGGTTCTCATTAGCATTCCGATCTTAGCCGTTCGGTCGTCATGTTTATCGTGTAAATATACGTGTCCTTACAGACAGGATGTAACTCGCATTCCAAACGTGTTGCCGGTTCGCGTTAACCTCGGTTGCCGAACGGGCATTTAACCGATTCCGGCGTACACAAGTCCGATGCACGTAGATCACGTGTTTCATACGTGTATAAATGTTGTCTTTGTGATGTTTGTGGGATGGTAATCAAATATTACACGTATAGTTTAGTAAGTAGGCAACTGATAAGATCCTACCATAGCTTCACGTACAACAATGTGCGAGCGTACGAGTAGCAATGGAAAAAAAAACGAACCATCCAATCTTTGTGCCACATCTCGAAAAAAAAGAATTTCAATTCAGTAGATGGCTCCATGGACTAGTTTGGATTTTTTTTATCAAATTGAAATCAATCCAATATCATTATTCATATCGTAATAGTTTTCCGCATCCGATGCTTCACGGAAACATAAATCTACCGCCCTTAAACCAACATGATTCAAAATCTGAATAAAATAGCTATTTTAACGAAAAAAGAGATACAGAAAATATTTTTTTGAGTATTCGTCTTAATTAAATTCAGCATAAATATAAAAATTCACGTATCAATTTTACCAATCCTATGAACAAAATTTCAATAATAATTTCAATTGCCATAAAAAAATTCCTAAATCTAAATACATGTTTTTATATTTTTTCAAACCGAAATAAAATTAATTAAATTCGAAATTGAATCACGTCGTTTGTCTCTTTTTTTCTATTATTCGAAGAAAAGTTATTTCTCATCGCGTTTCGATCGATTATGAAGCTAACAGAGACCTCGTTGTTCGATCGTTCGTGGCATTGTTCGTTCGCGACAGTCGCAGCTCGGCACCGGTCATATATATTTAATATACCGGGTGTGGCAGGGGCGTCGGGCATTGTGTGTTAATGGGCATTACGCGGGACGCTCGGAAACTGATGTACAACAAAGGACAATGCCGATGTCGAGGGCCGGCAGCCCGAACGAACGGACGCGAGTACGCGCTGAGAATTACGGAGTTTTTCGTCGATGGTTACGACGTAAAACGTTACCAACGCACGAACCGACCCATTGACATGTAAACGCACTTAACGCTACACTCGCAACGTACCGTTGGTGCTCGCAGTTAGGGCAAACACGTGACCGTACCGTTTGACCACTCAAAAAGTCTCTTTAAGACCATCTATAACTAGAACGAAATTTTTTTTTTTTTTTTCAAACCCTTAATACACAAACAGGGTAATTTTGAACCTGTCATTTTTTTTGTAAATAAGCTTTAATTCAAAATTTTTTAATGAATGTGAATAATTCTGATCGCACTTTTAATTAAGGTCTTTCTAGGTGGATAGCTGGCGAAAAAGTTACTCCAAAATGGGTGAATCGTCGATTTACGAGTCTAGATCATTCAGTACATGTTTATAGAGAAATAAACAATCGCCCTCTTGAAAAACCTGCGACATTTCGCATCAATTCCTAATAGGGCGGATCTCTATGGCGGAGATCGCGTTCGACTGGGCGGAGATAGTAGGGCGATTTTAACTACTTTATTTAGGCGGGGACTCGTTCGGGCTTATTCTGTGATACCGAGTCTGCACGATCGATCGCAAGGGTTGTATTTGCGAGCGGCGTATGAATCTAGCGGGGCTTCTTGAGCAGCCCGATGGGAAATTAATCTACCCAAAAATATATGAAAATGTAGCGGGGGGGGTCGATAATTTCTGCGACGCAATTTGTAAGTTAGAAATTAAATTCTACCCGAATTTGTCGAATGAAATAATCGAATGAAATTAATCAACCAATATATATTATTAATATTAATCAATCAATATTACCAATATTACTAATATATATTTTTTTAAATATAGAGGAGGTCAGTGATCCCTTCGAGACAATCTGTGACTCAAAAAAAAATCTGTCTGATTTCCAAATCGAATGAGATTAATCTACCAAAAAATATATAAAATGTAGCGGAGGTCAGTAATGACTGTGACACGATATATAATTTAAAAGGAAAGAAATCTACCTGAATTTCCAAATCGAATGAAATTAACCAATAAAAAAAAAACTAACTAACTAACCAAAAAAAAAAATAACCCGTCCGGAAAATTCTGTCACTCAAAAATAAAATTCTACCCAAATTTCCAAGTCGCCTGAATATAATCTCTTAAAAAATCCGTAAGAAAAATAGCGGAGGTCAGCGATCTCTCAGACACATCCGTCGATAATTATTCGCCCTCATCCCTGTTACAAAACTTAAGAAGAAAGAAACGAAAGTTTTTCATAAAAGCGCTTCCTATCGTTAATATATCCGAAATTACGATCGTATTTCACTATTTTCCAAAGCTTCATTGGAGAATTTCGCGCGAACGACTAACGAGGCCCCGTCTCATGCTTTATCATTATTATTATTTTGCAGAATGGCTGCGGAAGCGGCGAACAAAAAGGCCGAGCGAGAGGCTCTTCGAGGCGTCATACAACAATGGAACGCCAATCGTCTGGACCTCTTCGAACTCTCCGAACCGAACGAGGTGAGCTCAAACGATTCTTCCGCGATTTTTAACACGACGACAACGTCTGCGCTCATTCAATTCAATCGATTTTTAATTAATCACTCATTGATATATTTTTCTTCCAGGATTTGGAATTCCACGGGGTTATGAGATTCTACTTTCAAGACAGCGGACAAAAAGTCGCGACGAAATGCATCAGAGTAGCGTCCGACGCGACGAGCCAGGCGGTCATCGAAACTCTCATCGAAAAATTCCGTCCGGATATGAGAATGTTATCAGTCCCCGAATACGCGCTCTACGAGATTCATGAGAACGGAGGTACGTTTCTTACCACGCGACGGTTTCAACCGCGTTAAGCGAAAAATCTTTAAAACAAAGACCTACTATTAAAAATAAAATTAATAATAACAATAATAATAATAATAATAATAATATAATAATAATATAATAATAATAATAATAATAATAATAATAATGATATAATAATAATAATAATAATAATAATAATAATGATGATGATAATGATATAATAATAATAATAACAATAATAATATTAATAATAATAATAATAATCATAACAATAATAATAATAATAATATAATAATATAATAATATAATAATATAATAATATAATAATAATAATAATAATATAATAATAATAATAATAATAATAATAATAATAATAATAATAATAATAATAATAATAATAATAATAATAATAATAATAATAATAATAATAATAATAATAATAATAATAATAATAATAATAATAATAATAATAATAATAATAATGATAATTTATTGATATATTATTATTAATAATATATTGCTATTCAAATAATTATTTTTTGAATTTTCAGAGGAGAGGAAGCTGGGCCTCGAAGAAAAACCGTTGCTGGTCCAATTAAATTGGCACATAGACGATCGCGAGGGTCGTTTCTTGCTCCGCCGAATCGACGACAAGACGAACGCTCAGGGAGTCGGTTTCGCCGAGGGTACGAGTTTCCGTAGAAAATTGAGCAAACGCGAGAAGAAACAAATCAAGAAGCAAGAAAAACTGAGTCGATTGAAGAGCGCCGGAGAACCGGAAGAAACGACCTTGCCCGTCGATCAAAACGGCGTCGCTGAAAAGCTCTATACCGGTTAGTTATTCCCAAAAATAAAAATAAATCCGGCGGTGTTATTCAAAACAAAAAATTGCTACTTTATCGGGAAATTGATTGATCAGAAAATTTCCTGAACTCTCGGACTGTGTCAGTAGTTGTGGTTTCGCGCAGTCGACGGTTGACTCATTTTCTCTCCAAACAAGCATATCGATCGTTCTTGATGTGGTTCTCGGGCCGCGCGATAAGGAACGACGAGGCGTCCATCGATTAGCCGGTTCCCGTTGCCAAGCTCCGTACGCTTCAGTCCTAATCGATATTTCGTTAATTCGTACATTCCGCAAATAGTGAAAACCATTTATAGAAATTCGTGTCAGACACCGCGATGTAATACGAACGTATAGAGCCAACGAAAATCCATTCATCCCCCACCAACTTTTTCGATAGATTCATAAAAAAGGAAAAATAACGTAAATTAAAGGAAAATAATAAATAATGTAATAAACAATCCATAAGTAACCAGAAAATAATGAATAATATAATGAATAATCCATAAGTAACCAGAAAATAATAAATAATATAAGGAATAATCCATAAGTAACCAGAAAATAATAAATAATATAATGAATCATCCATAAGTAACTAGGAAATAATAAATAATATAATGAATAATCCATAAGTAACCAGAAAATAATAAATAATAAAATAAACAATCCATAAATAACCAGAAAATAATAAACAATATAATGAATAATCCATCTGTAACCAGAAAATAATAAATAATATAACGAAATAATCCATAAGTAACCACGAAACAACAAATAATACAACAAAATAATCCATAAGTAACCAAAAAATAATAAATAAATCCATCTATCATTTCGTCGTAAAAAAAAAATAATAAATCAAAATAAATGTAAAAAAAAAAAAATTATTCACAGAACTTCCGGAAACGAGTTTCACGAGAAGCATATCAAATCCCGAAGCGGTGATGAGACGTCGAAGGCAGCAAAAGCTCGAGAGGAAGCTGCAACAATTTCGAAGCAAGGACGGAGGTCCGGACACCGGTGGGACTTTAAAAATTTACGGCGAGGCTCTGTGCAAGGACGTGCCTTACAAAACTCTATTGTTGAGCGTGAGGGACTCGGCTGCCCAGGTAGTCAGAGAAATGTTGGCCAAGTACGGCCTCGACAAGGTGGATCCGCAACAGTATTGTCTCGTGCAGGTGAGCCGGTTGGGCGGGCGAACCCTTCGTCAATGTATTTATATATTCCGGTCGCTGCTTACAAATATGCCTACGTGCAGCCCCAACTTCGTCGGTGTTGCCACGTGGTGTCGAATTCTCGTTTTTTCTTTTTTTATTTCATCCTCGAGTGTGTTTCAATACAGCTTCGCAAAGATATTTGAATTCGAATCTTGCATTGAAAAATATACGAAGGATAAAAAGAGGAAAGAACGAAAAACTAAATTGTAAACGTGGAAATAGGACGCTCCGTCGTGATTCCAGTTTAAAGATCTTTCTGTTCTCGTTACCGCGTCATATTTCGTTGTAACCTCCGATGATATAACCATGGAATGGGGCTGATGAGTTGTTAATAACGGAGTTACGTTTCAATTGGAAAATCACGAAGCGAAAACCTTTGGGGGGTTTTTTTTTTTTGCTGTTTATTTTGTAGCCCGAGGTTGCTTGAAACTCGACTCCGCGGTTCGTAAATGCGTGAAATATATTTACCAACGAGTGGATTAGAAGGATCGTAGATGTAACGTTGTTAACGTATTTTTAACGTGTTTTGAGGGTCTTTAGAAGCGTTGCTGGGTAACGCAACAGCCGTCGATAGAACAGTTAGTTCGAGCTTAGCTCCGTTGATGCGACTGTCGGTATCCCGGATTTTTCCCCTCGTTTTCTGGTCGTTAAGGCGATGTGCTACGCGACGTCCGTTTCTGTAACGTTGCTACGAGCTCAAGGAAGATAGCTGAAGCTTCCCAAAGTAGTTTTCTTGGTCATGATCGACTTCTCGGATAAAAAATTGGAACGATTGGCTGCGAAATTTAGAAACGCAGTGGACCGTTCGCGTTTTTTGTCCGAGAAATTAATCGGGGCTGAGAAAAATGAATTACAGTTTTCGTTACCGACCGAACGTAACCGAGCACATGATTTCAAAGTAGATAGACTAGAATTTTATTTTACCTCCGTTTAAATATTAAAAGCATTCCTCGGATGTCACAAATAAATTATTTATAATTTGTTTTGTCCTTGGGGACACCGAAAAACGATGTAGAAATTGAATTTAACTTCCCAGGAAGGATTATTCTTATTTTCTGTGTTCGTTTTATTTTGTTTAGGTGAATGGCGAAAATACGAACAGCAACGCTCATCAAGAATACATCCTCGATGACGACGAGTGCCCTTTGGCGATTCTCATGAACCACCCGTCGACGCGTGGTAAGTTTTGTCTTTACTCGTTTAGACTATAAACACGTGCGTTTTACCCGTGAGTATACATTTCGAGATGATGATGAGTTAGGCTTTGTCGAGGCGATTTCTCGATTGCGTGTAAGGGACGAGTTTTCGATCTGTTGGATATGATAGCAGTCGTTTTTTTTGTTTAATTTTTATTTTATGAAACCGCCATTGCGCGATAAAATAATAAATAGACAGTTGACGGCCTTCTGAAACTTTCACCAGGGTATGTGGGTGGATTATGAGGGTGAGGTAAGGAAGACACTCGAGTTCAGGTACTTTATTTACGACTAAAGTTAGCCCTCCAACCTCACACTACGAAATAACATCAAAACCGTCACACTGGATGGATTCTACCCAGTCAGTTTTCAAAAAACGATTGTGAGCAAACTATCCGTCCGAAGTGGTTAAAAAAATTACAAAACATGCTTTGAACATTCTAGATGATGTACGAAAAGTTTATTTTTAAGAAATGAAATGGCAACATGTTGGAAAAAATTCATAAAGAGATGAAAACGGAAAGAAAAACTGCTGATCGTCGGTTGATCGACGGGTGGATTTCACCCAGCGTGGGGATGAAGGGTTAGTGTCAGGAGTTAACGAGGTGCTCTTTCATCAAGTATATAGAACGAGAGTGTATATGGCGGCTCGTCAAATCCGTATCAAACACAGATGCACAGTTGATAATCTGTTGCAGTCACTGAACTTTGTTGCCATATTCATCGCCCCGACGTGCGTCGAAATAGTTAACTCGAGAACTGATTCGAACATGTTACCGAACGTTACGGGTTGGACGAGGTCGAATATTCCGAACGCCTCGGGCTATTTTTTTTTGTGCAGGTTTTACGGCAACTTTTCCATTGGTAAAATAAAATTTCGTTACTCGATAATATATATATATATATCTATAATTAAATGTCTCGCTGCGGTAGACAAAAATTTATGATTTGTCGGCAAAACCAAATAAGTCCAACAGTGTTTTTTTTATCCATAAGTTACAGACAATTTTTTATTTTGATTTTATAGACTGCTACTCTGAATAGTTCCAAAAACCTATTTGATAATTATTGTTTTTCAAATCGATTTTTCCGCTGTGATATAGCGCTCGCAACATAAAATCCCTATTTCTCGGAAAGTATTTTTTTATGAAATTGTTCGGTCTTGTCCCTAAACCACAGGTGTATTCGTCTGAACTCTTACACCACACACTTATTTTTCCGCTCAAATACCATACACAGGGTCAATTCGACCCTGCACAAACTTCGACTGTCCGCCATTTTGAATGAACGCTCCTGATCGGCTTGAAAAAATTCTCAAATATACTTTAAACATCGTCAAACCAATTGACATTAATTAAAAAGTGCGATTGAAATTATTTGCACGCATAAAAAAATTCATGAAAAAAAATAATGTTTTGAAACAAAGTTTGCTTGCAAAAAAAACGACAGGGTCAAACTAACCCTGTGCGTGGTGTAAGAGTTATACGACGTTTCAGAGTCAAAAATCAATTCTAATCAGCCTTACATTATCTCTAAATACCTACCAAAATCAAAACAAAAAAAACCTTCACATGCAGACACCACAAATGCTCAATAGCGTATGGCAAAAGATAAAATGAAAATAATCCCCACGACTCCCAAAACCGAGCTTCCATTAATATACAGAACCCTCCGTTTACATTTTTCTTCTTCCAATCAAGGAAACGTATTTCTCTCGTATCGTAAAATATTTATAACAACGAGAGAAATATAAATAATATGTAAAGAGTACGTGAACGATAAAAACAAAGACTCCGTCCGCACGTTTACTTTCTCGAAAGAAGATTGATCGAAGGCGACACGGTTGTTGAATCGAATTCTCTAACTCATTAACGAGCCAATTAGCCCAACGACTCCCAAGACGGCGGGCAAGTTTTCAGGCCACTCCCGAAAGTACAACACCGAACTCAAAGTACCGGCTCGTTGCGGATGTTGTAACGCACACGTAGTTGTATTCGTGTGCTCCGAACCCACAACTTTGATCAATCTGCCAATCGCCCAGGGCGGACAGAAGCGAATTGTTAACTGTATAAAATTATCAGTACCTCGGCGAATGTGTGCCAAAGGCATATCGACATTCCCCACGTCACAATGACATGCTCTTCAACCGCGTCGATATTAAACCATTGAAAGGAACGATCGCCATAGTTGCCAACAATTTAGTTCCAAGACGTGGAGCATTGTCAGACGATCGAGCAAGGAGTTTTCGTTGAAGGTGAGGGCGGGAACTCGCTTTATCGAGACCCTTGCACACTGCATGTCCCTGCAAGTCGGTCGTTGGAGATTCGCGATTGATTTAATAAAACAGCATATTATGTACTCTACCTAACAACTCTCAAAATTTATGGCTGGACCTGAACATTTTGAATCAACCTTAACCTTGTATATTTTTAACCGACTTCAAAAAAGGAGGAGGTTCTCAATTCGACTGTATGTCCCTTTTTTTGTGTGTATGTTACGCGATATCTTCGCCGATTGTGGACCGATTCGAATGATTCTTCGAAGTCGGTTATTATTTTTTTGTAAAAATTTATTATTACACGTGCTATACGCTGAAAGTATTTATTTATCATGAACAGTATTCTACAATAATATTGAATAAGAATTCCATCCTATTTGTTTATTATAATTATTACGAAGGAGACAAATACGAAAAAGGACAATCGAATCGAGGTATCATCGATCAAGAGTGGACCAAGACGTCGTATGAATATTTTCTCTGCGTCAAAAAATCGAAAGCAATTGAAGGACTTTCAAAAAAAAGATTCAGCCAAGAATCTCCGTAGGCGTATATTCTTCTAAGTTCGAATTTCAACCAAAAAAAGGCAAAAAAAGCGATCAATATTCTATATAAAGCAAAAAAAAAAAAACCCGGTCGATCGATCGTAGGTGTTGATCCCTTGCATTCCCGAACGCTTAATTCAATTTGCCTCAATATCGAGCACGGACTCTCATAATCCGTCAAGCATCTTTCATCCCACCCTCAGATTGACGCTTGTTCAATCAGTTTGACCACCCGAATTTCAATCGACCGAACAATGACCCTACGACAATTTCCAGTCCCGTCGACACCTTTTCGAACGTTTCTATCGGCCGGTCAAAAAATCTTTGTGGAGCAGCAGCTCGGGCACGAATATCCTACGTGGAAACCATAGAGCACACGTGTGTACGATACAGATTTTGGCCAATAGCGGGGTACGAGTCAATGCTATTTAAAGTCGAAGCGATAAAGAGAGAAAAGGGGGACCGTCTGGTTTCGTTGCCTCGCAGCAGGCGTCACTTCCGCTATCTTTATTGCGAATATGTTCTGGCTCGTTTCTCGACCGTCCACGTGTATATATGTATATATGGGGCAAAATTTCCCAATTCACCGAACTGTCCGAACCCTCCTATCCCCCGATGTGGACGATGATTTTTTTTTAGTATCCTTTGGATCCTACGACCTCACTAATTTTTTCAAAGATTTTTTAGACCCCTGCTCCCCCCCTCCACCATTTTATTTTTATCAAGAGGTAACTGCTATTATCCGGTGCTAGTATCCGGGAAAAAAATTTCATCCAAATAAAAAGGGGGCAAATAACAATTACCTCTTGATAAAAATAATATGGCGGCGGGAGGGGAGGGGAAGGAGGGGTCTAAAAAATCTAAAAAAAAATGAGTGAGGTCGTAGGATCCAAAGAATACTAAAAAAAAAATCATCGTCGACATCGGGGGATAAGGAGGGTTTCAGTTCGGTGAATTGGGAAATTTTGCCCCATATATATATAAATATATGTATATATATATATGTGCAATATACGAACCGGATGCGGATGTACCGGTCGCTCACGAAGCCGGCCGTGCAGTGAGCGCACGACAAGCTCTCGGGTTATTGGAGTCAAAGCCACCCGCACCAAAGACTCGGTCCGTAGAGCCGGACGAACTCGAACCAGATTGAAACTCGAGTCCGTCTCGGCCGCTGCGTGACGTCGAGACCGTTTTAAGGGGCAAACGAACGACCGTATAACGACGAATTCAAGTACGGCACGACACTCCGACCGACCTCGTCTATGCATTCTACATCACATTCGGGTGAATGAAATTTAATGGGACGGAGAAAGACCAGACGAAGAAAGTATACACGTGGCTCGTGACGTGCGTCTATTTATATTTGTTCCTTTCATGCGATTTACAACGCAACCTTTGGACCGACTCGAAGATACACGCGGTGCAAAAGGAAGAAGAAAACAAAGCGTTTTGTACTAAACTATTGGAGTGCGGATCATGGTTGAGTCTGTGATCCATTCGGGAATTTTTTTAGGGGTTTTCACGGTATTGGAAATTTAAGGGATCCAGCTGCGGAGGACGAGCGAAAGGGGAAAGAAACGAAGTTTGGAGGAATAGAATTTATGCGCGGTGATATTCGCCGGTTCTTGAAATTTTTTCATTCGACTTTCAACGTGGAAAGATTGTGAGAATTTCTCGGTAAACTTTTAATCAGAAATTTCCATGATTCTTTGCGTTTCTCGTCAGTGCTAATTGCTTTCTACATTACCATACTGAATCATTGAAAATTCGAAAAGGAAAAGAAATTTACAAGGCTCCGACCTGCTTCCTCCACTGTTCTTCAACCAAAGTTTTCACAATCGAGCTCTTGGTTCAAGCTGCGGTGACCGTCGCTTCTTTTTATTCTACCTCATTTCCGTCAGAAACGCTGCGGTAATTTCTCGCCACGGGCGAAAAGTTTCAAACGTCGTACGAAAAGGTGATTATCGATTCGGGATTGATCCTTGACCTTTGGATGCCAATACGTGCGATGTTGGAACTTCGTGACGTCGCAAGTTTTCCGTCCGAAAAATTCGAATCTTCTTCAATCCTGTTGCAATCCCTTCGGAGGTGTCTAAGTGGACGGGAAAGATGGATCGTGACGCAATATACGCTCAAGGGCTTGCGTATTTCGATGGAAATTAGTGTGAAGGGAAGGATGAGTGAGAGCCAGCTCAATACGAATGGGAAGAGAGAAAAAAATTGTTCTAATTAATGGGGAAAAAAAAAAAAATTATTATTATTATGATTATTATTATTATTATTTTGTATATTAATATATTGTAATATATGTAATTTTGTAATATATTGTAATAATGTGGAAAATGATAATAATAATAATAATAATAATAATAATAATAATAATAATAATAATTATTATTATTATTATTATTATTATTATTATTATTATTATTATTATTATTATTATTATTATTATTATTATTATTATTATTATTATTATTATTATTATTATTATTATTATTATTATTATTATTATTATTATTATTATTATTATTATTATTATTATTATTATTATTATTATTATTATTATTATTATTATTATTATTTATTATTATTATTATTATTATTATTATTATTATTATTATTATTATTATTATTATTATTATTATTATTATTATTATTATTATTATTATTATTATTATTATTATTATTATTATTATTATTATTATTATTATTATTATTATATTATTATTATTATTATTATTATCATTATTATTATTATTATTATTATTATTATTATTATTATTATTATTCCCATTAATTCAAACAATTTTAATAATAATAATCATTATTATTATTATTATTATTATTGTTATGGAATAAAATGAATTTTATTATATTTTACTCTGGAAGGTATTTTAGGAGGTCGAGGTTAAAACGAATAGGAAGAGCGAAAAAAATTGTTTGAATCAATGGGGAAAATAATGATAATAATAAAACAAAATAAAAAATAAGATTTCAATGAAAAAGAGAGAGTATGATGTGCGACATCGTTACCGTAAGCGCCAAGGGCGCATCGTTGTGGAAGACGAATAGAATTGACGAGATCCTAGTCGAGGTAGTTAGCCGATTGGTCGATGGTTTTGACGGGGACGCGTGGTACCGACGTTCGCGAGCTCAGTCGCGTCTCGGTTGTCAGACCGAGTGACTCGGTTGTTCGGCTACACTCGCCGGTTTTCACTGAATAAACAATCCAATCCACAAAGAAGTAAAACAAAATGTAAAAAATTAAAGAAACGAGAAGCAACGATTGATGCGAAAGATTTCAAAGCTGTGGACCAAATTTTACACGTAAACAATAACTTTTATTGCAATCAATTTACCTCGAGTGCAGTATCAATATACGCCAAAAGAGTTTTTTTCGTGCAAGGAGTGGAAAAGAAATAATCGAGGATTAAAAGAAAATTGAAAGAAAAAAAGGACAAAATATCGAGGAAGGATTCCTCCTCATGGACCAACGATTTTTGAGAGAATCTGGATGGTCCCTAAAATCTTTAAGCACCGTGCGGTGCTCCGATCTTCGAATCTCTGGATGATCATCCAGCCTGGTCTGGTCATCCGCGCCTTTTTCGTTCGTCATCTCTCTCACATATATGAGACACGTGGTCCAACCCATGAAATATATATCTCACGTAGTACAAAAGTGGAATAATTTGTATTCGAAGAAAAAGCGTCATCTAATCGACGCAGCATCGAATAAGATTTCACCAAGACGTTGTATAAATATTTCATTCGAATGTCATCAAAAAGGATCAAAGGATCGTGGAAAAAACGCTGAAGAAAGGAAGCTACGCCATAAGCGATAACGTCATCCGGATAATTGTTCGACTTTCTTCTCGAGGAAGATGATGGATTGGGGGATCAGACGTAAGCTCCTTATCGCCGGTATCTATGCTAGTGTAATCGTACGACTCTGAACGCGACACAATAGCGATCATGCAACAGAGCCATCTAGCCATCGAGCCATCGAGCTCGTACCGAAGATTCTATTCTTTGAAAACGAAATTTCCGGTTCGCCGCTCGGTTGCTCAATAAATCGGTTTCGGTCGATCCAAATTACACGAAAATTTTACGATTTATCGAGCGATCGCAGTTCTTAATAATACGAGAATATTCTATTGTCTTTCGAAATCCAAAGACTCTCTTAAGGGTATTGTCAGATCGAAGTTTCATAAAGGAAATTGTTTTTTTGTTCTTTTTTGTTTTAATTTCATTTTGTTTCTTTTGATGCCGATTTTCCGGCTTCCGGAGAATGGGATTTATGGTTTTTACATTGCGCCGTTCATAAAACCTTGAGAAATGCCGGTGACTGCGTGTCGAGCGATGTTATTAATACGCTTCTTGAATAAATTTCCCATAATTTCTCCATAATGGCTGTGCAAACAATTTTACCTTTTGCCGCCTGTTTATTCGCCCACGCGAGATAGATGAGGTCGACGCGCACGTAACACTAAACTATCAACTAGAATTTCTCTAGAATCCAATAATATTAACAATAACAATAATTATTAATATAGATGTCGTTATTGATTATTTTTTATTATTATTATTTTTATTATTAATTATCTTCAATAATTATAATTTTTTAAAATTATTATTCACTGCTTGTGTCCTCAAAGAAGGTGCATAAACTCTCGTAATAGAATAGTTAGTGCGAAAAAATTGAAATCCCACTGAAAATACAATTTTCAATAAATGTCCGGCGAGTGGATAAAAAATAAGATATTTTTTTCAATCACGAATGCAAGCGGCGTAAATTTTCGTCAAAGCTCGATCTCTCCGCCTAGGAGAAAAGTGAGACAATGGAGGCGGATTATCGTCGAGAGCGTGTTGTTTATCAGGACGAAGGAATAAATTTTCATAACAATTTTAGTCGATGAACCGAACAATGCGTCGAGAGCGAACGCTTTGCTTATTTGCATAAATCTTCGTTTGCCGTTGTATATTGTATTCGTTTGAACAGTCGCGGTATCGGGTACGTCAGGAGTTTAAAGGTGCGGGCAATTGCGTAACGAGAGCCTGTACCGTCCTCTTTGCCTCCGTCCGTTGTTCTTCCTCTCTCAGTTCGTGTCTCTTCGTGCTAGGACGAACGACTCGTCGTCTCCCACCTTCGACTTTTTTCTACGACAATCAACAAAGACGACGTTGACGATGAAACCGAGCTTACAAAATGTAAATGGAATCAATGCGATTGCAAAGAAACGCTCGCGAATAAATTAAATAAATAAAATAAATAAAATAAATTAAATAAATTAAATAAATTAAATAAATTAAATAAATTAAATAAATTAAATAAATTAAATAAATTAAATAAATTAAATAAATTAAATAAATTAAATAAATTAAAACGAAGCACTACACTAGTTTTCCCGGCTCAGCAACGATTCGTTGATTTCCACGCCGATTAAATGGATATTGCATTTTTTGTTCAAATTTTAATTAACTAAGCAACAATTATCGACTTTCCAAATTTGTCCCATCGATCCAGACCCTTCCGCCGCGTTTCCGAAGGATTCGGCACAAGCTCCGTCCAGTGATCAACAGCTCGGCGATCATTCGTACGACCAAGAATCAATCGTAAGCCACTTAAAATCCGTTTACGAGCGATCGATGCGTCCGACGAGTTAATTTCACGATCTCGATCAAATGATATTTACGCATTTACGCGAGTCTGCGCGACGAAAGACAGGAACCGTCTGTTCAGTTGCAACAGTGAGTTTCGGGCGACACTGCGTCGCGATTCACCAGACACTGATGCACCGAAGAGCGACTTGGCGCCGTGATAACGCTCTCACACCGGATCCATTGTTCGCATCAACTTCGATCGATCTCATTCTCTTTCACTCTCTTTCTCTCTCTTCGAAGATAAGCCGGGATCGAAGTTCGCATTGACGTAATTCACGAATCATAATATTCTCTCGGTACTTGCTATCGCGAAGTTTTGAAAAAATGAAAAAATATATATGTATAATTATTTTTAAAAAAACATATTCCGACGTCCGGTGCTTCAATTCGCCCTGAAACATTGATAACAGTACAATCAACCCCATAGAAATCGTCCAGTTTAGCGGTAATCGGGATACCGAACGAGCGACTGCATTTTTCTGCACCGCACATAAGCACAGGCTGTACTTATGAACGGTCCGTTATGTCGACGCCAACCTCGATCCGGGATATCATTGATATTACTCGCGCCAGTGGAGCGATCGAATGGATCTCATTGCCGAGTAATGATCGTAGGCTGCGTTACGTTGGCGAATTTTCAAAGTAATCGTATGTGTGTCAGCAGATGTTGCAATGAGTTGATCGACGATATTGAATGTGAGGCGATGATTTTGGAGATGATCGTGGTCGGACAATTGTGCGAAAATAATAATTGCGGATTTGTATGAGGGCTTCCAGAGTTTCTGACTGTATGACGTAGTCACCGCTTCTCTAAGTTATGTGGCTGATTTGCGACAAGCGTGGACTGCTTTTGAGTGAGCAAGGTGCGAGGAACAGGAAACGAGGGCTCGCGAGAGATTCGCGAAAGATCGGAGCGATTGAGGGGTTTTGTGAATGAAGGTGTCAATGGATAACGATCGTGGCGAAGAATATTTAATGAAAAAGTGTTAAGACGGGTGCGAAGACGTCCGAATCGATACGAATGTGTCGTATTCTGCGCCCGTGTGTGTATCTGATGTGTGTCTGAGCACAGTTGCAATAATTTAGATCGACGGTTGTTGAACTTGCGTCCAACCGAACGAAGTTCAATTATAAACCCGATTTTTAATTGAATTCTTTTAATTCTTTTGTTTTATTTTTTGAATTTTTTAAATTAATACATTCAATTTCTTTATCAACTTCCCGATTTTATTTGTTCTTTATTTTATTTATATATATATTTTTTATTTTTACATTTTATTTTATTTTTTAAACTGAGCTCGACGAGGATAAACTTATTAATTAATCAGGAGAAGGAAACTTCTCGAAGCAAAGTTCGCACTGCCCCGCACGCACCCCTTCGAGACTAGCGAGGCTCGTGGGACTCCGACATTTTCCTGTCCCACGTTCTTCCGCGAATAATTCAATCGTACAATAAACCCAACTCCAGGAGCCGCTTTTCCGCGTTAATCCGCCGCTTTTCAATGTTAATGATCTTACCTGCGGTTCGATAACTTCCGTCGACGGAGGGAAACATCGAGGTCGAGTGATGTAACATGATCTGTATGAAACAACAACAAAAACTACAAATTTCTTTTTTTCTTCTGTAGGGTTTATCAAACTTCCAAACGCAAACGAAACTCAAAAAAAAATTGATTCAGTCGTAAGAGGTTCGATAATTATAAAAGTTGAAATCTCATCGGAAAAATTGAAGATTTTTCTTCTTAGTTCGGTCTTCTCATATTTTCCTTCTTTTTTCAATTTTCATCTTGCGATGTAACCAATTAACCCAATTCTTGTTATTTCTTCGTGGAATTTTTCAATGTTTTCGAAGGATCGCCATTTTGGAGAACTCGTATTTCGCGAAACAATCAATTTTGACAAGATAAACTCGATGAAAACGGATAAAATCGTGGTGGCGGTTGAGACGAAATCCATTTAGAACAGAAATCCCGGCATCGGTGCCAGACCCACGTGCGCTGGGAAGACATTTTCTATGCGTTCGTTTGTCGAGTGGCTAACGCGTCTGCCGCAGTTTTGTTCGAGCAACCGCGGGAGAAGCACGCTCAAAGGAGCTACGCTTCCGCGACGAGCAACTCGTTGAACAGCATTGAGATCGAAATAATAAAAATCATCATTAAATATTTTCTGGAAATAATAAAATTCATCGTTGAGATTTTCTTAATTAATATTTTTTTCAATCAATATTTTGTTCTCAACATATTTGATATTTAAATAATGAACATCCGGCTCGCTGTGAAAATGATTGATCTCAAATTCGTTTAAACGTTCACACGGAATTTAACTAATCGTAGTAAATAATACAGTGAAATTAATAGTTGAATTAAATTTGCTCGTTTATTCATCAAATTATTAAAAATCGTGGTTTTCTCATCACTGTCGGCGATCAAAAATTGTAATAAAAACCAAAAACTTGGGAATAATCACGACGCAGTGAATAACATTTTTTAAAATCGCTTGACTACTCGCTGTCATCGCGCTTTCCGTCCGGCAAGTGACGAACGAGGCCACGGATGATCCCAAACTGCAAGTGAAATTGCAATTAATCAAATTAATGAGGTCAGGATCGAGTTCGGTGAGAGGCTGCCCGGATTATTCCACCCGAGCTTGAAGAAACGGCTGTTGGCTCCTTTGCCTCGGTCAATTGATCGAATATAAACGATCTTTAAGGGTCGGAAACTTTTTTTCTTCGTCGATTGAACATCGATAAACCTCGTTACACGAGTAAGTGGTGCGGAGTTTAAATTGCAGACTCGGTGAAGTATGATTAGCCCGTGGTCCCTGAAACCTTGGAGAAATGGCAAAGTAGAGATTTTGTTGGGTAAGTGCTGTAGATAATTCTTTTTGTATTGAGAGAAACGATTTTTTGAGGGAATATCCATCAAGTAATTTATGTATCTGGATTATTATTTTTTTAATCATTATTATCAATTCAATTATTCTGCAAATGTTCTGAATAATTCCTTTTGCATGGGGAAACATTGTTTTCCAAGGAAATACGTTTATCAATCAATTACAATATGATTATATTATTATTATTATTATTAATTTAACGAATCTAAAGTTGATGGAACAAACGTTTGTGAAATGCAAGAACAATGATGGCCCATGAGTAGGTTAATGACATTGCAAGTGTATCAAATAATAATAATAATAATAATAATGATAATAATATTAATATTAAATAATAATAAAAAATATAAACTATAGAAAATAGAAAATAATAAAAATAATAATAATAATAATTTTCTATATTAATAGAAAATAGAAAATAATTATATTTTAGAATAACACCAAATCTTAACTGAACGTCGAGCGTACAAAGTGTCAATCATAAATCTCCAAAAGAAACAGCAAAACCGCAATTCATCAATAAGACATAAAGATTTTTCCGCTGTCCCAATAATTATTAATTTATCGTCATACTTTCGGATTCTTCAACCCCATAATAAATCGCAATACAAAAATAACTAAATAAAAAAAAATGAAACGATCCAGACTGAACCAAACATAATTTCTAATCGTAAGGAAAAAGATTAAGGTTTCCCGGCACCCGTTGCAATCGATCAAAACTTCGCGTTCGTCTTTGTATCCATTATAACTTTTCCAACCGAGTTGTTTCAACGTGCGCGCAACTTGATACTCAACGCAGCTCGGTACAGTCGCACTTTGCAGTATTATCCATTATTCACGGTCGGATTCTCGTGCGCACCGTGCCGAGCTCGCGTGAGCGATTCCAACGCGAGTGCATTGTGCATCATCAAGAGCGACTTGCTCCGGGGCGTCGGGGATGCGCTGGTTGATGCGGTCTCGGGTAATTATACAGAAATCGGACAGCAACTCTTATTTTTGTAAGGCTGACATATATTTTAGAGAACACTGTCCCGAGTTAATTTATATGTAGATATTCTGCCTGAAATATAGGTCTTAGTTTATTTTACATGCTTAATGTATTTATTTCTGTTTTCCTAAATTATTTTTGTACGGTTATCATTTTTTTCGATGAGCTTAAAACATTACAAAACATCTTTTTCGCATCGTAATACATTAGGGTGTATTTTTGGGGGGAAAAATTCGGCAGCTCTTAGATTTGAAGTATTTTCTATCAGGAAACATGCGGCCAAATCTGAGCCCAATCGGACTATCTTGAGATGTTTCGCGATCCTTCTATAGATTGTGCATTCTATTGACACATAAAAAAAAATCGTTTGATCAGTTAAAATAGATTTTTCCAGTAAATATAAATATTCGGGGATCAAAACTAAGCGCAATCCATGATACTACGCTCACTTAAAATAATAAATTAAAAATTAGACAGAAAAAGTAATGAATTAAGAATTCTTTACTCGATTCAATACAAGTAGATAAGTAGAAAAAAAGTAATGAATAAATAAATCGTGCGATTGGGGGGGTCATATTCACATTTACCGAAAACAGCGATTTTAACCATCTCAAAAATTTGTCCAAGTCTCAATCAAATAAAAAAATTTATCAAACGACTGTGAAACCTCTCAAAATATTCCAATCAGCCCCAAATTTCGCCAAACGTCTTCTGACACTACAGATACTCTCCAAATCCGAGAACTTCCCAAAATTTCGTCTTTCTCCAAAAACGCATCCTAACACACATAGAAAGTCATTTCAAAACGTCTCTAAAATCATATGATCCAAGGTCACGGATCGTTTCTCAATTTTTTGTTTGCTCTCCACTTTCGGTATAATTACCCACTCTCGGTAAGACGCGAGACCGACGAATGACGAGAAGAATCGAGTGTGTTGATACACTGCCGGAGAACGGAATACGCGTGGTTCATGCGCGCAACGTGCGTGTGACGAGCGTATACACACGCGGCCATGCGGCCGATGATGCTGTTTGTGGCTCGGCTACTGCATCATCGTGACGCTTTGCCTCGCGTTGCACGGCGCATGCATCCGTCGTGTCTAACCGGCGTGGAGCAGTTGATATGGAGCCGGCGCAGAAACAGAGGGGGTAGGGAAGACTCGGGGAGTCATCCGCGTTGCACTTAAGCAGTGGAAGGAGGCTAAGGAAAAGTCAGCGAGGAGCTTATAACGCACGACAGTGTTGCCGCGGCAACGCTTCGTGTGCATGACAGCAGCAGACGGCGGTAGCAGCAGCAGCAGCAGCAGCAGCAAGAGCAGCAGCAGGTGCAATGACTCGAGAGCGGTGACCTCGACTCGCTCGAGTACGTTCCTCTTTGCTGAAAGAAACCGAGACGACAAAGTGCTTCAAGGAGCTGCGACAGAATGAGCCTCGTTCCGCGGAAAAGACAAACCGTGAAATCCCCCCTTAATGCCCCCCTCCCGGGCCTACCACCTCGCCGTTACGCAGTAACGGATTTATGATATTCGTGGCTATGAGCGTTTAAATGGATCCGCCGGCTCTGATATTTAGCTTGGAATTAGGGTTAAATGCAGATTTTCTTTTGAAATTTTCTTTTTATTTAGATATTTATTGGTTGGTGGGTTTTGTTATCGACATTTTTCAAGAATTTATTATAATTGAATTACGTGAGAAAAAGAAACATTTTTATTTTTTAATGGAAAACGTATTTTGAAAGAAATATATTTTCGTTTTTCACAATTTTGATTGGTTTCATTGGTTTGAGCAGTCATGAAGTTTGAGGGTGGGAAGCAATTCAGCCGCGTAAGCGGCGTATGGGTAAATTGGATATTGTGTCCACGATACAAATATAATTATATTTACAAAAAACATATTTTTGGAGCGACGTCGGTGGGCACCTCGCTCTCCTCCGTCTGGATAAGGGCCCCACCCTCTTAATTCCAACAGACCGATATAAATCTATCTATATAGACTCTTCCCACACGCGATGACCACGTATTCTGTTAGTGATGATTTCATCATTTTAAGCCGATAAAAAATCTTCAACCAAAATAAAATTGAAATAATAAAAAATGTTATGTTATTGAAACGGAAAATTTCGATTGATCCCTGGGACCGACTAATAATGCCATACAGGTGTCCAATTTTGCCCAGATTTTTCGTTATATACCTCGAATCGTACTAGAGTTCAGGCGTATTGAAAAGCCAAAATCACCATATCGAGCAACACCCTAATACATCGTATAGTAGAGGAGAATTTACCTATACGCTGTCTAGGCTACTAACAAGTCACTTTTTTTTTCTCAAATTTGGTGGAAGTACAACGTGGAAGTTGTAAGGGCGGAGAATTTATTTTAATTGTAATACATGATATACATGAATAAAATCGCGTTCCGCAACATTATTGCATCTTGCGAGAATCTACTGTGCTTCCGGTGCACGAAAATATTTTTAGCGCTTCTCAGAGCACGAACTTTACGTACAAACGGACCAAGAAGGACAACGTCAAAAGTTACAAAGCCAGACGAAGCTTGTCAGACCCTGGCCTAAACGTACCGCACTTTATTAGCCGAAGAGCTGCTAATATATCCCTCTGTCACATTTTTGCGCGCTTCTCTACCCCCGCCCTTTCTCCTTTCCCCGCCGGCTCGGGTGCGTAGGTAGTGCATTGCACTCCGTTGCACTTATCCAGCCGGTTCGATCCGCTTTTTACCATTGACATCAATTCTCCGCGATGTAATTTACCAGTATCGTGTGACCTCATTGCTCAAAACCCCATTCATACCCCGCTTTTGTATTCTTGCGATCTTTAATAATTAAAAAATGTTCTGCGAGTCAAATTGATAGATTTTTATATTTTACTGGACACGTCAGGTGCTTAAAACTTTTGTTTACACTTAATTTTATTTTACTTAACTTTTATTAGCCTTTTTGTTGAATTAACATTTTATTAATTCAATTAAATTTTCTCAAAAGTATTTTGTAATAAAATTCAAGGTAATCCAGCACAAAAACTATATTCCAATTACGTTTCCTCTCCGTGCATGAACTCGTTCGTCTAATTTTCGACCGATAGGATAGGCCGGTACAGTAGAACAACCCGTAAGGCGGTTAAGGGGGTAAATTTGATTTTTTATTTGATGACAATTGAAAAGAAGAACGTGAGAGTATTTTTCATTTGTTCAAGGCGTGCTGGATCACCGTCAACGCACAACTCAGTGTGTGTTTGAGGGTGTGTGTACACGCGTGTTGTACGTGTCGTCGAAGTTTTTAGCGGTAATTACGTGCGTAATGCTGCGATGCAATTTTACACGATATTACGTGGCGCTATCTCAGCTACTTCTACGACGACGATAGATGCAACACCGTTGCTCACGACCCCATGAATTCCTCCCTCGTGGCTCGTCACGACGTTCTTCCGCTCGAAACCGGCTCTCTTACTCTCTCTCTCTCTCTCTCTCTCGCTCTCTCTGTCTCTCTGGCTTCTACATTTCTGTACGAATAGGCAACCAACGTCGAACCCGGTCGAACGAGATACGGCGTCTGTCTAAGAAAATTCTCACTATTAAATGCAATGAAACTTCGCAGCGACGTGTAATCGTTGGCAATCCACTCGTTACACGTGAGAATGAGAATTCTCAGTACGTCTTTCACAGAACCAACGAGCCAATGAACGTTCGCTCGTTGCGAATCAATGTGGATAATCATTCGATGCTGGCTCGTTAATCGCAGTCACTGCGACTTCTTTTTTTTTTTATTCTTCCGGTTGATCAAGAAATTGAAACATCAAAGCTTACTCGTAGTTAGATGGAAAATAACCATCGAGATAATGCTTCGAAATAATGTTCAAAACTATAATTCAAACAAATTAATCTGAATTAATAAGAAAATTGTTTAAAAATTGTTATTATAATTATTATTATTATTCAGAAAAATTAATCTCGATTAATAGAGAATTGTTTTGCAATAATAATAATATAATATAATTATTAATATTTTTATACAATAATAATATGAACTATAAAAATACAAATAATTATATTACTATATAATTATTATATTATTATATAAATAATAACAATAATAATAATTATTATTGTTATTATAATTATTTTCATTATTATTATTATTATTATCATCATTATTATCTGATCGATCTGTTCGATGAATAATTCAGCAATGAATAAAATTCCCACAAGGGTGCATCCGGTCAGATTAAATCGTCGGAAAATCAGTCAGTCTTGATATTGAATTACCGATTTCCATCGGAACAAGGCCTCGCAACATTGTGGGCGAGTTATCCAACCAAGCAACGTTTCGTTCAAAATCATTCTATTCTATTTTTTTCAATACGCCCGCTTCGTCCAAGATACCGCAGGATGGGCTTGCAACGTACCTTCGGGTATTAACGGCGTCCGTCGGTCGTCCCTTAACGCATACAACCCGTGTAGAAACACGCGAAGGAGAATCGTCGAGAAACGTTTCGTCATGCTAGAGCGATCCTCTGTGACGCCTCTTATACGGATATCCTGGGGTTGTGAGGGAGACCCAGTCCCCCCCCCCCTCCAGTTTACCCCGCCTCCCGACACAAGTGCAAACGAGTCAGTTGCACCGGTCGTTGATGCACCTTCGCCGGGGCTTCCTTCAGTTTGTCTCAAGAGGCTCGCTCGGGAATACGAAAAATATTTTCGAGCCCTTTTTTCTAGCCCAAGTTTCATCATTTTTCGTTGTGCCACATATATATTTGTATATATTTTCTATTTTGTATGAAGAAATATATGAAGACAACAGGGAAATAAATAAATATGGTGCCTGGCGTGTCGAAGCTCAAGTCCAGAGTCGTGGAAATCGGTTCGCTTTCCCAAACTTTCATCGACAAGCCTGTTTCTTACGCTCTCGACATTCTTTTATCCCGTGAGTTTGCAACATTATTTCGGTACTTCGTCGTCGCGCGAGTGCGACGGGGAGCTGTTAAACTTGAATGGAAAGTTCGCGCACGAGTGTCTTCGACCATTAGTTCGACGCAAAGACGCGGAGCTTCAATAAAATCAAAGAAAAAAAAAAGGAAAAAGGAAACGACGAAATAAAACGAAGCGAGGAGGATGCGCGGCGAGTGGTGCTATGATGGGTCGTGATGGTTGTTGTGATATGGTGGCGAGAATGGAGGCTGGAGAAAAAAGTTGTTGGTGGAAGAGAGTAGTGGTGCTGCGTGCATCAACGTTCCCGCTGATCCGGATGAGGAGGAAGGGGGGGGGGGAGGCACGTAATCGAGTTTAATGTACAAGCAGCCCGGGGGAAAATGACTGGGAGAGACGGCCGGTGCAAGTGCAGACAGGCGGAAATTCTTAAATTTGTTTTGTTGCGATTTTATTCACTCTTCTACGTTCGTTATTTTTCTCCAAAATTGTTTAATTTTGTTTTTTTTTGTTGATTCTTTTATTCTTCATTCGATATGTTGAATTTTGGAATTCGGAGCGAAAGCATTTAATGACAAACGTCGGGGAAGAACTTCAAGAGCCTCATTTTGGTCGTTAGGGTTTCTTTTTATTTGTTCGGTAATTTTTATTATCGTCCGAGGGACGTACCGATAATTAGACTGAAGAGCATATTGAGTTGGGAGGGGAAAACGACTGAAAGACGAACAGTGCTAGTGCAGACAAACGGGAATTCTTAAGTTTGTTTTATTATTGTTTTATTTAGCTTTCATTTTTTACTTTCATTTTTTTACATAGAGAAATATTGAAATTTCGTTTTATTCGCTAATTTTTTAATTAAACAAGGGTCAGTCGAAAATTGAAAACAAAACAACAAAATTAGATCCAACCACAATTCAAATACGACGGAAATAAAAAATGTAGAAAAATGGAGTAAATAATTTATACTGCTGAGTATTTTTTTAATAGCAATAGAACTTTTTTCAAAATGTAATAACGAAAGAAATTGAGTTTGAATAAAAAAATCTCCACTCATTATGAACAATCAGTAGTCTAATAATCGCACCTTACCCGAATGATTAATAATTTTTTCTCCCACGAAAAAATAACAATAACTAATTTACAAACTAAAAATCCGGCATAGAATCTCACATATAATTCCTACAATCGTAAAACGTATTGAAATTTTCCCCACCAAAGTTCATTTAAATATTCGATTGAATTCTTCTCAAACTCAGTTAAAATCTTCCGACCCTCTTCCACGCCTCAAGCCCTCGCAATCATTTCTCTTCGCGCATATTCGAACGAATTCCGTCCATCCGTTTCATCGCGCAATTCGACACAGCAGCTTCGCTTGTAAACACAAGAAAATTATTCCTCAATGTTCGTTCGGAGCGCGTGGCACAGAGTCGGAGCGTCTTTATTTTTAGTGGTTTCTCTCGCTCGGCCTCGGCGTCCTACTACGCTACTACTATTTGCGGGGTTCGGTCGGATGGTCGTTGGGTGCTTCGTCGAACGACGATCCATGCTCGCCAGACAGTCGCTCGGAATCGGTCCTGCTCGCTCGCTGGATCGTCGATCCAACGAAAAACGATTTTTTCTAAAATCCACGCGGTTTCGATAAGTTATGACACAACGAGTTTCGTAGATCATTTCTTCGTCTCGTATCAGCGTTCCATCCGGAAGAAAGAAAACCTCATCTCATCGAAAATGGGATGGACGAAGAAAATTAATTGCTGCGGTATGCACTTTCGTGGATGGAGAGAAAGCGGTGGAGAGAGTTTGAATGGAAAAAAATATATAAGTATAGAGAAAAAAACGAAAGACAAGGATTGTTCACAGCCACGTGTTTAGGATGATGTGCGTCGTGTTTTGGCTTCCTTTTGGAACGTCAGATTGAATCGTTTGCGATGTGTCTTCTGGCATTGCCGGTTCGAGCCATCGCATCTTGGCAATTCGAACTTTACCTCCCGCAGTGCGTCTTAGCTTCGTGTTGCTGGCAGGAAAGTTGTTGGGGAAAAAAAAACGGGGCTTATTTATTATCGTCGGAGTAATATTGCAGTTGCCAAATCGTAACTGTTATTACGATGGTTTGCGCTGAGGAAAATACTTAGTTGCCGGGATATTTTTGATGTATTCGTCGTCAACAGTCTTGAGTTTATGACTTTTTTTTTTCGCTTCGTTTTTTATTTTAGGTTATTCAGAGTACGATCGGATAATCCGAAAGTGTTGACTGTAATTCGTTTCACGATGACTTTGTTGTCTCCGTGTTTTGTGTTTCGGGAAATAACCCACTTGTATTTTTTTTTTAATTTTATTATCGCCTGAACATTCTCATATTCCAAGTGATCGAATTTTTTTTTTTTCAGTGTTTTTTCCGATAACTTCGTGACTTATTTTTTATTTAATTCTTTATTATAGTTTCATTATTCTCTTCTTTTTTTCTTTCAATTACGATCGAACGATTCCAAACATATTTATATTTCAAGAGATCAAATAGATTTTTCAATGATTTCCCATAACTTTATGATTTATTTTGTCTCGTCTTTATTTGTTTTCTTTGTTTCTTTTTTAATTACGATTTAACGAGCGAAAAGTGTTGATTACAACTCGTTCATCGACGATTTTGTTGTTTCTAATTTTCGTTTGGAGTGAAAACCCACTCATATTTTCTTTCTCTCTATTATGGCTTCAGTATTGTACAATATTTCAGGTGGTAGAGTATTTTTTTCTCCAAGCCTCTCTGTGGCCGACTCTTTCTTGGGAGATGACTTTATCACCGGAAAGTATCAATTGCGACGGTCGACGGCGTTCAAACGGTCGACGACAGTGAGGGGGTCTTGACGTTTGTAGCACAATTTATTCACAACCATCGACCGGCTCCATCCTCGCCCATACGAAACTCGTGGCTGGCCAAATTTCGAAACTGTGTCAAAACCGAACCAACTAAAAAAACTAAATTCTAAAACTAAATTTCCAGTAAAAAAAACTTATTGTACATAGAAGAAAAATATACAAAAATTCGACCGATAGACGCCGCTGATTCTACGCAAACGGAGCAAGTGAATGAAGTCTGGCTCTGCAGTTTATATAGGCACTATGAATGTAGAACAACATCAGGGACATGAAATAATCCACGATCAAGTGGCAGGATTCGTTTTCTCAATTTTGGCAAATGTTATTCAATTATTAACTTCTTTATTTCTCCTCAATTATGTCAGACTATTTTTTTTTCATTCCCTTTTTCTTTTCTCCACACGAACATGCAAAGTCATTAGCTTATGAGACACGCAAAAACTCGTGACCAGAGCGATACTCGAGCCACGCTACGTGACACTATTTCCACTCGTTCGCCGCGCAATTATCTAATTAGCAATTATATCTAACAGCGTAAAAAATCGCTCCAACGTTATTTCAACGGTATTTCTAGCCTATTTGTCCCAAAACTACGCACGAGAACGCCAGAAAATACTTCAATAATTAATTTTAACTTCGTTTAAGATTTTTTTTCTTCCATTTTATCGCCAATTTATGTTTAATATAATTTTTTTTTTCGTGTTTCTGCTTCAGGTTCGATAATGTTCCATGTGAGAAGAAGGCCGAACGACTACGTGCCGCGAAAACGAAAAAAGAAACCGGCCGGAAAATGGAGCGAGCTGGATTACAGGTACGAGGACGAGAGGCTGCCCTTCCTGGTGGAGCTCAATCCCGACGGTACGGACATCGCAAACGGCACGGCTGTAAGACATCGTCTGCAACCGAACGTAACCGAAGTCGGTTCGGAAAGACCGATCGGACAACAAAACGATCAGGCCCAAACGCTTATTCTCAATGGCTCCACGGTCATGCCGAAACATTGCGTTATCACTTTTACCGACAACATCGTAACCCTGACGCCCTGGTCGAGGGACGCCCATACCTACGTTAACAATCAGAGAATACATCAGACGACGATACTGCAGGTAAGATTTTCAAAAGAATTTCCCAGAGATTTTTAGAGAAATATTTTAACGTCGTAAATCATCAGGACACTGGAAAGGTGGGCGAGGAAAAATTACTTCTGTCCTTGAACGTCGATAACTTCGGGACGAAGAAAGTTGGAAACTTCTTTGAAGCATCGTTGGAAAGCTCATGAATATTTGAATTTTATTGATATTTTTTTTTTATTGTATTTTTTCATTACCAAGCACTGAGATAGCGTGAGAGAAAGATTGAAGAATAAATCGAATTTTTCCGGAATTTTCGATCTTGACTTCAACTCATGGCAATGGCTGGGAAATTTTTTTTAGTAGTTTGAAATTCTTCAAGCCTGATCTAAGAAACTTCACCTGTAATTCGAGCCCAAAAAGTATGGAAAATCTTCCCGGGTTTTTGAGTTTTCATGAAAATTGTGCGGACGTGCGTGAATCGAAGGCAGGTCATCGATTACGGGATTCATACCCCATATGACATTCTCCAGCACATTTTTAATCTCGAATTTCTCGTAAATTTTTCTTCCAAGAATGATTTTTTTTTCGCTCCGATAATATTCAAAAAAGTTAATAACTCTTGTCGTTCCTTATTTGAACAACTTCAAAGAGTACACAGTATTTTTTAAAAGTAAAAAAAAAACGACTAGTCTGCTCGCAAAAGACGTTTGAACTCGCTGGGTTACTTCACACCCCCCATATGCACAATACACAATTTTTCCGAGCCGTGCATGGCAAAAATAAAAAAATTCAACGCCTCATCCACATCGTCCTTTCGAAACTCTTAACTCTACGTCGAAAATACGTTTCGGCTAATTTTCCTCGTCCAGCTAACGACACTATTCCAGCGTAGACCACAGGGACTCCCCCTTAATATCCCTTGGGTGCTGAAAAAAAAAAAAAGAAAAAAAAAATTAAAAAGAAAAAAAAATGTACTACATGCCGTCCGGGGTGTAGCACGAGAAATTCCTTTACTCGGCTTGGTTAAGGCTAATTTTACTCATCGTGTCGTCGGGCTTCGTCGTTTCTCGTCCGACTTCTGTGTACGGTCGGGTCGGCGTCGATATGAGTTATTTCTCGAGACCCCGTCGAATATTAGATTTCCTTTGGTGGTTATTCGATACGACCCGATAATGATTACTTATTTTTCCGTTTGTTTGTTTTTTTTTCGAATTAACTTTGTTTTTGTTTTTCGCATTGATTGTAGAACGGAGCTGTCGTGAAATTCGGAAGGATGCACACCTTCAGGTTCATAGATCCGGCCCCGGAGGATAGAATCAGGCAACGACACGACTCCAACAGACAAATGGATTACGCTTACGACAGGTAAGATTGACTTTGAAATTGTAAATCTATTAGGTTGTGGAATTAATTCTCGCCGTTTTTGTATTTTATTTTTCCCCCACAATTTTGTGGTTCGTTAGGTGAAGTTTATGGGTGCATTTCGCACGTTCTTTTCTTGCTTTGCAAACTTACCTGCTTTCATTTTTTCAAATTAATTGGTTTTGATTAAATTTAAAAAAAATTGAAGGTTTTGAAATGGAAATTCCAGGAGGCAAAAAAAAATCACATTCGACATCTGCTTCGAGTTCAAATTTGAAATGAATTTTTTTGCCTCCTGGAACTTTCATTTCAAAAGGCTATAAATTGATTAAAATCAATCAATTCGATAAATTGAAGTAGATAGCTCTGTAGAGCAAGAAAAGAACTTGCGAAGCCATATTAAATACTTGACCTAACTAATCACAAAATTGCGGGAAAAAATAAGATACAAAAACGGCGGGAATTAATTACACAACCCAATAAATCTTTCTCCATCGATGTACCAAGTTTTCTTAGTTATTTACTGTATCATGGATGTTGTTCGTGATCGCTTCCTGCATCTTTGCACGTCAAAATTCCATCATTAAAAAAATTCTAACTCACACCCAGAATATTTCAAACCATTAAAAGAAATGTTCTCAGTCGCGGTAAAATGAAAAAGCGATATTTTTTTTTATCGAACAAAAGTTAGAGCAACCGACAGAGCTTTCGGTTCGGTCGATTTTTCTTTCGTTTAATTATCATTCGTTTGATCATTTCCGCTTGTCCGCGTGCCACGCACGTTACCGCAATCCCTCGTGTAGACGTTCGCCAGATGCTAACAGTCAGGACGTCAACTCGGAGAAATACCGATCGGGTTCCGGAACTCCGAACGGTGGCCACAGTTCGAATCCACCGAGTCCGACGAAATCGGCAGCCGCGAGCCCTCGCAGTCCCACCCATAATGCACACGCACCCGAAGGCACTCACAATTACGAGACGACGTTCGATCTCGATGGAAACGTGGAAACCGCGAGTCTGACGAGCAGTCGCGACGGCAACAGGTGAGCGGTAGTTCATTTAATTTATTATTAGCTATGGATTTTGAAAATCGTCACGTCGACGAGTTATGAAGGACCGTGTGTGCTGTCAAAGGTAAGCCGCGTAGCGAATATTATCTTAACCCTCCGTCCGTACACTCCATCTTTTTGGGAACAACCGATAATTAATTTTTCGTCTATTTTGTTCGAGCTGAATTAGTTATAGGGGAATTAATTTTTTCAAAATAATTACCAGAAGCAGTTTATTGGACCATAAAGGAGAATTTCTAACGAGTGTTCCAGAATTTGGGCAGATTTTTCGATTCTTTTCAAATTTATAATAATAATAATCATAATATTTATTATATTTATTAGTCATTATTATTATTATGATTATTATTATTATTATTATTATTATTATTATTATTGTCATTATTATTATTATTATTATTATTATTATTATTATTATTATTATTATTATTATTATTATTATTATTATTATTATTATTATTATTATTATTATTATTATTATTATTATTATTATTATTATTATTATTATTATTATTATTATTATTATTATTATTATTATTATTATTATTTTTATTATTATTATTATTATTATTATTATTATCATTATTATTATTATTATCATTATTATTATTATTATTATTATTATTATTATTATTATTATTATTATTATTATTATTATTATTATCATTATTATTATTATTATTATTATTATCATAAATGTGAAAAGAATCGAAAAATCTGAGTAATTACTGGAACACTCGTTAGAAATTCTACTTTATGTTCCAATTAGTTTCTTTTAGTAATCATCTATTTCTCAGAGAAATAATAATAATAATAATTATTATTAATAATATAATATATTATATATTATTATATAATATTATTATTATTAATAATATTCAATAATATTAATTAATAATAATTATTATTATTATGATCATTATCATTATTATTGTTATTATTATTATTATTATTATTTTTCTTTTGATTCAAAAAATGAAAAATCATTGCCATGCCTCATTCGTATCGGTGTACGGATGACTCCAAAAACACAGTGTACAGACGGAGAGTTAAAATAATCCTCTTCAATTACATTTGCAATAATGTCTTCAAAGCCCATCATTTTTAATCCCACATATCACATCTGGCCAGCCGAGACTCATTGCACAACCGCAATCTCCACCACCCCATTACAAATCACATCCACGTATACTCACGATCGTACGTTTTTTCTCTCTCCCCCCACCAACGTTGACACAGGCTCTCGCAGTACGACAGACAACAACCGAGAGGAACCGATCCGATATTGCCAGCCGTTCTGGAATTTCTCGAAGAAACCGAGGAAGCGTTTCTCCACGCCGTTATCACGGACGTCGAACCATCGGCACCTCAATTCAAACTCGCCCCGACTTACACGCTTTATCTCGCGGCACGATACCGAGCGAGTACGCATTACAAACCCGAGTTGCAACCGACCGAGCGAGCTCACAGATTAACGGTGATGCTGGCAAAAGTGGCAACGATGATTCAGCGTGTTATACAAGAAAGATACATGGACGCGTCGTCTTTGGCTCTGTGGTTGGCAAATGGTTCCGAGCTTTTGCACATGTTGAAGAGCGACAGACACGTGGGTGCATTTTCCACCCGAGCTCAAGACATCCTCGCCGAAGCCGTGCACACGGCTTTCGCTTCTCTCGTGCGTTGCGTATCCGTCGAGCTTGCACCGGCCATGTCGCAATTCATGGCCGACGCTGACGAACCAGCGAAGGAAGCCGGAGTTCTACAAATTTTTTCCAACACGATGGCTCTTCTACGACGTTTTCGAGTCAACGCCGCGCTCAGTATTCAACTTTTCAGCCATTTGTTTCACGCCATAAACGCAACTGCTTTCAACGCTCTCGTTTCCAATGGTAATCTTTGCGTTCGTTGGTTCGGAAGAAGGCTAAAAGCTCGCCTAAACGCTTTGGAAACATGGGCCGAAAGACAGGGATTGGAATTGGCGAGCCAATGTCAATTGGCGACGATAATGCAAGCCACGCATTTGTTGCAAGCACCGAAATACAATGCCGAAGAATTGGCAACTTTGAGCTCGACTTGTTTCAAATTAAATTCGTTGCAAGTACGAGCTTTGTTGCAAAAATATCAACCTGCGGCTGATGAACCGAGATTACCGGCTGATCTTATTGAAAACGTTGTGAGGGTCGCGGAAACCGTGGCCGATGCTTTGGCTCGAGCGGATGGAAGGGAAATACGATTGGAAGAGGATCCGACTTTGGCGTTGGCGCTGTTACTTCCCGAGGATGGTTACAGCTGCGAAGTTATCAGAGGCGTGCCTCCTGGATTGGCGGAATTTTTGGCGCCTCTTCAACGAGACGGTATTTGTCGCATGGCCGCTCAACCGACGAGCAGCGGTTATTGGACGATTTACATGATAGATCATCATAATAATGTGAGAATTGTTTTTGGATTTATGGATGATTTTTATTATGCTCGGAGAGCGATGGAGGGTTTTTTTTTTTTTGGTGGGGAAAAAAAGTTTTTGGTGATGTATTCGATGCGGTAAATGTGGCGTAACGTTTATTGGTAACTTGTCATTTTTTATGAGGAAAATGGACTCATTTAGCGATACTTTAGGGGTTATGTATAGTTGTTTGCGGAAAAGTTAAGAGGGTTTCATGTTTTTTTAAAGGCATGTTAACATGATTTTATTGATGTACTTTATAGAGTATCAATTACTACGTATATTGAGGTACTTATATGAATTTTTTCATGAAAAACTTTTCAATTTTGGGGGAACTATTGCCGTTGTACCGGAAATTTTTTCTTTTTTTTGACGATCGCTTGGGGTGAAAATGGGATCTCTGGAACGGCTGATATGAAATCAAATAATGAAAGAGATTCCGTTAGTATAATAGTAAACGCAGTTCGTGAACGAAGGGTTTAGCGAAACTTGGATTTTTAAATGAACGACATTATTTTTCATGAAAAAATGTATATGAGTACCTCAATATATGTTGTTTATGCTACCATGGCAAAAAAAAATCAGAAAAATCCTTTATCTTTCCGCAAACAACTAGATGAAACCCCTTAACGATGAGTAAAATTAATTGTTTCAATCCCGTTACCGCAAAACTGTTAAGTTCTATTTTTTTCCTAAGACGATGATAACCAAAATCATTAAATTAAAAATTACTATTATGCAGCTTCGTTTCGCTGTACAAAAATCTTTTCCATGATTTATCCATCAATTCACTATATATAACTCTCCATTAACTGCCAACTAATAATTATAAACACCAAAACTGCTCTAATCTATCGATATCAGACGATTAAAAAAATGTGTTGTTAAAATTGTCGCCACCGCAAAATTGTTGACCTCCAATTTTTCAATCTTTTCTTTTCCCTCGAACGACGACAATAAAAATCTGTAATAATTTTGCAGCTTCGGAGTCCAAGCGCGATGAGCAATCGATCCAGTGGCTATTCCGGCCACGTCGGACAGAATCACGGGCAACCAGAAATTCAGATAATCAAGTTGCACAAGTCCACGAACGGAATGGGGCTCAGTATTGTTGCGGCAAAGGTAAATTCGCCATTGTCTTAACATTATATTTTCCTTTGTCGCGCGTTCCATCAAACAAGACAAAGAGTTTCACGCCTACTCGCGAACGTGTCCCACAGTTTCGCGGTTGACGCCCGCCCGGTATAAAATCCAAACGGGGAAACGAGTTTTCGCAACTTTATCATTAACCGGCTGCGGTGACGCCGCCTTATCGCGTTATTTTTTTTTTTTTTTTCGATCTCCGTCGTTGAACGGGTTTGTTTCTACACTTTCCGGAAGCCTGAAATATGACGTGTGGGCTTTTAAAAAACACTACCGCCATAAGGTATGAGAAGACTTAGCGCGTGTCCAACCATAAACTAGTAATGACTTTGAAAGCTCATAACTCCGTTAAAAATAGAGCTACAGCTTTTGTATGGAAACCATTGCGAAGCTTACCAAATTCTGCGTCGAATGAGCTCTATTTGACTGAATTCGGACTTCTGTATGTCGAATTATCGTGTGAAGAATACAAAAAAATCAATTCCGATTTCGACAGAATTTCCTACCCCAACTATGACCCACCGTCGAAACCAGAAGTTTTTTTTAAAAAATCTGGACAAATTCAGGAAGTACCGGTTAGACTTCAGCTCTCGATCTATCCGAAGAAAATCCAAAAATCTCAACGGGTTCTTGAAATATCAACTGATCTGTGTGAGCGTACATAATCCACATGACGACAGTAGGTAGCCCGATTCGAGGGTCTACGAGCGTTTCGCTTCTGGTTTTTCGATTTCCTTTGAATAAATTCAATCGACTAACCTTACTTGAGCTGAAATTCAAACGGTGCTTCCTGAATTTTTCCGGATAAAAAAAAAATATTCAAGCTTGAGCTTATAGGTCAAATTTGTGGTAAGAAAGTCTGTCGAAATCAGAATTATTTTTTCGTCTTCTTCACACGATAATCCAACATCCAGGAGTCCAAATTCACTCAATTAGGGTTCATTCGACGCAGAATTGAGTAAGCTTTACAACAATTTCCACGCAAAATCGGTAGCTTCATTTTTGACGGAGCTACCATCTTTCAAAGTCGCGACCAATTTTTCGCGACGATAAAACGTTTTTCCAAAATTACAAAAAAATTCGTGAATTAATTATTATTCACGCTCGATTACGCGGATTATGTACCGAATCGGTTCGTTTCGAGCCGGCGTGTAACATCGATCATATGGTAAAACGTACGAGCGTCGTGGATGTTCCCACGTGATCAGCGGCCCGTGAAGGAAATGTAGACTGTCACGCAAGACGGAATACGTTTAAGTACAAACTTCCTCCTCGGTCCTCTTCTTCCATCCGTTTTACGACCGAGACTCCACAACTTTTACGGTTATTTCTTTTCTAAACCCGCGTCTTTGTTACAGGGTGCCGGCCAGGATAGGCTTGGCATTTACATCAAGAGCGTAGTCGCCGGTGGTGCTGCCGATGCGGTAAGTTTTTATTTCTACGGCGTCTGAATATTCGTCGCAATAAAATTCGGTTCTTTTATTTTTTCATCGTCGGTTTTATATCCATTCGATACAGGACGGAAGATTAACAGCGGGTGATCAACTTCTCAAGGTTGATGGACAGAGTTTGGTCGGAATAACGCAAGAAAAGTGAGTTTGTAACTAATTATTTAAGCTAAGCTTGGGATAGAATTTTTTTTTTTTTTTCATTTTTATTATTATTAATTATTATTTTGCGCGACGCAGAGCCGCGGAATATTTGGTGCGAACGGGACCGATCGTGACGCTGGAAGTCGCTAAACAGGGTGCCATATATCATGGATTGGCAACGTTGCTGTCGCAGCCGTCTCCCGTCATGACCAGAGGTAAGTGAAGAAAAAATGAGGAAAAAAGTTGCAGGTCTTCAATTATTACGGAATTATCGTCTCGAAGGAACTTTGGAAGCTGGGCCTAAATATTTCATTTTTCGAGCTTTGTCCGTCTTTCCTAAATATTCTGAGATTCGATCTAATGGTTCTTCGCGAGATCTGCTAACTTTCTGCGATACCTTTTCCACTAGTCCGCTGTCTATCGTTCATTATTTCCATGCAATTGCCTGAGGTCTTACTGGATGAACCGTCGTGGATGTTAGTTAACCACTTTTAATAATAATTAAAGTCAAATTCGACGATATTGGCGATAGTGACTGTACAACCGTTTCAACTGTTTCAGGCAATACTCCTCATTACTCAAATTAATTTCTCATCAATTACTCAGTCGATTAATTTGAAACTAAGCACAATCAATCCGTTGATCCTAAATCTTAACAATATAATATTTTCAGAATTCACGACGATTTAGTTCCATTCGTTTTGCAACCATTAACGTCTGCAGAAGCTTTTTTCCCATAAACTACCCTGTCAAATTCATACATTCATAATTCCTAAATTATGTAGTAAAAAATTCTGAAATAATTCATGTATTCTATCAAGAACTATCATTCCCCGACTTTCCAAGAACATTAGCCATTTTTCAATATCCATCCAGCAAGACCTCAAACAATTAAAAAAAAATAAAAAAAAAAAAAACGCCTAATTAATTTTCACAAATGCTTTCAACTAATGCTTGACTAACGCTTATTCCACGAGCAGCGCACAAGGCCCGACCAAAGTCGGAACAATTAGAGCCCCCGCGACATTCCACGATGATCCCACAACCGTCAACGTCGCACTCCATGGGAAATCTATTGTCGATGCCGCGACACGTCACCGGTTATCAGGAACGTCTGGTCGATTGGAACGTCGAACAAATCCCTCTGCCAGGTTCGACAGTTTCACAACTTCAAACGATCAAATCCCCGTATTACAATAATAATTACGGGTGTCCCAACAACGCGTATAAAAATCCAAATTTAGGATCTTCGCAGCAGGCTTTGATACGTCAAAAAATCGCGAATAATTCCACGTGTCTCGCTTCGATGTATCCGATCGACGAATCATCGATCGACGAAGATTTTCAACCGTCGCGAAATTATTGGTACAACGACAAAAGACCGATTTCCATAATTCACGAGCCCAATAGAATATTTTCCACTGTTCCGAGCCATCTAAACCCACGTCAATTAAATTCCATACGCAACAACGTTCAAACGCAACCTCGAGATCGTTCTTGCGATTCTCAATACGGTTATTACAGCAAAGACATGACCGAACTCACGTTTCCGGTAAATTATTCTCGTGACAACGTCGATTACATCGAACGCGTGGGAAATATCGTAAAAAATAAATTTTTCTTCGATCGCGAAGCTACCGTGCGTCATTTGGATCGTTCCAACGATGGATTCAGAGTCAATCGATCGCAAGAGAATATTATTTCCCGCGGCTCGATCGACGACGCGAACGATTACGACCGAAGAAACGTTTACGAGCCGAGATATTCCAACGATTCGCACATCAGAGCGATGAAATGTCGTCACGACGATCGAAATTATTCCCAAACTATGGGACGTCCCGGAAGCGCTTTGGGATATCGCGGAACGATCGTCGATCACGAGGAAAGAAAATTTCGAACCAACAGTCTCGATCGTAACGTCAGAGACGTTAAAATCGGTGAAAATTGTCGTTCTTTCGGAAATAACGAAACAAACGAGGCCAATCGCAATGTCGTGGTCAGTCATTGTTGCTGTCACGGACATTTGACTCATTGTCAAACTCAAATAAATAATTCTACGATGGAAATAAATCACTCTACGAATAATCAAGCTACGGAAACGAGCGAGGAAAGCAACGATTGTTCGGAAAGTACCGACAGTCAAAACGATAAAATCGCGATCAACGAACAAATTTCCACACCGAAAATGCACACGATTATGCCAGAATTGAATCTCGATCTGAGCGGATTGACGAGCGATGTTTCGAGCGACGATTCTAATACTCAAGAAAAATGTTGGAAATCACCCGAAGAAGTTAGATTGGGATGCGGCAGAGTCGCTGCTCTAACGAAGCATTTTTCCAAGCTCGGTGAAGCCGGTTTGATAAAATTTAAATCGTTAAAACTCAATTCATCGAGACAATTCGTGTCTGAACCCGATATCGCATCGCCGAGAAGTCCGGATATGTCGGAGGGCGAGAGATCGGCGAGAAAATTGTACAAATCCGAGACGGATTTGTCGAGAGTCGACAAGAGCGTGGCTACGACACCGGAAAAAGAATGGAGCATGATTTTGCTGGATATTCAGACGAAAGATGAATTGGATGTCGAAGCGGTGTTTGAGAAAAGAGATGGTGGAGAGAAAAAAGAAGATGGAAGGGACGAAGGAGACACGAGAGAGGAGAGAAATACGTTGGGTGACGATATCGAACCGGGTGAATTGAAAAAAAGCACATCGAAGCTTTCGCTCGCTGAACAACAAGAAATAATCGAACAATTGAAAGAATTCGCTAATTTGGACAATGTCGAAGCTCCACTTTTCATACCTGAACCCGAAGACGATCCTTCGTCCGAAGCCAACGAAGATTCCAAAGCTTCGAGTTCGGTCAAAGAAACAACGACGGAATCCATCGACACCGTGGAAAATAGTCAATTCGACAACGTCATTGAAATTCCACGATATCGAACGGTCATTGGAAAAATGCGATTGGAACATTTTAGAAAATATTCTTTACCGACGATTTTGAATTCTCTCAATTCACCACCGAATTTTCAATTGACCGGCGACAAAACCAATAAATTGGACAAATATTGGTCTTTCAAAGATCTGATGTCCAACGATGACGTGAGATCGGAGATTCGCGACGAAGACGATGGTCCGAAATATTTTATTTTTCCCACTTGCTCCAGAGTCGTTTCAGCGCCGGAAATTGCGAATGAAAATTTTAATATATTTCACGGGCAATATTTGAGGGCGAATTGTGGAAACGTTGCGATACGAAGCACGATTTCGATCAGCGACGAGGATTTGAAGACGAAAGAAAATTTTGCGAATGAAACGCTGATGAATAATGCGAGAATAATGCGCGAACGCAGTTCGAGTCCGATAATTATTCGGGACTCAAAATCTCGACAGATTGATGGGGTTGAGGAAATAAAAAAAACTAAATTTCCAGGGTCGTTTATTAGAACGAGAAAAAAATCTAAAAGCCACGATGGGTTGACGCAAAAATTGACTAATTTAACGGAATTTAAAGAAACGCCGGTTTATCGATCGTTGGAAAAAATTGAAAATACTCGTCGTGATGAAAATGGGATGTCGAAGGACGGACGTGGCTCGGAAAAATCAAGGAAATGCGAAAATTCTTTGATAAAGGCCGGAATAAAAAACTCTGGTCGCACGGAAAATCGTGAATGCAAAGAAAATTCCCAACATTACGAAAGTACGATCACGAAAAATAAAAATAATTCGGGGACGGCTAAACCTGTTAAAAAAAAATCTATGATTTTAAGAAAGAAATCGAAAAGCGATATGGATATATCGGAACGAAAACCAACGCCGAGATTCGAGAGAGGCGACTGGATATTTCGAGATTTTCCACCGTTGGAAAACTTTTCGGAATCTCGTAAGCTCTGGCGGATTATGATACAGACGTCTCGTTATATCTGCACTCTGCCTGGTTCAGTTATAAATTGACAAATTATTTACGTTATCGGGATCGATTTTATCGCGTTAGAAAAACTTAACCCGACGATTTTGTTTTTTTTTCTTTCGTTTTCACCGAAAATAGCAATAATTTCGATGACACGACATTTTTATCCCTCGAATACACTCGCAAAATGGTCCTTTGGGTTTCATATTTCATGGCTGTATCGTTGCAATTACTGTGCCGTCCCCGCATAATAACCCCGAGCTGATACCTACCCCGGAAAACCGTCGCATGCTTTATTTTTTATTTTTGTTAACGTTTAATTAAAATCTTACGCATAGTCGGAATAATTAATAATTTTTTTATTTCAGTTATTTCGTTATTAGAATTTTTTTTAAGTCGTCGTGTCGTGAAGAATGCCTCGAATTAATGTTTCGAGTTAATCCTAGACGGATACACTACTGTTTCTTACCCTCACCGGATCGACTGGAATGTGTACACTAGGGGGGCTCGAAAAAAAAAAAAAAAATCTCTGATCTCAAGTCTAACTACGAGCAATCGAATTTTATATGGAAATATGCATGCCCTTGGAATTTTGTTAATGACATTTTTTATAACTTTAAAACTGTACATGATAAAAAAATTTCGTTCGACATTTTTGTAGGGAATTTAATGCTAAAAAAGGACTCCACTAAAATTTTCGTGAATCTAACATTTATTACGCAATTCGCAAAAAAAAATTGCATTTTTTAAAGCCATTTTTTTAATCATTAAATTTCCTACAAAACTTTCAAATATCATTTTTTTATCATGTATAGTTTTGAAGTAATGAAAAATGTCCCCAACAAAATTCCAAATACATGCATATTTCCATATAAAATCCGATTACTCGTAGGAGTGGGTCAGACTTATTGGACAAATTCCCGATTGCGACAAATTTTTTTTCTCCTTATGTTGATTACTTTTGAAGAACAATATCAAATAAATTTCGACATCACCAAATTAAGAACCACCCTAGTACACACCTCGGTGTATCCGTCCAGGGTTAATGTTATCACTCGGATAATTTGCATGTGACACTTAGCGTTCCGCTGCTTACGGCATGATCGAGCGTATTAACACTCTGTCATTTTTGTGCATCTTGTGCTATCGCAGGACCCCGTCGCATGAGCGAACGAGACCTGCCATCGCGGCTTGGACACGAACCGACACCCCAGCAAATTCACAGCAGCAAGTCTGTCCCGGCTCTGCATAGTAAGTAATATTCCGCTGATTCGTTTGCCGCGCCATTGTTTGTTGCGGTAAATTTTAATGGATTTAGACAATTAAAAAAAAAAAGAATAAATTGTAGCAATTGCTTCAGCTTAAAGCCACGAAGAATTAATCCTCCACGTCGAATTTTTTTTTCACATTAATCTTCACGATTTAAGTTCGATATTCATCGATTCAGAGACACCGAATTTTTTAAACTTGGAACCGAGGGCGTATTTACTCGGATAAATCAGGTTACATTGGCCTAGAGATTACGCAAGATTCATTTTCTGCAGATTACTTGTAATACTTGATGGAGTATAACCAAATGGAAAAGATTACACGTAATCTGTGACATATTACACACAATTTTTCAAAGATTACGCGTGTCTTTGTGACATAATACATGAAATTTTTGGGTGATTAAAAAGAGCAGTTGTAATGTGCCCTAAAGTAAAATTCACATGAGATTACAAGAGAAAACATGAACACAGGAATACATGACTGCCCCCAAAAGAATACATGGAGAACTCACGAAGAATACGCGAACTTTCTTGTAATCTTTCACGATTACACAAGATTACACGAAATTTTTTGAGATTACCCATAATTACAACACAGGAGGGATACAAAGATTACACAAAGAACACAAGAATGATTGCTGAAGATTACTTCTCTCATGTACAACAGATTGAGCGAGTAAATACTCGCTTGAAACTTTGTACGACAAATGTGTCTTTCATTGAATAACGAGAGCAAAAAAAATTATTCAACAGACGTAGGAACCGAGGGAAAACAGCAACACGAAGTGTTCAATCCTGGATACAGTCGGGCCTCCTCGAGCAACAGCGTTACACCGCCGGTCCAACCCCCACCGATGCCGGCAATGAACGGAGCAACTGCCCTACGCTCTAGGTAAACACTCACGAATTTTCCACCTAGCACAGCGTCAATCGCGAATCAAGTTCATACGATTTTTTACATTATTTTTCGGTGGTTCGTAATTTTAGATCGAGCCATAACTTGCACGATCCAATGAGAGTAGGAAACTTGCCACCGACGGGTCTGGTGAGTCGTCAGCAATCATCTCCGAATCTTACGCCGCATCAAATGCATCCGAATATGCCGAGCAACATGCAGAGCAACGAAGCGGAGAGATTCTACCAGAACCTGAGCGTTTACAGAAATCACGATCCGACGATGAAACAGCAACCGAGCCCGCCGAATCCCGGAGACGATAGGTAAGAAAGACATTTTTTTACGCTTTTTTTCCACCTCGAGATCGAGGTTTAGATCGATCGAATTAATTTGGAAAAAAATATTTGTTGATTCTTTGTCGTTTTTTTTATCTCGATTTCGGGTTTCTGCTCGCCGAGTAAATTCGAAAAATTAGGTATTTGATTCAATATCGTTTTTACCCTCTATTTCAAGCTCCCGATCGGGCAAGTCAATTCGGAAAAAATAATAATAATTATTATTCTAATAATAACAATAATAATAATAATAATAATTATTATTCTAAGAATAACAATAACAATAATAATTATTATTATTATTCTAATAATAACAATAATAATAATTATTATTATTATTATTCTAATAATAACAATAATAGTAATCATTATTATTATTATTATATAATAAGTATTATTCTTCTTCTTCTAATAATAATAATTATTATTATTAGGTAATGATAATAAATATTATTCTTATTATTATTATTACTACTACTACTTTTATTATTTTTTTTTCAACCTCGATTTCGACCAAGTAATTAAAAAAATATATATATTTCCTTCAATTCTGTCAATTCATCAATTCCCACAGAAGTCCTCTTCACACCCAGAAGAGTTTGCGGGGATCGCAAAATTCCCTGAACCGTCCAGCGGCCGCGGATCCCAATCCTAACCGCGACCGCCCCATCTCAGCCTACATACCAACGGGTCCCCAACAAGCCGGCTACCCGGGCAACCAGATCCAGCCTCAAGGACCTCCCCCTCGATCCCAATCGTCCCGGGATTTCATACGCCAAGAAGCCAAACTCCAAGAGATGCAAGAAGAGGTGCGAAGACGCGAGCTTCGAGGAGGTCCAGCCCCGTCAATAAATCAATACCGTCCCAACACCTACAACGTTCGTCCAATGTCAGCCGCTCAAACGGCAAACGCCGTGCGTCCAACGCGACCCATCGGCTCAACCCCCAATTTAGGCCCCAATTCTCCAACTTACAACACAAACCGCGCTGTACAACCCAATTACGGTTATTCCGACGCGCAATACAATCAATACTCCCAATTCACAAAACCGCAGCATCCTCAACTGGCCAACAATTACGGAACAACGGCAAAACCGAAAAACGAACCGATTCGAGGTGGTCACGTGGTGGAAAACACCGTGAGACCGAGCAGTGATTACGGTGCCGATGCTAATCGACAAGTGATGGAACACAATCGTCAATTCGGCAGTGGTTCCTTAAACGGTCCTCAATACACCAACGGTCCAGCGGATTCGAGAAACGGTCAATACACGAATGACAATGTCTCGACGACGCGTACGCAAAACGGTGACGGAAATATGATGGGAAATCCGGAAAATTCGGCTCCAACGAGACCGATGTTGCCCGAAGACGGTTACAGAGAAAGTCCACCCCCACCGCCTTTGAACACCTCGACTCATCCGTTGTACAGCAGCAAACCGACGGATTCCACGAGATACACGGCGAGCATGCAGGATCCACCCCGAGGTGGTTACTATCCAGCCCCTGGAGCGGCTCAGCAGCCTCAACCTCAGCAGCAACAGCAGCAACAACAGCAGCAGCAGCAGCAGCAGCAACGACAGTATCAGTACAGCGCGACGAATCCTTGGCAACGGGAAGAGCGGGAAAAAGAACAAGCTCGTAGACGCGAAGCCGCCAGATTGTGGCGCGATCAACAGATCGCCGAATTGAGCTCACTGCCTCACAGAACGCCGCAACAAGAGGAACAACTTCGAGCTTTGCAATTGGAACGTGATTTTCAAAAACGAGCCGAAGAAGCGGCTAATCAACAGGACGACGACGACGAGAGCAACGATCTCGAGAACGAAAGTGCTCAAAGGGTTCAAGGTCTTTTGCGCATGGCTGCCAATCAGGATAGAAACAATCAATTGAATCAACAGCATCATACTTTGATGAGAACAAACGCGAATAATCAATCCATAAGAGGAACTCTTTCGCCTCAACCCGTTGGCAGTCAATTGCAATCAACCAGCGTTCCTCTACACACGGCCACGAGTCAACAAGGATCTCACGGTAATTCCATAACCGGACAAAACGATCCGACGAATTCGCATTCGCAACAAATGCCGAATCAAAACAATCCAAATTCGCAGCAACAACAAATATCGGGAATTTCACCGGCTTACGGTGCGGCTTACGCGCAATATTTGGCCAATAACAATACTAAGAGCAATCGTCCGGTATCGCCGACGAACGAGGAACGCGACAGACAACGAAGAATCGAGGGTTTGAAGAAGATACAAGCGGAATTCGATGAGAATCAGAGAAAACGTGAGGAGGAGATAAGACAACAGCAGCAACAGTTGCAGTTGCATCAGCAACAGATGCAACAACTTTACGCTCAACAACAGCAGCATCAATTGCAACAGCAGCAACAGCAGCAACAGCAACAGCAACAACAGCAGCATCAGATGCAGCAACAGATGCAACAGCATCATCAGTCGAATCTTAAGAGTCAGCATCAATTGCATCCTGGAATGTTGCGGCTTGATAATCTTGTTATCAATGGACCGAGCTCACCGCCTTGTAAGTTTGTCTCTTTGATCTTCGATTTATCAGTCAAGATCGAACACTCGGGTTTGGGTGTTTTTTTTTTTTTTTTTTGGTTGCGTGAAGGTTTTTGGGTTATAAAGAGGAATTCATTTTTTTTGTCGTTTAGCTTCGCAAAACGGCGCCAGCGACGCGCCACCTCCGCCGGAACGCGGGTCGAGCTACGCAGTCATGTCCCAACAGAGCGCTCTTAGATCGAACACCTCGACGACGTCGAATGTACCATTGGGATCTCACTCGACCGCAACGATAAAGAGGGTCTCCTTTCACGATCCCAACGCGAACATCGAACCGCCGCGCAATGTGACGTCGATCAATTCGAACACGACTTCGTCCATAACCATGGACACCATCAGAGAAGATCCCAACGTGAGTTGTTCGTAATTTATTTGGGGGATGAAGAAAAATGATAGCGACGAATCGAAATGGACGATGTATTGTCGGGGAAGTTTGTTTGCGGAAAATTCGTCTAGAACAATTCGTCTAACGATAATTCATCCGAAACAATTCATCGAATACCAATTCGTCTAAGACGATTCGTCCAGAACAATTCGTCGAACGGCAATTCGTCTAATAACAATTCGTCTAACAACAATTCGTCTAATAGCAATTCCTCTAGAAACAATTCGTTATTTCTCAGAGAAAAAACGTTCAATTTTTGGCGAACCCAGGGATTTTATATGGATTTTTGGGTTCTTCTTTAGGGTTATTTTCAGTTCTCCTTTTCTTCATTACAAAATTATGTTTTTTTTTCTCTGTTTCGTTTAGACAAATTGTTTTAGAATAATTGTTCTAGATGAATTGTTATTAGACGAATTGTTATTAGACGAATTGTTTTAGACGAATTACTTTAGACCAATTGTTATTAGACGGATTGCTATTAGACGAATTGTTTTTAGACCAATCGTTTTTCGGACAAATATTTACTAGACGAACTGCTTCAGACGAATTTTCCGCAAATCGAGAATTAATCAATAATAAAGAAAATTTTCTATGGTTTATTAAATATCACTATATTCTCTTGATACGCACTCGTGGGCAGGTAATCGAATAAGGTATACGACATGAAAATTCGCAACGTTTCTGCTGATCATTATCTCGTTTATCAATGTTTATTATTGCATGAAACGACGTTTTTTTTTTTTTTTTTATTAAATTGTATTTTCTTTTTCGTGAAGCCTTTACGGTGTTTTGGTTGTTACGTGTTTATTGTACATCATCGGACATTCCCATGGACTCATCGTTACGAGATTTATCGTCAAAGTGTTTGCAACCGTTGCATTAATTGTATGCCGACGCCGTTGTCGTAACTTCATCCTGTCATTTTGTGTATAAAAAAAATTCAGTAGGATTGTATGATGATTGATGAGCCCGTATTTAAATTTTTTATTGTGACATAGAAGCGTGTTCTTTATCAAATGTATTTTTTTGTTTATTTAAATTGTTAATCGCTCAAGCGAAATTATTTGGGAAAAACGTCATTTATTAATTTACGGTACTTTAATTTCTGTCCGCAGAATTTTATTAATGACGCGGAGAATCTCCTAGCATCTCCAAAAACTCCAGAAGGACCTGGGGGACAATTTCAAGGAGCCACACCCGGAGTTATCGGGGCTCAAGAAGTTTACAAGTAAGTATCGCCATCTTTCGAAGGGATTTTTTTAGGGTTCCGTAGATATCTAGGAACTTTTATGATTTCGGTGAGTCTGTCCGTCCGTCTGTGTGTCACAGTCCTTCTATTCTCTCATCTATGTACCGATTAAGATGAAATTCGGTACACAGACGTAGATCGATTTGCCCAAAAAACTGAAATTATAACATTAACGAAAAAAAATTGACCTCCCTCTCCCAAATTGAAAAGTGAACTCAACCATTGTTTTTCTGGCCCTATCGAGTGAGGTCTCTTTTAATAGGTCTCCTCAAATGCAATTAAAAATATTCTAAGACCTTTTCAATTTAATCATTCAGTCACGAGATATTCGCTTTTAAAAACGTCATCACACTGCTCTCGCCTCCCCCCTCTACTTTCTAATCTAACAACTAAAAAAATCGAAAAAAATTCTAGAATGTAGCTTTTAATTGCTACATTCAATCAAAATTATAACAAACACTGTAGCAAAAATAGTTTATGAAAAATGTAGAAATAACCCTTTTTTAAAATGATCGAAGATGGAAACCTACGGAACCCTGACACGTGCGCGCTCAAAACCCTCTCTACCAGTAATTTTCTCCATCCCTCCCCTTCCCCCAACGATTATTCACAAAATTAATTATCATCGTACAGAGATCCGCGCCAAAAACGCTTGGCGGAGAAGCAAAAACAGCAGCAAAACGCTCAGCAAGGCGAAGTCCCGGAAAAGCTCAGTTTCAAGGAAAAGATGAAGATGTTCGCCATGGAAACGGGAGAGGACGGAACGCCGAGGGACAAGGTGAAAATTTCACGAGCCCAACGAGAAATCGATAATATCGGAAGTCCCTTAAGTCCCAACAACAACAATAGAAGCTAAAAAAAAAAAAAAAAACGAATAATACGTTCGCTCTCGTCGAACGATTTTCCTTCGTGTTCGTTTCTCTTAGGCCTACGCATCTGGACTTTTCTCGAAGCTCGAGCATTGAAAATTAAGAAAGAACATAACGAAACGTTGGACGAATAATTTTCACGAAGAGATACGCGTGTAAAAGATTCCTAGATTAATATAATTATCAGTAAAATATTTTACAATTATATATTGTACATATCGCGAACAGGACAAAAATATCGTCTTCATTGCTGTTTCGTTTTTATGTTTACATATATATATACACCGATATATCAACAGATATATCTGTATATGATATATATATATATGAATATATTAAAAAGAAGAAATTGAATGAAGAAAATGTATCCTGAATCGAGAGATTTCGAGAGTCGATGAATTGAGCTGCGCCGCGTACGCGGCTGTGGCTTCAAGGCTATTGTATAATATTAATCAGATCTGTGTATACATTTATCACGAACTATAAAGAAACGAGCCACACGAGTGTCGAATAACATAACGAAGTTTGTACAGCATTTTTCGACGCATTTGCGACGAAAGAAAAAAATTGTTTAAGCCTAGAAAATTCGTCGTATCGTCGACGAATCTTCGTAACGAGCTTCATTCGCTCCTTCGTTCGTTCTCGCGAGTTTTACCGCGGTATTCGATTCGAAAGGAAGCGGAAAAAACGAGAAATTAAACAGACAAGAGCTCGGAGAATCGGAAAAAACCGATGGACCGATCGAGCAAACGCAAAACATTCGTGCTGTTGCGCTTTCGCGAGCTCGACGGTTAAGCGGTAATCAAATTATTTAAGACGTAGCTCGTATATGTGTATATCTTTAAGTCCATAATCACGTTGAATAGTTGAGAGACCGAGATGAAGCGTGAGAAATGCGCGAAATTGACAAATGTACAATTAAACGAAACTTATTCATAGATTAATATCTTAGATGAAATATTCGACCGGGTATCACGTTGGGCAGTGCTCCAAAGAGTCTGGCGCCCGAACTAAGAACAAAGCATAGCAATATTAGTGGGTATTCAGATGTTTTAAAAGAAATAAGAATGACTAATTAAACCTCCAGACTTGGATACGTTGCAATCAGTGGCAATAAAATTATATTTTTTTTTGTTGTTTTTTTTTTTTAATTTTTCGAACTGTCAGCATCCAGCAACACATTAAACATGCCTCGCAGTTTGAATTTTTTGTCGTAAAAACGATCTTTCACATACAGCTTGAAACATTTAACCAGAAAAATTTACATCGACGTTTTACGAATTTTTTATCCGCATGCCACACGCTTGAATCAATTCTTTACGGTATATATTGTTATTCTTTTTCTTCTTTCCTTCGAATTGCATTTTTTTTTTCAGTCTGTTGTGCGATTTTTGGATATTTTATTTTCGAAGACGATCGCGAAGATGTCGAATTTTGAAATTATCGTGGATTGTTTCGATAGCCGTGTAGAGGCCCGAACTGGATAAACGCCTTAATTTCTTTTTTTTTTCGAGGATAATTCGGATCGCGTGAATTTTTTTCGTCGAATTTCACGATCGAACTCGCGGCCGCGCGTCAACGAATCTTAACGATTTCACTGTTTTTTTGCGAAAATGAATAATTTTTTTTTCTTTTGTAGATACGTCCTCGATTATTATATGTGATATAAAGTAGGGCTTTGATTCGTCGATGCGAGGATTCATGTAGATTTAGATGAAATCTAGATGTGCGTCCGAGCTGAATTGTTGGATCGAATAGTTGACGAATTTAATATTGACAGTATAGGGAAAACAGTATTTCTGGCCTATTCGATCGCCTATGAGAATAACGTGAGAAACGTTATCGGAATCTAAGCCTCTTCGTATTAGTCGTACGCGAATTTATGCGTTTACGAAAAAGTATTCATTATTTATTTTTTATTTTTTTTTTTTTCACAATATTATCTTTCGTTTCGTTTTACAACACCTGATAGTGATATATCGAGCAGCTTGTTTATTAAATGTTGAAAAATAATAATGAAAAAATAAAAAAAAATAATAATAATAATAGTAATGATGATAAAAAAAAAACGAAGGTATAACAGAATTGGATTGGCGAAGCGGCTACGTTTTTACAGCCGATCGCATGATCGTTCTGGCACGCTGCAGGCCTTATAGTGCAGCATAAGCAGCCATATTATAGTCAAGAAGAGATAGTAAAAGAAAAATAATAAAATTGAAATTAAAAAAATAAAAATAAAAACAAAAATATTTCTCGATACGTAGAGAGCCGACAACGTAGCCTTATCGACGTTAGAACGATTATTGTTTCTATGATTATGATTAATTGTGTATCTACGATTGAAATTTTCATTTGGATGACGTGGAAGTGTTAGCCAAATGACGAAAATGAATTTTCTTCCCTGTTGTGTAATATAGCGCAATATTTGCACCATATTTTTTGTATTACAAGTTTTGATTACCCCTTTCGCGACGGGGTTTGTTTATTTTCTTTTTGTTTCTTTATCTTTTTTTTTTTTTTATTGAGAAGATAAAAATAATCTACGATCATCGACTTTGTCATATATTACTGCATTCTACTTACATTATTGACTGTAATTTTAGAAAACACTATATTTTTTAATTATTGTATTATGTCATTATATTATTGAGATATGATATTGACGAGAAATAAATATCCCATATATTAGAATACAGCAATTGTCGAATCTTCGAGATCATTAATGTCAATAACATGCCTCCGATCCTTTGGATAAATTGATTTTGAAAAACCAACAGGATTGCGGTAAGTGCGTTTGAATCCTTCGATGTTGAGGAACGAGAGAATCTGCGAACCGGAAATGTCGCAGTCGTCCACATACCGGAAATGTACGATCGTAATTTGACTCGCCAATGACCATGCAGAGGAAAATAATTTGGTGATTCACGATTTTACGAATCGTGGAAGAAATTCTCATTTCATTGATGAAGAACGTTACATTTTTGTTGACACATTAAAAATGATCAGGTAGGATGGATGAATTTATTAATCGCGGTTACGGCCGTAACCAAGCGAATTGTATTCGTCCTTCCGGTCGGTATTGCAGTTCACGTAAAAATAGCTGATCGCTTGATGCGGAGAATTTCCCCGAATAAATGAATTCTTATTGTTTTTTGAAACCTCCAAAAATAGACAAAATTAAGGTAGTCCACCATTTAGAGCCTGAAGTCAAGTAGGTGACTATAAGAATGCGCCCACCGAATTTATGTTTGAATCGGAAGTAATATCGACCGGAAAGATGAATATATTTTGCTCTCATCGGGATCTGCAATACTGACCGAATAATCACCAACACCCTAGTTCCAAACACGCCGGTACGAGCGCTGTCCATCGCCTTATCATCGTTAATTAAATTCACTCTAATCACCAGACAAAGCACAAAAATAATTACGCATTATTTCGCAATCGACGATTTGGCGATTCGTAGAACAAATTCGACCATAACTTAAGGCAGTGTCTTCAACACTGCAAAAGTGAAAATATACCACGTCGCGATCGACCTATGTAGTACTGAGACACGTCAACGTCGCTTGTTATCATGTCGAGTAGAAAGAGAGAAACCATTTGAATCAACGCGCTCCGACATATTTCTAGAAAAATGTCACTGTAAAAACCTATCAAAACCTACAGTTAAAATAGCCCACAGAGTCTAACCTTTCTCGCAACGTTGCCATGTCTACTGAATCACGACCAACTCTCGATATAAACACAATTTTCCTGATGTTTATTCGCTTATTATTATCATCATACTCTCCGAATCTGTACTTTCAAGTGCCCAAAATGTTCTCTAAACATTATACTCACATTCTGTCCTTTCATATCAAAATTCGAACGATACTTTTCGTATCGTACTCAATTGTAAGGACAAAACGCGTGATTTTCCATCAGACTCCATGTTAAACGTACAAAAACAAAAGCGTTATCTCCCTTTTCGCCCCCTGAAAAGCCATCATAATTAAACCGAATCTTCTTCTCACAAATACCCACAAGTATATCAAGTTTCATGAAAATTCAAACGATAATTCTCCAACCCAGTATACTTAACCACCTTAACCCTTAAATGCACAATTTACAGTTAGTTGTCTTTTGACTACAATGCTTAAAAAGCATCCAAATGTTCCTGCAGTGAAATATAGAGCCAGAAAATATATCTTGCCAACCGACAACACGATGCATTCAAGGGTTAAACCACCGAAAAATCCTTGATCCATATCTCCGTGACAAGATCCATGGATCGTCGATTAACGGTTACGAGCCAAACATCCCGCAAAATAACCCGCGAATGTTCCTAGTCAAGCAACGGAAACATCCGAACGCGAGGAACGTCCGGATTCGAACCCGGCGCCGGTGATCGAAGCCGCCCCGAATCGGGAGGGGGGGTTTACGTCCGTTGGTTCGTCGTCGTCGTTGCAGCCTGCAGCACTCTTCGTTGTGTGATTCAGTGCATCATCAGCCATTCGCCAGTGAGCATCATCGCTGTTCTGCGCCGAGTGTAAACTGAAAAATCCAATAGCTTGCGATAAAACAATTTCCTCAATCCACAATCGATTAAATCCACGAAAACAACGACGACGACGACAATAATCCGGATACCGGTCGTTGAGGCTCTCATCGGACAGGTCCTGGACCTGTAACCAGCCGATAACGCCGGTTATTCCCGAAACCGTACTAACCCAGTGAATTATTTTTGAGTTCCACGAGGTCGAACCGCCGCGGCGACGATCACACAAGATCGCGAATCGCATCTTCGAACGAACAATTTTGGAGTCGGCGAGGAAAAAAACGTATAAACAATTTTTACAACCAACAAGCAAGCGTCAGGAGGCTTTCGAATCTTCAGGGAGGTACGTTATCTTTTTTTTTTTGTCGTCGTTATTTCATTTTTTTTATTCTTACGAATGGATACGCGAGGAGCCACATATAGCCGGCTATACACGTGGTTCTCAACTTGTGTCACCATTCGTTCGATCGCTGTGTTTCGGTTTTATTTTTTTTACAATTTATTTCGCAGGTCGATAGTCGAAAATCGGTTAAAATCGAACGATCACGTGTTTGGAGTAAATTTAAAATTATGCGTTGATGCTCGGTCGGTAATAAAAAAACTGTAATGCATTGTTTTCGGTGAACGATTGATCGCTCGGATGAGAAAGGAATACGTTTGTGTGCGGGTTAGAATTTTGTAGGCAATCGTTATCGTTTTTCGTTCGAGAAATAATGAAAGGCGGCGGCAACGCCTTGAGACGGGATGATATTGATGGGCTACACGTTTTTTTCTTGTCCTGTCTCGTATCACCACAATCCCTAATGGCGCTCCATTCCGCACTCGTGGTTATTTTTTCGTAACAGGTCCGAAGGCGAGGCGAAACATATGCAGATGACAAAAAAAACAGCAATCGATTGTTTTCAATGATAAGAAATCTTCGTTAATAAAAAAAAAATCTCAAATCATGCGAAATAACGAGCCTAACGATGTGAGATTTAATTTAATCCGCAAGCATCAGGCTGTCGTGAAAAAATGAGTGAAAGGATGACAAAAAGAAAAAAAAAGGCGAAACATATCTAGACAACAAAAAAACTTTAATCAATTGTTTTCATTGATATCAAACGTTTATGAATAAAAGAAAACTCTCAAATCATGCGGAATAACGAGAAAAACAATTTGAGATATTCATTTTATCCACAAACATTCCGCACTCGTGAAAAAAAATGAAAAATGGTTTACAGTATTCGTTACCGACTGAGTATATCCTTATCCTCGCTTCGCGTTAGGTTGCTACACAACAGGATAACTCAGGAAGTCCTGCGACATGCTTCAAACTAATACATCCACAAACCAACGCGACGTTCCTTCGCAGAACATTGATTTTTCCAATCATTCGGCAGCGAATGTGCCTTGTAATCACCGGATTTCAACTGTACCGCGCGTTGCAAGTACCTTCTCTCTTTAGATCGTTGAAAAGGCACAGCAGAAAACGTCTCGTGGAACGAATACGCATAATAATGAAGGCCATTCGTTGCTACGTGCATCGATCCCTCTCGCGTGCTCGAACGTCGTCTAGACGCACTTCTGCAATAATATCGTGCCAGAGAAGCGCACGGTGGGCGGGTGGTGGCGCTGTAACGAAATTCATTGGTATTTCTGACGCGCTATCGAAGCGGTTCCGCTCGGTGATACACTCGAGCGACGCGAGTCGAGTGCGTTTCCTCGGAAATGCCGGTGATAAGGCAGCGGTAGTGGGTTGTATTCTACTCGAAACCAGGATGAGGATGTATATAGGGCGACGGACGCCCCAAATCACGGGAATCAAACCCTTTCATGCCCCCAAAGTGGTCGATGATTGTTTTTTTAGTATCTTGGGATCCTACGATCTTATTCATTTTTTTTTTTTTTTTTTTTAGAATTTTTAGGCTTGTAAATAAAATTGGAGTGGGTGTCATATTATTATTATTATTATTATTATTATTATTAGTATTATTATTATTATTATTATTATTATTATTATTATTATTATTATTATTATTATTATTATTATTATTATTAGTATTATTATTATTATTATTATTATTATTATTATTATTATTATTATTATTATTATTATTATTATTATTATTATTATTATTATTATTATTTTCAATTTTGAAGAGATTCGAGTTTCTCCGAAATTTCAATATATGACAATTCCTTATCTAAAAAAAAAGAATAATAATGAAATCTATCCTCCGAGAAATATTTTGATTATTTTCGATAGAAAATCGATTTTTTAATCATTCTATGTACAGAAACAATAGTATAAATTATTGAAAATAGATTTATCTATCCATATATATATAATATTGATATAATATAATATAATATAATATATATGAATAGATAAATCTATGTTTTACAGTTTACTATCATTGAAAATAATTTAAATATTAATTTTTTTGCAAGATAGATTTCATTACCATGCTTTTTGTTCTATAAGAAATTCTCATACATTAAAATTCCGGGAAAATTCGAATTTCTTAAAAATTGAAAATAATAACAATAAAAATAATTCTACATATACATAGTTACATAGTATATATGTAACCCAAGCGTTAGGTAGTTGAGTACCCCTACGACGTCCCCGCCAGCCTCGTGGGCATCGCGCCGAGACTGAATAGGTTCTCGAAGAACGATGAAACGCGTCGTTGCTAAGTTATATTTTTCGTTCGGGCAAAACGTTCGTTGCATAAATCCGCGAGTCGACCATCGCCACGAGGTCTTCAGCCTCCAATGACCCTGACAATCGACGAACCAGGTACAAAATAAAAAAATAAAAAAATAAAAAAAATGGGAAAGAGGTCTTCTCACGAATTATCGCACGACGGGAATAGGCCAGATTTTCCTTTTTTTAGTACTTTTTTATTTTTTTTAAATTTTTTTTTTATTACTCCGAACCACGATGCTTCCGCCCAGACCTAAGAATAGACACTCGTGGCCGACGACTTCGTGCCGGCGAATTCGAAGAGATGGAGAGAGCGAAGAGATAAACCGTGGGTCGATGTGAATGTTCTCGAGAGTCGCAGGGTGGCTTCGGTCGGAGGCTTCGCAATTCCGTAGTAAACCGGCACATGGCATTACGGGCCGATAGACGCTCGCCGGCAGCAGCAGGTCGAACCCGAGGACGGGCGTAGCACCTACCGGCGTCACGGGTTACGTATATGTGCAATGTTCAAAATCAATAGATTCAAGCGGAGCCCCTCATCTGGTTATTCCACGCGACGGGAGAAGCTGGTACGCCGGACGGTGTTTCTCCGTGCTCCGCTGTGCTCATTACATTCAATCATTTTTTTTTTTTTTTTTAATTATCGTGTAAAAAGAATTTTATGACACGCTGCGCGTAAAAGTGCGGTTTTACGCTCACTTCGTTCTCGTCGAACCGCATTTACGCACCTTGTGACATAAAAATTCGTACGAAAAACGTTTTCTGGACTCGTGTGATTGCAACACTCGCCTTCGGCTCGTTCTGCAAACTCACACGTCAGAAAAAAAATTTTCGTACTAGTGTCATAATGTACTATTTCACTATTTGTAACTATCGTATGAAAAAAGAATTTTTTAGCTATCGTATGAAAAAAGAATTTTTTAACTATCGTATGAAAAAGATATTTTTTAACTATCGTATGAAAAAAATATTTTTTAACAACTGTTTAAAATTTTTTTTACTATTGTTTAACCCTTCGCCGTTACACTGGGTGAAATCCACTCGTCGATCAAAACAACCGGCGGTTTTTCTTTCTGTTTTTATCTCTTTATGAATTTTTCGAAATATGTTGCTATTATATTTCTTATGAATAAACTTTTCGTGCATCATCTGAAATATTCAAAGCATGTTCTGTAATTTTCTTAACCACTCCGGATGGATAGAAACAATTTGTTAACTATTGTCACGTTGCCACGATGCTCGTAAAAATGAATAGATCAATTGAAAATAAAATAATTAATAAAAATATTTGAAAAAATATTTCTTTGTATCTATGAAGAGAAATGACTACTACATATAAATATGTACATGTCTCCGAGCTGTGAATATATTTACAAATTCCAGAAAATAAATTGGCTTCATTTTCGATTTAAATTAATAATAAAATTCACCGACAGAAATAAAAATAACATCTCCAATTGCCAAAACCATCATAATCGAATCAACCAATTTATTGCAATACCTCGTCACGCACCTTTACTTTTTTTCATTTTTTTCAATTCCACTTTGTTACGTTTTTAATAGTTTCTTCCCCATTTGAGACTCGCAAATTTCCATTGGCGAGGTCATTTTTAAAACGCATTAGTCTCGCGATGACGAGCGTTGGTGATATAATAATGATAAAAATGATGGTATCAGTCAGATCCGGCGAAAAGAAGAGTATCGTCGAGTTATCGGGGTCAGGAGTGTGTACGCAGAACGGTCGCGTTAAGGGGGCCGGGGCGACGCAGGGGTACGGGGGATGGTTATTGCGTTGTGATTGTACGTAAGTGCGGACGGAAGAATAACGAACGAGACCAACGGATCCAGGGTATCGATGTCGCACCTCGTCTTCGCGCGATATACACTAACTCGAGTTAGTATACGCGCAGAAACAAGGTCCCGCGCTCGTTTTCCATGATCGAGTTGTGGTAGTAACACACACGTACGTTCAATTTTATTTTTTTTATTTGTCTTTTTTTTCTCGGTTCACCGGTTTTTTTTAGTCGAAGCGATTGTTGACACAAGCCGCGGCTGTGCGAGAGTTATGCGCGTCTACTTTGTGCAATGAATTCCGAGCTGATCACGCTTCGAACACGTGAACCTAACTCGGAGCGATTGCTCGGCGATGGATATGCGTTCCAACTCAACGTCTACGACCACCGGTGGGGCCGATAACAGATTAGAAATCAAAATTTTTTTCTTTTTTTCTGAAATCATGTAGCATTGTGGTTTTACACAAGTTCACAGTTATTTGAGTTTCCCTCCATACGTCTTGTTTTTCAATTGAAAAATCGAACGGCGGATTATTGATATTATTATTATTATTTGTGAAATTAATCGAAGCGTGTTTTTTCTCACTTTGGAAAAGCAGACTCGGCTTTGGTTACAAAGTACTTCGGAGAAATTCTCGTTATTTGATGCATCACTTCGCGCGCGATAAGAATTATGATTGGTCATATGCGATACAAACGTCGCAGCGGTGACCGATGATACGCATAATTGATACCAGCGTATCTAATATGAAATACTTTCAGTGGGACACAAAGTATTTATTGAATGTCCAACTTTAACCGTTTATTATTATTATTATTATTATTATTATTATTATTATTATTATTATTATTATTATTATTATTATTATTATTATTATTATTATTATTATTATTATTATTATTATTATTATTATTATTATTATTATTATTATTATTATTATTATTTTATGGTGCGTTTGGAATGCGATAAGATAACACCAGCGGAGAAAGTCACAACCACGAGTATTAAACGAATCGACTGAGTAATTGTCAAGAAAGAAATTAAAGTAATGAGTGGTATCGCCTGAAACAGTCGAAGCAGTTGTACAGTCGCTGTCAAAACGTCAGTCAACCACACGCCAACATCGTCGAATTTTACTTCAATTATCATTAAAAGTGGTAGATTAACATTTCTAATCATTAATTTATCATTAGTTTAGCTATTCGTGAGGCCAAACATGTACGACATGATCTAGACTTGTAAATCCACGATTCACCTATTTCGGACTAACTTTTTGCCCGACGGTCCATCCAGTAAGCCCTTAAACTACAAATTGAAAAATCAAAATCAAAATTCCAAGATCGACAAAAAATAATCGAAATTCAAACACGCGGTTTTAGTCTCCAGTAAGCAACTTACACAGCTTCGTTATACTTTTGAGGTTTCATTATTCTGATACAATTGCCGACTGTGACCGGAAGTCCTCCACACATCCTCCGATCTGCATAATAATGATAATAATAATAATGGTAATAAATTATGGACAAAAATGCATTCATGCATTCAATCACGACAGTATGTCAAAAACCATTACAAAGTATTAAAATCAATTTTTTCTACCGTTCGAGTTCTGCGTTTCCGCAAATTTTTTTTCACGGTCAGAACGACCGGACTTGAGATTATTCAATATTTCCGGAATTGCACGATCGACCCGCATCTTCCGGCGGTGGAGTTGCGGGAGATAAATCATGCGGCACGCACGATGGGAATTCAACGCAATTCGGGATGTAACATCTCGCTGTACTTTGCCACGAAGAGGCTGTTATTATGTCAGAGATAACTTAACTGGGATTACAAAAACAAGAACGGTTTCTTATCTAACCGGTTCGACCCCTCGCCGTCGCACATTCTCGAGCCTCGGCGTTCTTCCGGTTTTCGTTGATGTGTTTCCGACCTGTTTTATCCCCGTGGAGGACTCGAATTTTCGAAATAATTTCCGAATACGAATTTTTATGATCTTCGAATATTTATAATAATTTCTAAATGAGTACTCTTAGCATTTTTTTTTATTCTCGAAATAAGTCGGTTTAGCCTACAAATCATGGACTGATCTAGTTTTGCCTACCGCTGCGAGACAATTAGCTTTTCAACGTCACACTGGGTAAAATCCACCCATCGATAAACCGACGACCGGCGGAGTTTATTTCCGTTTTTTATCTCTTTATGGTTTTTTTTTAACGTGCTGCCATTTTATTTCTTATGAATGAAATTTTCGTACGTTATTTAGAATGTTTCAGAGCATGTTCTGTAATATTGCTAACCACTTTGGAGGGGTAGTTTGGTCACAATCATTTTTCGAACGCCAAATACGAACGCACACGCGCTATTGAACCGACGTTGTGCGAATTCGGCCGCGCCATTTTCACTACCTAAATACCGCGATTTCTGGGTTATTTCTCTGGAGTTGTGGTGGAGTCGTTCATAGCAACTATTGCGTATTTCGGGGATTCCCCGCCCCTTTTTATTCTCATCGCGACTCAACTATTTTGAGAAAATGAAAATATATAACAATCTCAATCGTGCGACGCGGAATAATAATAAAAAAAAAGAAATAGCGAACACCAAGGCAGAGTGAAGTTCGCGGGTACATTATTACGCACGTTTCGCGTTGTGTGACATTGATATTTGGTACAAAGTTCGGCTGCTCGACGATATTATTTCAGGGACTCGCTTAGGAACGCATATTACGGCGTACGAACGACTAGAGGCTCGCGTAGCGAAGATTGTACACTCCGAGTGAGAAATTACTTTATTTCGGAAGGTACGAGTTGCAGGGATGGGCATTCGTTCAATGGAAATTTATTCGAAAATACTTTTTGAATGAAATAACTATTATTAATTAACATCCGACAATTAAAATTCCCACAATTATGTAGTAATTATAGATTGATAGATGTAATAATTCCGGTGGCTAATTCGGAGTTCGTGCTTTTTTGGAATGTAAAAAAAAGCCAAGCTATTCTTCGTGTTTCCGAGAATTGGTAGCAATTAATTGTTTCCAAAATTATACATTTTTCACATGGTGAAAAAAAAAATTGTACAAGAATGTCGAATAAGTGAATTTTTTCTTTACGAGACTATTAATAAATTCGTCACATTTGAAGTTTTCTTCGTAAATATTTTAGGTATGTGCTGTCGTGATATTTTCTAAGATAAGAATCGTCGCGATAAAGAGCCCGCTTCAGAAACAATATCACTATTATATGCTATCATCTATAATCTAGTACTACTACTACTACTACCACTACTAGTACTAGTATACTACTAGTACTAACTATTGCTGCTGTATTACTACTGTAATATTATACTACTGTCATACTATTATACTACTATTAGAATATTATTATTATTAATATTATTATTGTTATTGTTATTATTATTATTATTATTATTATTATTATTATTATTATTATTATTATTATTATTATTATTATTATTATTATTATTATTATTATTATTATTATTATTATTATTATTATTATTATTATTATTATTATTATTATTATTATTATTATTATTATTATTATTATTATTATTATTATTATTATTATTATTATTATTATTATTATTATTATTATTATTATTATTATTATTATTATTATTATTATTATTATTATTATTATTATTATTATTATTATTATTATTATTATTATTATTATTATTATTATTATTATTATTATTATTATTATTATTATTATTATTATTATTATTATTATTATTATTATTATTATTATTATTATTATTATTATTATTATTATTATTATTATTATTATTATTATTATTATTATTATTGTTATTATTAATTAGAAAGATGAAAATTTTACAGAAATCAAAGTTGACTAAATTACGAAAAGGAAACTCGAATTATTTTTATTACTTTAGCAAGTTTAACACAAATTCGAACGCAGAAACCTTGCGGGGTCCTCTAAACCCCGCGTGACGGTGGAAGAATGATAATAATTATAATCGATCATCATTCATCAATGATACTATTTTTAATAAATTTTCATCTAATGAATCCTCATCCTCGACAAAGGGTAGAAGCTCGGCAAATATATACAACCTGCTTGGCATTCGCGAGGACGAAAAAATAAAAAAAAAAACGTCGAAAACTGAAATTTTTCGAGCCTCCCACGCGTCGACGAAAGAGCCGACTGGCAAGTCGCCAATTTTCGAGAGCATAGACGATGGAATGGAGAAGACGAACGCGCGAGACGTAGAGCGATCGATGCGTTCACTTCTGGATGCCAGAAGACTTTTTTTTTTTTTTTTTTTTCGATGGCCGCTGTAATCGATTTGCGAGTTGTGCTTACGTAGTCTCGTTTCGCGCGTACGTAACGGCTGAAGGAGAAGCCTCTATTCGCCAGCCCGTCACTTATGACAAACATCCCCTCGCGGATTCGCCATTAACCCACATTCCTTCCCCGACGGATCTATCCTTCCCTTCGTCTCCACCGCGGGTCCGTCCTGTTTGCATTTTCTTGCAAATATCGATATTTTGGTCACGATCAAACGCGCCTCGAGGAAATAAGGATTTTTATGAAATTGATAGTCTCCTCGCACCATTTAAAAATAAATAAATGAATTTGGTCGGTTGAATATTAATTTCGGGACAAAAGATATTCTAAGTAAATAAAAAAGGGGGTAGCAGAGAGAGAAGGAGAGAGAGATTGATTGATAAATTAAATACGTTTATTATGCCTTACTTGGTAGTGTGAGGCAAATGGTATATGTAGTACAGTAATGTTTAATTAATTTTGTTCTAAAAATAATTAAAAAAGGCCGGGGGGGGGAGAAAAAATAGGGCGAGAGAGAGAGAGAAAGGGACTTAGGGAAATCATATTCTGTGAAAATAAATTCGCGCTGATAGCATTCTTCGTATCTTGTAAATATCAATAACGAAGCTAGAAAGATTCAGGAAACCGATAAATAATTCCCAGACAAAAATCCCAATATAGATAATACAATTTTTTTCCATCGTCACTTCAAATTCCAATGTCTTACTTAATTTGTTCTGCCTTCAATCTTCATCAACCAAACTAAATCCCACCGAAACATTTCGCTATTTCCATTGCGAACATTAAAATTCAATCGCCGACTAATACAAAACCACCGAAATAAAAATCAAAAAAATTCCAAATGATCCGACAAAATTTCTTTGCCCTTGTCGTTGCGTCGTAGATCGCGATTGACATGTCAGCATCGACGTGGAAATTTACCGATAATGTTCTTTCACGAACATCAACAGAGAAAAGCCTGCATCGTCCGTTAATTTTATTCCTATACGATTATTCGATGAGTCGACGATCATTGACGAATTCATTGAGCGCGCGCGACTCGATTAACAAAAATAACTTCGACGCGAATCGATAATTCCACAACGATTGAAACATCTACGCGATAACACAAACGTTTTACGCGATAAAGCAATCGCACGACGATGTTATCGTCGCACAGACGCGTCCACATTTCCGGACCCCATTGGACATTGTCTGAATTGTCTTCTACGTTCTTCACCGAGTTCCGATGAATCTGTCGTAACGATCGATCGGTCCGCGAGTCGGATACCGCAACGTTGACAATCCCCGGCTCGTCTCCGACGGCCTTGAGCCTTAACGCGCGATTAACAATCTCATTAGTGCGCCGCCGGTACCCAGAGACGATTATTATTTGCGAAGCCTTGTTTGCCGTCGCATTCGTCTGTCGTTTCTCGCATTGTGAAATCTCGATCATGAGTTTCGCACATTTCGCATCCTTATCAAACGCTCGTTGCCTCAACTTTCGTGACGCTGCAATATTTTGCTTTCCTCTTAACGAAGATTATGAACTTTTTTTTTTTTTTAATGAAAGGACGAGAATTGAGACTAATTCTTTCCAAAAATTATTGCAAATGCGTGGCGCTGCCGAGTGGCGAACGTATTATCCCGTATGAAGGGTTATTATTTCATAATCATTTGTTAGAGTTGATGTAATTATCGACCTCAACAATGTCCCGGGCGATGGTATTAAAGAGGGGAAAAAAGTTTTTAAGCATTGGATTGCTTCAATAATTTTTTCCCGCTAAATTCAACAAATCTTGTATTTATTTTTTCTCTAATGATTCTTTCACTTTTTTACGTTATGGAGATTATTATTTATAAGATTCTTTCATTGTTTTATTTTTATTCTATTTTCATTTTTTTCGTTATTATTTTTGTATATTTTATATTCTTATTCCTTTCTTGCTTTCTTATTTACTTTGTTATTTTGTAAATACGTTAATTTTATTTTATTTACTATTTTTATTATTTTGTATACATATTAATTTTCTCCTGCTCGTCGACAAAAAAGATTCGGATAACCGTAGAACCGTGTTCATGCCTCATTCGTGTCTTCCCAATTTCAAACTCCAACGACGTTTAAAGGCCATTGCGTATTTTTTTATGACATGAATTTTTTCCAAAAATAAAATAATTATAGTATCGCAAAGAAGAATAGTTATACAGTATTTCAGAATTTTTACAGAATTTCTGGTAAACATTAAGTTGCCCAAAAATCCAACATAAACTCGCAATCCATGTATACGGTTAAGGGCTTACATCTAGTCGTTTGCCGGAAAATTAAGAAATTTTCGTGATTCTTTCAGCCATGTTAACATAATTTTATTAGAAAAAACGACACAGTATCAATTAAAAAAAATATCGAGGCACTTGCATTCATTTTTTCCTAAAAAAAATATAAAAACAATAAAAAAATATGTTACCATGCATAAAAAAAAATCATGAAAATCCCTCAATTCTCCCGCAAACATCCACATACAACCCCTTAACGGACGTCAAAAAATAGTACACGGCTCTCCGGTTAATCCCAAGACAAACGAATTTGAAACTACCAACTCCGAAGTAACAAAAGCAAAGGGACGTAAAATCTCGCAGATCCGCTGTACCAAAAAGCTATTCGCAGAGTTCAATAAATCCCCCAGTTCGAACGTGTTTCCGGTTTACCGGACGACAAAACGACGTCCTATGTCCCGGCAGACGATGTGGTCGATGTGGAAGCACGTTCCACTGTGCGTGAATTACGCAAAGATCCCGAGGTTGTCGAGTTCTGCAGAACTTTGCTCGTTTTGCATTCGGTTATCAGTTGGCATGTGCGTACCAAAAGTCGGCGCAGGGGTCGGAGGGGTTTTTCGACGACTGCGACGTCGACGACGACGACGATGACGACGACGATCGAGAGGAGGGCTGAGAAAAAGCTCTTGAATCGGAGTCGCTGTACTCGGCCGCCAGTTTGCTTCCGAGTCGCGCCAAGGTTCGTCGTATTCTCAACGATTTTTCTCCGTTCGACGTATTCTATCTATATTTTTTATCTCTCTAAATCTGTGGCTATACTTGATTATTATTTTTTTTTTAAGTGAAAGTATTTTTATTCTTTAATAATACTTATTTTTCGTGTCTGTGCGGATGCTGTGTTTTGATTAGTCGTCGCATCGGAAATTGGTGAAACATACGAGAGTCAGCGTTGTAAGTTTTATTTGGCAGTAATGATATTTTGGTGTGAATGTTTGTGTGCGCGCGTTGTCAAATTATTTTTTAATACAATTATTACTTTATTTAAATGATGGAATAAGCAATTGCGTGACTCGCGGCGGCTTCGTGGGAAATTATCAAACCGATCGGATTAGCCGAGATAGCTACGATAACGTTGCAGACAAAACAAATAATAAATTAAGTCGAACGCGGATAAACTTCCTTGGTCGAATGGTGATACGGGAGATCGGTTATCGCTCGATTAAGTACGGGGTTTATTGTCGTTGCGATAGGCTATAGTGAAAACGAAAATTTACATCCTTCCGTGACGAACAAAGACGCAATTTGATTTTGTGGCGCATGATCGTAAACGACTAAAAGCGACTATCGTGAGTTTGTTTTCCGCTCCGTCAACAACGTCACGAATCATTGTCAGAAGATCATGTCTTCGTCGTATTTCGAAGCTTTCTAATCAATAATTACGTTTGTCATACATAAACCTAATTTTTAAAATAATTGTCGATCAAATCTGTATAAAAAATGAATAGATTAATAATATAATGAAAAATAATATCATAGTCAAATGTAATTATCACTATAATTATGTTGAAGTTAATTATATCACGATATAATTAAATATGTATTTATGTCTATAAAAAATTGAAAGGAAATTAAAATTTCGCGGAATTTTTTCCAAAATTTATGAAACAAAATTGTTCTCTCCAATGATTTCGGAAAATTGAATCACAAATCGGTTAATTCATAATCGAGATTGTTATTCATTAATTTTCCATTATCGTCAAACAATTTGGTAAAATGAACATAAATATTAATTCGTTGAAAAATTCATTTAAAAAATATAAAAAATTCGTGGTTTTGTATGTATTTAACCGAATTGAATTTTAATCGTCCAAGTGTGGCTCGAGTGCTTCCACTCTTGCCTCGCAGCTTATCTCAACGCGTTATGAAAAATTCTTTTAGAAACGACCCCCCCTAAGGCTGAATAACCTGATAATGGAAACACTCGTACCCAATTCTCGTTTTCCGAGGCATGACCGAGTTCTCGATAAAATGATGAAAAAAATGCTTATCATCTGTGAAAACATTTTTAACTTTTTTTCTTGCTCAGTCTCAACGTTTTTTTTACAGATACACGAAACGAGACCTTAATCATTCGATATCGCTTGTGAGACTTTTTTTTTATTTGCCAGTCGGGTTATAAGCTATATATTAGGTTAGGTTTATAAATTCATGTAACTAAATTATTTTACGTAATTAAATGTATCTCCATGACTGTAATACATCGGCTTTATCAACAAATTTGATGCGTTCGTCAATATTTGAGTAATTAAAAAAAATATTGCTCACCGATCGTAAAAAATTATCACATCAAATTGCACAATATAAATAATTCTTTTGTGGTAGGTTTCTTTTCTTTCTGGTTTGAAATCGCGCTCATCTATTCGTTCAATATAACATTGTTGTCTTATAAATTGTACTCACGCTTATCCATCCATCATTCCTATCATAGACTTCAATGAATTTCGTGCACGGCAAGCTTTTACGTATACAGGGTGGGCCAACTTGGACTGGCTGGTTTAAAAAATGTATAACTTCTGTGATACATAATAATATAGTATCAATTACAACATATATCGAAGTACTTGGATGAATTGTTTCATGGAAAAATTTCGAATCTTGAAAGAACTATTGCCTTTGACCCAAAACGTTTTTTTTTTTTTTAAGATCACTCGCCGATGATCATATCTCTGGAACGACTTATCTGAAATAAAAAAAACGAAAAATATTCCATTAATATAATATTAAACGAAGTTCGTGAACGAAAGGTTTAGCAAAATTTGGATGTTTGTGATAATTTTTACGCCAAAGACTTAATTTTTGAAATCTCAATAATCGAACCTTTCGGAAAAATCGACATTGTTTTACAAATCGAAATTTCGCTAAGCCCTTCGTTCACGAACTGCGTTTAATGTTATACTAACGAAATATTTTAGGTTTTTAAATTTTAAATTAGCCGTTCCAGAGATATCAAGCTTGCGGCAGGTGATCGTAAAAAAAAATATATTTCAGGACAACGGCGATAATTCCCCCAAAATTGAAAATTTATTCATGAAAAAATTCATATAAATACCTCAATATATGTTGTAATTGATACTCTATATCATACCCTAAAAAAATTATGTCAACGTGGTTGAAAAAAATTATGGAACCCTCCGAATCATTCCGCAAACAACTACATATAACCCCTTAAGAGCCCAGCCTGTTTCATCTTTCTTTTCGTTCAACCCGCGGACACGCTGTCTCGTAACAACCGTTTCTCTGCCGTGTTTGAATAATATCCATTAAAAATTTGTTTAGCAACAAGTAATATCCAATAACATTCTTTTACGATCTCCGTATCATTAAAAATGTATTAATAGAAGAATATAATTTATCGAATTGTATATCGTCATTTACCGGTGACCGACATGGCGCTTAATGTCCTAAGCAACATTTCTTGCGGCCATTAATTGGATGGGCGACCGATTAGTCGTGCACCGGCAGGCGCAACGACCAATGACCGGGAGACCAGTTTTTCCGCAGCCTCGGTGTCTGCACCTAAGTGAGTTATTCTTGTTCATACACCGAAGAACCAGAATAATACAGAGACGTCAGTACAGACGCCGGTTTTCCGCAGTTTACCACCCGCGCCTACGGCAAATGCCGGTACAGCGGTAGCTAAATCGGCTGCGGACGCACTGGAAATTAGGTTCGTCCAACAATGCGTGGGCGACGTGGCGATAAGTTGAAAATGGAGGAGTGGAGAGCTAGGTTCGCTTGTAAAAACCCAAATATACGGAGAACCGGTCTATTTAACATTTGTAAATGTTGACATGCGATTAATTTAACATAAATCTCTACATTTTCCTTTTCAAATCATTGCATGATCATAATTCATAATTCATTTGACCATTATCTTCCTCAACATATAATTCAATATATTTTTTATTCTTTTCTTCAATGCGTTTGGCTTCTTTGGGTTTAATTTTTTTCAATTTGATGGGAAATGTATCCGGAAATGACGTCCTTGTATTGTTGATTTGGAAATTTTTAAAAGAAAAGGAATTTGGTTCTTATTAATTATGATTTCCTATGTAAATATTTTCCTAATTATTATCATTCTTTGATTCATTTTTAAATGGACTGTTAGTAATCAATGTTGAATATGCTTCTCTTTTATTAACGTGCCTTATATTTGTGAAATTTAAACAGACATATACCCGGTGTACGAAAAAAAATCAAACAAGAAAAAAGAAAAATACCTGGCCGGAACAATACCATAAATATAAATTTGAAAAAATATATATTATATTAATACGTATAACTTGCGTTACCAGCTACTTGTTCGTGCTAAATAAAACTGGAAACGAGCTAGTCTCGTACCTAGCTACGTTGGTTATTGCTATAAAATTTATGAAAGCCGTTCTTATCGCAGTTCTCGTTAGCCGGTGACTAAAACAGGTTACTCTCGTTATCCGCGACTGCGTTGTCTCTGCGGATGACTTATCGATTGGCAATTAATAACATTATCTCAATGCGAGTCTCGACGTTATTGCAACGAAATATAACATCCGTGGTCGCACGGATCGTACTCTATTGGAAACAAAAGCGAATCCGATGATTAATCGTCCCAACACCAATGTTTCAGTGGTCGATCGCGAAAATAATTGCGTGGGTTTTGCAGAAGAGAATTCTCGGTTGAAAATATTGATCCAGCTCTACGCCAATGTCTTCGGGCGTCCGAGACTTCAACGGCAGCAAGCGGCAGCAAGCGGCAGCAGCAGCAGCAGCAGCAGCTTCAGTGCGGCCTTGAGCTCAAGGCGCAGTTGTGATTTTTTTGGGCGAGACAGACCTTGACAAATGATGAGCGCCCAAGGCTTACTGCGTCTCGAGCACGAAGGACCCTCTCGACGCTCAAACCCCCTCGTTTAAACGAAAAAAATGAATGAAATCCATTTCTCTCCTTTCTCCACCATCGCCCGAGGATTCAAGCCCAACATTTTTCACTTATCCAGAGGGGGAAAAAATACGTTGACAGGTTGTGTAACAATTCTGTAAAGAAAATTGGGGCTCGCGAATATTCGTAAAATTGAGAGTTAGAAATAAGAAGAAAAACCTTGATCGATTCGAGTTTAAACAATATCAGAATTACTGGATTTACACAAAGTATAAATTGAAAATTATAATTGTATTAAATTATGATTTATATTTATATAAATATGAATTGTATACTTCTTTGTTATTAGAACTTAAATATTTGAATTTTTGCAAATAAAAACCTTCTACTTTGATAGAAAAAAGAGGAATGGTTTTTTTCTTTGATTCAATATCGAATTCGATACTCTAAATTCGAAGTCATGTTTTCTCGTGGGCGAAGTAACGATGCTCCGGCTTGTAAAGTGCGAAGCACGAATCGGAGTTGAGCTCATTGAGAAACGCTGGCTCATCAATATTGTCTGCGATAACTCCGACCGAAACGCACTTGTTCTACGCGGCAAGTTGCAACTGCGACGAACAACACGGCAATTCGCATCGTTGCATTTTTTGGAAATGTTGGGTGCGATGGATTAATAAATTCTACGCCTACGGCCCGAAAGAAATCCACCACCATTTTTATTCACATTTTTGAATACATATTTTTTTTCTGTTTCGTATTTTGGTACCGACTTAATGCTTCTGATGCTGCTGCGTTCCGCTCGAATTGATTGTTGCTGAATCGCGTGATTGGATCGCTATATCGTCAGCCCCAACAGCATCAGATTGAATTTACGATCGTTGCACTTGCTGAGGCCTCGTAGTTTACGTGTCAGCGTTCTAAAAGATAATCCTCGTCTTTTTTAATTTTTGCTATTTATTTATTATATTTTTATTTTTTATTATTCATATAATTTTTATTTTTCGTTCATTTTATTTTAATTTCTCATTATTTATATAATTTTTATTTTATTTTAATTTTTTGTTATTTATATTATTTTTATTTTTTATTATTTATATAATTTTTATTTTACATCTATTTTATTTTCATTATTTCTATGTTCTTCTAAATGATAATAAACGGTGTCTATTAGTGAGAAGATAATCGATATTGCAATGGCAATTGCGTAGACCGCATCGAAACAAGCAAATTCGTTTGAAAAAAAGCGTTAACCAGTGCGGCCGAGAATTTACGTGACAATCGCGCACGTTACGCCTTTGCAAAAATTATTCGCCGACAATGTAGCATCGAGACAATCGATGCGAGTAGTCCAGAGTCTGAACCTCGTTCTCATGGCCAGTGTGCATATTTATTAGTGTGAAAAACTCGTTGCACCGACGATCGAAACGATTTTTTTTCTCTAAATATTCATTGACTTATTTTGTTAAGTTCATTATTTTTATTTATATTTATTATTTCACTTGTATTTCAAGTTGGGAGAGGCATGAAAAATAGTCACGGAGCTATCGCACATTTGGCTCGACGTCTATCGAGTTACTTGTTTGGAACACGTGTTTGAAAAGCCGGCTATTAATTGTTAGAAATAATCACGACTGATGTTATTCAACGAATAATCAACGTATTGTTTTTCCTAATTTGTATTTTTCAGATTACGAATATGAGCTCTGGTGATCCTTGGTCTCTTCCGGTCAAGCAGGGTCTCTACGATCCGACTCTCGAAAAAGAGGCTTGCGGTGTTGGATTTATCGTTGCTATCGATGGAAAACGATCGCACAAGGTAACATCAATTTCATTATAAATAAAAAAACAGAGAAATGAATTAATCAATCAATCACCGACAAATTTATCAAATTAACCGTTTTTCAATGAAATTATCGAGTTACCCATTCGGTTTTACTTTCATACGCAATTCTGTCTCATGTAATCATTATTATCTCGTCTATTCTCGCTGACAATAAAATAAAACCGATCACGATCGCAAATCCACCTGGCAATTACTGATTAACAAAAATCTTACAAATCCCAATTAAACTCAGCAAATCAATTATTTCAAATTTATTCAATTTTCCAAGATCGACACGAAACTCTGTTAAAAAAATTATATCGCATGAATGTTCAGTCCTCGAGGAAGATAAAAATAATTATCAATAGTTCGGTTTTCACGGGTCGTTGGATTAATTCAGTCGTCGCTTGTACGTCGAGTCGCGAAGCGTCGAAGCGTGTAAGTGCGCACAGCGTAACCGTCGTTACGTCAATTTCCCGCCCAAGTTACATCAACGAACAAAAGCAAATTACTCCTCAATGCGATGATATTCGTTGCTTCTAATACAGTCGACATTCCGATCGCGCTGCGAATATGCTATCGCGCGTGTGATTTATATTGAGAGTCGTTTCGCCAAATTTTTCCACGTTTTCGCGTTGATCGCTCGTAATTTTTTTCGGATACACGCATTTCATCTCGAGACTGAACGAATACATGCCGTCGTTCGTTTTGCGATGATCGAACCAGCCTGCTTCATTTTTTAACGAAGACGGTTGGTTAGAAGAATTATCGCCGATTTCGGTGGATTCTTTCCATTCATCACTCGTCGAAATACCGATCGAAGCACTCGTACTCGTGCCAATGGAAATTCTTCCGCCGAGAGAACGATCTTCGACATCGTCGCGGCTGTTCAATCTTGCCGGTGCTAAACTTCTGTGGCACTGAAGATTTATCTGTTGGCGAAAAAAAAGGAAATAGAGTGAAAAAAAATTGTTTTAAACAAAGCTGTGGGTTGAAACTTAGAAATTGGTTTCTCTGAATTAGAGGTAATGTAGGAAATCTTTTGGGAGGAAATCTATGAGTAACTGTTTTTATTCCACGTTCGATTTTGGGTTTTTTATCGAAGATTTCGTAGATTACCTTAAATTCGGAGGAAGCAATTTGCAAGGTTCAGCTTGCAGCTGATTCCCCATTTTAAATCCGGTCTCTCCGACAAAGTCTTTAGTGAATTTTGTACATAGTACGGCTAAAAATGATATTTCCTATCTGCAGTGAATGGGGGTTTGTTTGATCGAAGGTGACGTGATTTAGACTGATGTCAATTTTTTTTTAATTCAAGATTCTATCAAATCCGACCACTCTGATCGATCTTCACCAAATTTCACACATAGCACGGTTGATTGATGTTTCACATCTGTAGTACGTTCGGGTTCAATTGTTCAAAGCTGACTTAGAACTGAAGCTGAGTTATGACAAACGTAATTTTTGTTTACGTTTATTAAATATTGTTGATAATAAATAAATGATAGAAAAATAATTGACTTACGATGACGCGAAGTGATACAACGTTTGAACTATCCACACTGCTGTAGCACTTTTTCTTGTATATTCTATCGTAACCAAAAGTTGTTTCTTTCGTAAAGATTTTTTCCTGCAACGTTAAGGTGTCCAATTGTCAATATTTATCAATTATTGCAATATTTCACCGAGCAAACTCACTTCTTCGTCTTCTTGGGCTTCTCCGTCCTCGTCGAAATCGTCTTGAAACGCTTTGACAAAATTGTGCCACCTCGCGTGTTTTCTCAAATATTTGAGTACTTGCAACAATTCATCTTTTCCGACGTGACGTCCCAGAGGATCGCCGATTTCCGGAGGAGTTTCGGCGTATCCGTTTATCGTGTATTGACCGGCAAGTTTGACCTAACGCGGGACGATGGAAAGTGGTAGGCGAGTGAGAAGGGGAAAGAAAGAAATTATTTAACCCTCGACGGTCACTTGGGATACGGAGAAACTCCCGAAATTTCTGCGTTTGAATTTGTGTGGGATTTGCAAAAATAGATATAATCGATTCCAGTTTTTTAAATAACTTGGTCGACTTTTTTCTGTCTAAAATATCCATCTTTATACTTCGAAAAGGATGTTTATATTTTCTAAAGCGGGCACTATTGCGATTCTTATCTCAAATAATATTATCTCAATCTACAATAAAAAGTTCTCAATATTTTGGTGAATAAAAAAATCAACATAAGTTTGACCATAAAAGGTTAATATAAAATGCATTAAATGAAAATACCATAGATCTACTATGCGAGGCGACCAAATGATATTTCGCCGCCAGATAAGAATCCAATAGATCAACGATGCAAGCTCCGAACCTGCGGAGTTCCAATTAAATTGAAAAAATGCTATCAATCATATTTTTTCCCACAAATTTCCGTTGTCAAATTTCCGTTGTTCGTCGTTGTCGAAATTCCGTTCAATAGAAAAAAAAAGCAAATGTTTTTATACCACGAGCAACGTTCGTCGTTCGACATTCTGTTCCTATCGAACCAATCGAGATACTGATCGATGAGCAAAACCAATTTCGCAACTCTGCTATTCTCTTCGTCTTGCGTTGCGATCGTCGTATCTTTGTCCCGTAATTCGTAAAATAAATCGAGAATCTTTCCGGCCGAGAAACTTGCGACAGCGTTGTTAGCGATGTAATGACGACAATGCGCGAGCAATATCGAATGTTCGGAACGCAAGAATTTCAACAAACGACCTCGAAACGCTGCGATTTCTACGACATCTCTGAAATCGAATTATTCATTGATAAATAATAACTTCGTTGGAAATAATTAAATTAACTTTGCCATCAATTATTAATAATTCAATCTCTAATTATTTGATAACTAATTGGATAAAAATCAAACCTCTTTCGGATTTTACGTGAAAATTATAAATTTCCGATCTAATTAATTTATTACTAAATCAATTAATCCGATCTAATTATTTTCTAATAATTAAATAAATATTGAGCCTCTCTCGACTGTTACGTAGAAATTATAAATTTTACGTGCTCGCTGCTGCTGTTTTTCGTGCGAATTATTTGCATCGTGTATTCGACCGCCAAACTCGGTCCCAGATTCAAGAAACCAGCGTTCAATAATTCTCTCGCCGCGCAATGCACGGTCTTCGATAATCCTGCGACACAACGAAGCTTCTCACTGCATCAATATTCAAACGCCAATAAATATTCTCATCCATACCTCGAAGTTTAATCATTTCTTCGAAACTCAGATAGGAAAAAATCCTTTTCAAAAGTTTAATCGGCAAACTACGGATATTCATTTTATCAAAATTTCAAGATTCGATCTCCAATAATTATCGAATCACGATGATTCGAACATCCGCTGATAACCTCTACGATTGAAAAACGACGATAATAATTTACGATGACAAGCTGAAACGGAATCCAGTTTCGTTTTTTGTTTATTTACGGGGTGGTAGATAATAACAATGATTGACGACCCAAATTCACAATATTTGCGTCATCAGCTTTGTGAGTTTCGATCACGATTGACCGAACGATAATTTAATTGTTTTTTATGAAAAAAAAAAATGTTAATGTTTAAATTTGAATATTTTTGTTACAGATTGTACGAGATGCGGAGACGCTGTCGGCTCGTATGAATCACAGAGGAGCATGCGCTTGTGACAATGACACGGGTGACGGAGCTGGTGTGCTTTGCGCCATACCTCACGAATACTACGCCGCGGAAATTCGGTTAGTTTCATAAATATATATCGTTTAAAATTCCAGTTTTTCATATATTCACTCCTAGGCCTACTAAACCTAAACCTAAAGCCGAGTTTTGGATTTCACGAAAAGAATTAACGAAATCATTAACCCTAGACGGAACCTATGGGGGGCCAAATATCCCCCAGAACGGATTCTTTCTATTCTCCTGAGCAAATATAAAAATTTTGAATATAAAAATGAATAATAAAATAATCTAATAGGAATGTAAATATAAATATACACATCCCTAATTTCTTCTTTGAGTTTGAGCGAGTTGTTTTGCATTTTTACTTCAATGAAATAAATTGTAAAATGCGCCATTCTCTTAGTCATTCAAAAACGAATAGAATGGTGTTTGTGAAAGTTTTTTTTCCCGTCCCATGGTAAATATTATGCACATAATTAAACAAACGGGGGACATTTTTCCCCCGGAGGAGCTGTTGATGGAAAAAAGTAGAAGGACTAAAGTTAATACTACTTCTTAACATCCATTGCCAATTTTTATTAGCCGATTCACACAAATATATAAATATAAAGTCAACAAAAATTATTATCATGTAATACTAATGACATCCGCGATTATTTTCTTCCGTGAAATAATTTAATTTCCCATAAACAAAATTTTCCTATATAATCTAGAATGTTTGAAGCATGTTCTGTAATTTTTTCAACCACTTCGGAAGAATAGTTTGCTCACAATTGTTTTTCAAAAACTGTGTGGGTGGAATCCACTCAATGTGACAACCGTGATATTATTCGGTAGTGTGACAGTGAGGGTTTGAATACGCGTATAATTATTTTTAAAAAAAATTACGCATATTGCGACGAGTTTGTTAACTTATTGTTCATATTCACGCTAGCGAAGAGTTCGCAACGGAGCGTTATCGAATTTTATTTAAACACGTGAGACGCGCGGGTACGATAAGACGCGACGTACGATAAGTGTAACGTCTACGTGTTTGTAATACGAGTACGGAGTAAATTCAGTCCCGGGGGGGTCTCATACGTCAGACATTCTACGTCTTTACTCTTATGTTTATTCGCATCGAAGACGGGGTTGGTTATATAATGTTTCGTTGATGCGGTTCCGTGAAATTCTATATATCGGGAGACTCCAGTTTCTTCTTCTGAACGAGTGATAATACCGTGTTTCGTAACACTCGATGGTTCATTCGAAACCGAGTTTCATGATTCGCCGTCGAGTTACATGCATCGCGATTTATCGATAATAATACTAAGATCGTATTCTGGTTGATTGATTTTTTTTTTTTACTTTTGTGTTATTGTTGTTTACTTTGACAACGCAGTATGCCAGAGGTAAGATTACGGAAAAAAATATAAACAACAATGAATAAATAAAATTTGAAAGTTGAATAAATAGAGACAAAAGAGAACGAAATTTATCCGAGATTTTTCTTATTTTCTACATTTTTCTTCGGATATTTCCTCAGGAAAAAGCATTAAAAAATTAAGTTTATTCGAGATTTTTCATATTTTTAATATTTTTTTTCGATATTTCCTGAGAAAAAAAAGCAGAGAAAACGAAACGAAATTTATTCGAGATTTTTCATATTTTCTATATTTTTTTCACGATATTTTGTAAGAAAAAAAGCACAGAAATTTTGAAAAAAATTGAGAAATTTTGCAAATTGAGAAAAAACGTATATTTTTTGCTGTGATATTTAGTCGTGTGATATCTTAACTGTTATATCGTGTCGTGTCACCGAAGTAATGACCGATGTATTTTTTTGCAGGGAGAAACAGGGAATCGAACTTCCGGAATTCGGTCGTTATGCCACTGGAATTTTGTTTCTCGACAAGGCGACTCACAAAGAGACCGAGGCTGCTTTCGAAAAATTGGCTGGAGAATCCAACCTGAGAGTAAGCTAAATTTGAATCTTCATTCGAGTACTTCGATAATTAAACTCGCGCGGGATATTAATATGAAGCAATATTTTTATCCCAAGAAGCAGATACACCTTCCTAAATTCCCCAGGAATAATATAGATACATTTCGTGTTGGTTAGTTTCGGCCTCTGGATAATTTTAGTATTCTCCAGGTTTTGGCGACCGACGACTATAAAAAACTTTGTTTTCTTTACGTTTCGCTTCTCTTTTTGCAGAGCCGCCTCAGAAGGTATTTTTTTATTTTTTTATCTTTTTACACCTGTTGATAAAAAAATTAATGAAAGATGAAAAAATAAAAGAATTAAACACTTTCTGAGGAGTCTCCGCAGAGAGGAGCGAAACGTAAAGGAAAAAAAGTTTTTCATGGTCGCCAGTCGCCAAAAACCTGGAGAATACTATAAATATATTTAGAAAATTCTCTAGTAATGAAGGAGGCCATTAGCTTAGGGGCTAAGTGCTTGGCTCTCAACCAGCGGGCCCGGGTTCGATTCCCGCCGACACCAATGGAAATTTTTCCATGTGTTTTTTCCTGTCCCGCAATCTTCAGAGAATTCGGTGTAACAACATCTATACTAAATTCCTCAGTACCGATGATTATAAATTGGATCCAATTAATGAATGTGAATGATTCAATATTTATTATGAGGTCTGGTGGGAAATAAAAAACGTAACATTTCTATAAAAATAACCAAACTTTATGACGTTGCAATATAATTTGATTTTTTTTTTACATAATTTTTTTATGATAATGAATCTCTAAAAAAATGGAATCAATCTTGCAAAAAAATCGATATTCCGATTATTTGCGATAGAAATTCTATTTTCTTTATTATTCTTTTCCATAAAAAAATAATAGAAGATAATCAAAAATCCGATTATTTGATGGAAATAGCGGTTACCCTTTAATAAAAAAGGGGTGGTGGGATTAGGTTTCAAAAAATCATTAAAAAAATTAGTAAGGTCATAGAATCAAAAAAATACTAAAAAAATAATCATCAACTTTATCGGGAGATGGAAGTTCTTTAATCCCTTGATTTTTCTACGGACGTAAAGCTCCATACATTTCTTTCGGAGATCGAAAATACATGAAATACATTTTTTCTGTTTTTCCAGGTACTGTGCTGGCGCGATGTGCCTAATGTCAATTCACACATCGGTCAAGTTGCTAGAAAATGCGAGCCTTACATGCGCCAAGTATTCGTAACGGGCGATCAAGAGGTTGACGCGCTCAACCGTCAGGTGAGTCACTTATATTCGTCAAAATAATCCCCGTCGAGCAAATAAAATTCATCGTCGAACGTCGCGAAACATTTTTTTTCGACTTCACTCGTAATCGTAAATTTTGTTTACTGCGTTCTTGACTTTACACGAGCGTTCTAAATAAAGCTTTCTACGCTCGTTGTTAAAATCATGACAAAATGGACCATTGCCAAGAAACTGATTTGAATCAAATCACCGAAGTACCGTTTTCTTCAGTGAGCTTCGTAGGGGGAGATTACGATATCTTTGGCGCCAAGATTTGGCTATGGATTTAGATTCTATGGGCAGAATGAAACTACTTTTCAAGATTTTTAATAAAAATCATAATTCACGGTTTTTTGGCGATCTTGGATAGAGAAGTGTATAGAGGCGTTCGTTGCTAGACTTTTTTGCCTTCTTTTCTTTTATTTGTTTATTATAATAATAATAATTATCATTATTATTATTAATATAGATAAATAATATAATATAATATAATATAATATAATATAATATAATATAATATAATATAATATAATATAATATAATATAATATAATATAATATAATATAAAATAATATAATATGATTTAATATAGTAAATATTATTATAATAATTATAATTATTATTATTATTATTATTATTATTATTATTATTATTATTATTATTATTATTATTATTATTATTATTATTATTATTATTATTATTATTATTATTATTATTATTATTATTATTATTATTATTATTATTATTAGTATTATCATTATCATCATCATCATAATTATTATTTTTATTAATATTATTATTATTGTTTTATTCAGGTTAGGTTAAGTTCGCAGGTTATTTTTTTACTTAAAATTTTTTCAAGATTGGGTTTTCAAATTATTTATTTTTACTTTACTGTTGTTTGTTCAATAACAAAAAAAACAAAATTCATCCAAAAATCTCGATGACTCGAAAAAGATAAGCGCGATATCGACATTTTTTGTTCTTGGTTTAAGGTTTATTTCGGGTTGTCCTGCAAAAAAAAATTAATCAAATCGCGGCGTCGAAGATATCGTAATCTTGCCGCTTCGCGGAATCCCCGCTCGTTTTCGAAGAAACGGCTTATTACCATTAAAAAAAAAAATAATTGAAATAAAATGGTTACGAAATAGTGTTTTTGACGAATTGTTACGTCACTCGTCGGTGAAAATTCGGCGTTACGATTAATGCGTACAAAAGTGACCCATATCGCGTTGAAAACACGGTACTTGGCCGGCGCCACCGAACCACCGAAAATATATATCGTTATTCCAATTGAATCTAGACTAAACGAGTTGGCATTGAACGTCTATGCCAATTCGCAGAAATAGACAATTTTCGCACGTGTCCGTAGGAAAACAAACTCTGGCGTTCAGTTTTCAAAAAAATCATACATTTTCCAGTAGAATAATTTTTTTTTTTCCATACGTGATTTTTCTTCTTGTATTTTCAGGTATTCGTACTGCGAAAAAGATCTTCGCATTCTATACCAAAACCAGGATTGAGGTTTTATATTTGTTCGCTGTCGCTGAAAACGGTTGTCTACAAGGGACAACTCACGGCCGATCAATTATGGCTGTACTTCACGGATTTAAAAGTACGTAATCAATTATTTGATCGATAAATTCCCAATAAATGAAAATAATAAAAATACATTAAAAAAAATTTTCCCTACCTATGATTTTAAATTGGATCCAATTAATGAGTGTGAATGATTCAAAATTTATTATGAGGTATGATGGAAAGTAGAAAAAACGTACTGCAATATTTTATTTAAAAGAAAAAAACCAAACATTCTTCTCGATCGCTTTGCAGTAAAATTTGTGTGTTTTTTTTTCTACAAACCGAAGGGGGAAATTCTGACAAATATTGAATTGTCTTTTATCGTTGCGGTTTCAGTGTCCAAAATTCGAGACATATCTGGCGTTGGTGCACACGCGTTTCTCGACCAACACTTTTCCGAGTTGGGAGCGAGCGCATCCGTTGCGGTAAGAATATTGCGATGTCACTATAATTTTTCGTTCTTGCAATGGTTTCCATGATTAATTATCGTGGAAAATTACAGGCTGCTCGCTCACAATGGCGAGATCAATACGTTGCGTGGAAACGTTAATCTCATGAAGGCCCGAGAGGGCGTCATGAGCAGTGAAATTTATGGAGATAAACTTAAGGATCTTTATCCGGTGGTGGAGCCGAATCTCTCGGACTCTGGGGCCGCTGATTGCGTTCTCGAGTTCCTCGTTATGGCGGGACAACGCAGTTTGCCAGAGGTAAGATTACGGAAAAAAATAAAAACAGGGATAAATAAATAAAATTTAAAAAATTGAATAAATAGAGGCAAAAGGAAATGAAATTTATTCGGGATTTTTCTTATTTTCTATATTTTTTCCCGATATTTCTTCAGGAAAGAACATAAAAGAAAGGAATTTATTCAAGATTTTTCATATTCTCTATATTTTTCTTACGATATTTCATCTGAAAAAAGCAGACAAAACAAAAAAAGCAGCCAAACAAAATTATTACAAGATTTTTCATATTTTCTATATTTTTTTCTTACGATATTCCCTGAGCAGGAAAAACAGAGAAACCAAAGAAGAAAACAAAGAAGCAAAGACGAACAAAATAATCACAAGATTTTTCCAATTTTCTATATTTTTCTCACGATACCTCCGAAACGTTTTCCAATAAATTTCTCACCTCACTCCAACCAGGCTGTGATGACCATGGTCCCGGAAGCTTGGCAGAACGATCTGACGATGGCAACGGAGAAGCGTGACTTTTATCACTGGGCAGCCTGCGCCATGGAACCCTGGGACGGACCAGCGCTGCTGACGTTCACCGACGGTCGTTACGTCGGCGCGATACTCGACAGGTAATTTTTTCATCTTCCCCTCCGTTTCGTTCAAATTCGGATCGAAATACGTTTTTTTTTTTCATAATACAGCATTACTTCCATGAATTGCCCTCTTTAAGCTCTCCCCCTTCCCAGCTGAGTCGCAGAGGTTCCATTTTCCCAATGGTCCCACCGCGAGTGAAAATTAATTCCCACGTGTTTACCCCTTCAAAGAGCCATCGATCGATCACCTGATTCGGCCGCGGCGGATAATCTGCGATAATTCTCGACAATCTCGCGATTTTTCACAATAATAAAAACAAGAATATCAATCTTAACGTCCTCCGTTTCCCAAATAAAATTCGTCGAATTTCCTATCTCAATAATCCAAGAATCCACACAATTATTATCGTATATCGATGAAACGATCTCACAATCGTTTTGCTTCGGATAATCGGGGGATCAACGAAGGTAAAGCAGATTTTAATCTTCGACGTTGGGTGTGTAAAAAAAAAAAAAAAAAAATGGGCATTAAGAATTTGCCCGAAGGGATACGAACGAACCGAAAACAACAATAATTCAGCCGATAATGAGCGATCCAAAGGTGGTAATACAAAAGACCTTTTTGAATTTTTGTTTGGCAGAAATGGCCTGCGCCCATCGCGCTTCTACGTCACTAAGGATAACTTGATGGTGATGGCGTCCGAAGTGGGCGTCTATGACACTCCGCCCGGCAATGTTGTCCTGAAGGTAAAACACCGGAAATAAAAACGCAACCGACGAGAACCCGACGATGTGTGTTTTTTTTTGGGGCGAACCAAAAAAAAAAAAAAATCAACGATGGCGGAATCTTGGCGCATTTCCGGCTCGATCGATTAAAAAAATTAAAACCTCGTCGACAGATGCCGCCGTCCTTTTTATGCCTCTGTATTTTTCAATATGGAGTATTTCAGCTTTAGGAATTTATTTTTATTTTTTTTTTCTTCTTCAACGTCGCGACTTTCGTTCGCGACGACGATAACGGAATTGTGAAGCTGTCGACGGGATTACGGAACGGGATAAGAGGACTTCGGGGAATTTTCATCGGTTTTGCGTCGTGGCTGATTCGTTTTTATGGAAGAAACTACGACGATCGTACTTTTCATTACTGCATATTTTTGTTATTTATTATTATTTTTTTATTATTTATTTTTTATCTTTATCATTTAATGTACAAATTTTGATTTTGATTTTTTATGACGCGAATATTGACTGGGTAATCACCGTCTTTCGAGAAAAGCGCGTACTTGAACAATTCGTGGGAACAAAATAGTTCGAAGTCGTTTCGCATCGTCAATCTCGCAAATTTCTCGAAAACGTGATTATTCATTCAGTTTTAAGGCGCGCCGAGTCATCGCCGATCCTTGGCAGGCGCATAAACTTCGTCGAGGATGCGTTCGTGTACCGGCATTTTGTTTTTACGATGTCGAAAAAAATTTATAGAATTTTTCCCGCCGAATTTTTGCGCAAGATTGCGAAATTATTTCGAGGATTGCGTTTGTCGATTGATTGCAATTAAATTGGACGACTCAGCGCAGAATTTAGGGGCTCGAGGCGACGTCGGTCAATGTACGGAACGTCAATTTTATTTTTTCCTGATTCATGGATTATTTGTCACGAGATTGTATTTTAGAAACTTCGACGTTCGCGTGTTTATCGTCGGTCATGATGTATTTTATTTATTTTTCAATCATGTCATTTATGGTGTTATTATTTATCATTTAGGGAATGGGTTTGTATGTGAGTGGAGTAGGACCGTCATCCAGTGCCGTTTACGTGAATGTCGGACAGTTTAAGGCTGTTATTCTCCGGCGATAATTGGATTTTTTTTTTCCATTTTATTTACAGAGTCGATTGAAGCCCGGAAGAATGCTGCTCGTCGATACCGAAGAGAAACAAATCATTCAAGACGTCGAACTCAAATTGAAAATCGCCCGGAGCCGTCCTCATTCCAAATGGCTCAAAGATCAGGTAATGTACGATTTACGTTTGATTACGACATTTTTTTTTTTTTTAATTAACGCGCGTAACGTTTTTTAATTAATCGACGCTCCACGTCCGGATAATATTTTCGAGATTCGTAGAATAAAATGAATTAAAACTACTCGAACTTTTGAGTTTTTATTGTTAATACGAGGAATCTTTATTTCTGTGCATATATACGTATGTGAATAGATATATATATGTTACGGGTGAAGTCCGAAAACGGGTAAATCTAGGTTTACCCGGGTAAACTCCGTGATACCCAGGAAACATGGGTAAAGTCCGAAATATATTTGAAATTGTACACGTTTCGGGCTTTACCCGGGTAAATCGCGTTCTATGAGCTTTCGGTTGGGTAAAGTCCGGAATGTATTTGAAATTGTACACGTTTCGGGTTTTACCCGAATAACCTTGATAAATAATTAACCCAAACAAATAACGTAAATAATAATAATCTAAATAAATGTAAATGTAAACCTAGTGGAAATCTTTTTTTTTGTCTTGTTTGAACAAATAGATTTTAGTATCCTTTACTTAAGCAGGATACAGTGTTCTTACTTTTATTTCTAAAATGTGTTTTTTTTTAAATTAAATATGTTTTTCAAACATTTATGGCCTCGGATTCGGACTTGGGACTTGGGATTTCGGACTTTACCCAAGCGAAAGCGGATCGAACCCGGTGTACCCGGGTAAACCTAGATCTACCCATTTATCGGACTTTACCCGTAACATATATATTAGACGTACGATCGCCAATCAAGTGTTAATTCGATACCATTTTTTCCAATTTTCCCTGTGTGCTGACAACATTGGTGTAATGTGCAGATGGTGAGTCGTAAAAGATTGTAGTTAAACAAAACAAAAAAAGAAAACAAAAACTGAGTGTGTTTTTAGCGTTTTTTATTCTCTTTGTATGTTCGATCGGTGAATTTGTGGCGAATGCGAAGTTTTACAAAAATCTGCATTTCCTTCCCTCGTGTTTTATGGAAATTGGATGTTTTTTTTTTCTTCACCTTCATTTTTTTTTATCGTTTGGAAATTTTGTGATCTCTGTGTCGACACAATTTTTAATTACACGTCCCGCTGCAAATCTTTCTATTTTCAAAGCTCCATGGAAGGTGGGAACACGTTTTTCCTTTTTTCTTCACAGTTATTATTCATTTTTTTATTTATTTTCTTATTTCTGGTGGATTAGATTGTTTGAGTAGGCGCTGTTTCCTCTGAATATATATTTTTGATGTGCGCTGATAGTTATGGCTTTTTGGTACTTATTTAGATCGAGTGGAATCGACCGAACGTTTTTTTAAATTTCTTTATTACCGAAATATTGTCGCACTTTTTGAATAATTCGAAATTCTCGCGAGGTTTCGACGTAGAATTGAAAGTACACGATTCTGTCTCTGGTGAGGAGCGAAGCACGTTGGAAACTGGAAAATACTCACACGACGCACCCACATTACATCATTTAGGTTATTTGCAGAAAATTCGTTCAGAAACAATTCGTCTGAAGCAGCTCGTCTATTAACAATTCGTCTAAAAAACAATTGGTCTAAAAACAATTTGTCGAATCGTTATTAGCCGAATTGTTTCAGACGAATTATTTTAGACAAATTGTTTTAGATGAATTGTTGTTAGCCGAATTGTCTTAGACGTATTGTTATGAGACGAATTGCTTTGGACGAATTGTTATCAGCCGAATTGTTTTAGACGAATTTTCCGCAAACCCATTTCTGTACATACTTTGGACATCTGTTTTCCGTTTTCGTACAAAAAATTCTTTTTTCGAAGTACAAATAAAAAAGAATTTTGCGTATACGATTTGAAAAATACATCAAACACAAGCCCTCGTGTATCTCATGTTTGAATACGCTTGCACCAGTCTGATAGAAGCGAATTATATCGCTCGCAAAATTTTTTATCTCCACCTCCACGTGATTACAACGATGTGCAATTTTGCACACGTTTCGTTGTTTTTTCTTATTTCTTTTATTTTCTCTTTGAATTCACGCACGTGGGATTAGTTTCTTCGTTCATGGTTCTCGAAAAAATGATCGACGATCGATCTTAATCTGGTTATTTAAACGATAGATAACAATGGACGAACTGCGAGCAGCCCACTTGGCCAAAGGCGGTTCGCTCAATCACGTCGAGGAAAACGGCGAGAGCGCCGTGGTCGAGACGAAGAACGGAATCAACAACGAGGTTGAATTCATCAATCGAAAATGGGTTGGCGACAAGAGACTATCTCTCTATTCTTACACCCTCGAGACCATCAACATGCTTCTCGTGCCCATGATCAAGACCAAGTGAGTTATTCCGTAACGAATTAACAACAAATATTATTTTATAAAAATGAATAGATAAAAATATTAATAATTATTGCAACCTTGCTTCAGCTGTTATAATCCTATCTTTTTTGTACGATTATAGTACATATATATTAAATTTACATGATTTGCATTGACCATACATTCGTCAAATCAACAATCTTTAAATTGTTGAATCGTGGAACTAATAATAATAACAATAACAACAACGATAATAATGATGATGGTAATAATAACGATAATAATGATGATGGTAATAATAATAATAATAACAAGAATAATAATAATAATAATTATTATTATTATTATTATTGTTATTATTTTGTCGAAGGTATAATAATAATAATATTTATTATTATTATTATAATTATTATTATTATTATTATTATTATTATTATTATTATTATTATTATTATTATTATTATTATTATTGTTATTATTATTTCGAACCTATAATAATAATAATATTCATTATTATTATTATTTTTATTATAAATTAAAACATTGCAAAATTCAGGAAAGAAGCTCTTGGCTCGATGGGCAACGACGCGCCTCTGGCATGCTTGTCGCAGTTTCAACCACTCATATACGAATATTTCAAACAACTTTTCGCTCAGGTAACTGCAATCACGACTTTTCCAAGATTCCTGATCAATCATGAATTCCTATAGAACCAAAATAACGTGGTTTAACATTATTTTTTTTTCAATCAGGTGACGAATCCGCCTATCGACCCGTTCAGAGAAAAGATCGTGATGTCACTGTTGTGCCCGATTGGACCCGAGAGCAACATTCTCGAGCCGAACGAGTTGCAAGTGCACCGATTGTTCCTGCCGCACCCGATATTGTCTCTCCGCGACCTCGAAGTCATCAAACAGACGAATCATCGGGGCTGGAAGACCAAAGTAATCGATATAACCTATCAGGTGGACGATGGACCGGGTGGATTGCTGAAGACCCTGAACCGCATCGACAACGAAGCCAATCAGGCGGCGAGAGAGGGTTATCAGCTTCTCGTTTTGTCCGATCGCAAAGCTGGCGCTGACAGGTAATTTTCGAAAATTTCCCAATAATCTGGTATTTATGAATTTTTTGTCGTTTAAGCAGCGAATAAATTCGTGAAATTGGGGGTTTCCAGGGTTCCCGTGAGTACGATGCTCGCACTGGGTTCGGTTCATCACCATCTTATCGAAGAACGACAACGAATGAAGGTCGGTCTGATCGCGGAAACCGGCGAGGCTCGTGAAGTTCATCACATGTGCGTGCTTCTCGGCTACGGAGCCGATGCTATTTGTCCCTACCTCGTCTTCGAAATGGCTAGGAACCTCAGAGACGAAGGTGTCTTGGATGAAGCGTTTACGGACGAGACCATGTACAATGTAAGCACCAAAAAAAAAGAACGAAAATGAGGAATAGTACAAAAATAAGAATAATTAATATCGTGCTACGTTAATTGCAAGGGATGCATGATCAAAGCCTTATTATTGAATTAAATCGATCGAATCATCTAGTAAGATCGACCATTAAGTGAATTGGTTGAAATGTATTAAGGCGATTGAATTAATTTAATAAATTTAATTGATTTCAGTAATTTAATGAACTAGAAAAAATATTGTGCTTGTTTGAATAAACAAAATTGGGTCGGCAAAGAATTGTTCCAACTTGTAATTACATTTATTGATTAAATTAAATTGGTTATTAGATTGGTTACAAAATTGACAGAACTAAATTGGTTGAATTATTAAAACAAAATAATTTTTTTGTCTTAATTAACATGACTGAACGAGTAATTTTTCTCATTGTAATTATTGTAACATCATTTCTCCGAGTCTGGGGAGTCACGGATTATTAATCGATTTAATTAGAATTACAGCGAAGCCATGGAACGCGGTATCGCCAAAGTCATGGCGAAAATGGGCATATCGACTCTTCAATCCTACAAAGGAGCGCAAATATTCGAAGCTGTCGGCTTGGCCGACGATGTCGTCAACAAATGCTTCCGGGTAAGTCGATTAAACATCGAATCCAATATTTTTCTCACCCACCACCCAACGATACCATGATTATAAAATGGATCCAATTAATGAGCGCAAATGATTCTGAATTTTTTTATGAGTTTATTCAACAAAAACGTGTCCCAACGGATCGTCCGATCGAAATAAATTTACCAAACCAACATTTTTTGTGTTCTTTCCAATTATCAGGGAACCCATTCGAGAATCGGCGGAGTCACCCTCGATATTCTCGGCAAAGAAGCGTTCGAAAGACACCAACTGACTTATCGCGACAAAGCTCCGGATATGTTGGTTCTCCGCAATCCCGGAGTCTTCCATTGGCGATCAGGCGGAGAAAAACACATAAACGATCCGATAAGCATCTCAAACTTGCAGGTACAAATTCCTTACTTCAAGTTCCAGCGCCAATTCGATTTTTTACCCGAATACTTCAATAAAAAAAATTAATTAATCAATTTAATTAAATAAATTAAATTGAATGATAATAAAATAATGTATAATTTAATAATATTATTATAATATTATATTTTACTCATATTACTATATTATATAATATTATGTATTATCATATTATATTAAATTATGATTTTTATAATAATTCGATAATTTAATAAATTAATTAAATTCAACAATAATAAAAAAATTAATAAATTAATAATATTATTATAATATTATATTTTCTCTATATGATTATTTTATATATCATAATATTATATTGAATTTTAATTTTTATAATAATTTAATGATTTAATTAAATTTTTTAATTAATTCATTGAATTAAATAAATTAACTTCAACAATAATAAAATAATTAATAATTTAAAAATATTATTATAATATTATATTTTATTTATATTACAATATTCTATTAAATTATAATTTTTATAATATCAATTAAGTGTAATTTGGTTTTTTAATTAATTAATCTAACAATTAATTTTTTAATTTCTCCAATTTAAGGATTCCGTCGCGACGAAGAACAGCAACGCCTACGAGAGCTATCGAAAAACCACGATGGAAGCCGTGCAAAATTGCACCCTCCGCGGCCAATTAGAACTGGTAAAATCCGCAGACCCCGTCCCAATCGACGAGGTCGAACCAGCCTCCGAAATCGTCAAGCGTTTCGTCACCGGGGCCATGAGTTTCGGCAGCATCTCTCTCGAGGCTCATTCAACCCTCGCGATCGCCATGAACCGCATCGGTGGCAAATCCAACACCGGCGAAGGCGGTGAAAACGCCGACAGATATCTAAATCAAGATCCCGATTTCAACAAACGTTCGGCCATAAAACAAGTCGCGAGCGGTCGTTTCGGGGTTACTTCCAGTTATCTCGCGAACGCCGACGATCTACAGATAAAAATGGCTCAAGGTGCGAAACCCGGTGAAGGCGGAGAACTTCCGGGTTACAAAGTAACCGCGGATATCGCGGCGACACGACATTCCGTGCCTGGAGTAGGTCTCATTTCACCTCCGCCGCATCACGATATTTATTCGATCGAAGATCTCGCCGAATTGATTTACGATTTAAAATGTGCGAATCCAAACGCTCGTATTTCGGTGAAACTCGTGTCGGAAGTCGGTGTCGGAGTCGTGGCAGCGGGTGTGGCCAAAGGCAAAGCCGAACACGTGGTGATATCCGGTCACGACGGTGGAACCGGAGCGAGCAGCTGGACGGGAATCAAATCCGCCGGTCTTCCATGGGAATTGGGAGTTGCCGAGACACATCAAATTCTCACTCTGAACAATCTTCGTTCACGCATGGTCGTTCAAGCCGACGGACAATTGCGTACCGGTTTCGACATCGTCGTGGCTGCTCTCTTGGGAGCCGACGAATTCGGTTTCAGCACCGCCCCCCTGATAGCCATGGGTTGCACGATGATGCGCAAATGTCACTTGAACACTTGTCCAGTCGGAATTGCGACGCAAGATCCGATTTTACGCAAAAAATTCGAAGGCAAACCCGAACACGTGATAAATTTCTTCTTCATGCTGGCCGAGGAAGTGCGTTCGCACATGGCCAGTTTGGGTATACGTCATCTTCAGGATTTGATAGGACGCACGGATTTCCTCAAAGTCCGGGATGACATAAAGATCGAGAAAGCGAGAATGTTGAATCTTGAGAATGTTTTGCGAAGCGCGTTGGAATTACGTCCTGGCGCGAATATCATTGGGGGTTCGGTTAAACAAGATTTTCAATTGGAGAATCGATTGGACAATAGTTTGATCGAACAAGCGCAGGAGGTGCTGAAAGGATCGAGGAAGAGCGTGGATATAGAAATGACGATCAACAACGAGTGTCGAGCTTTCGCTTCGACGTTGAGTTATCACATATCGAAGGCTCACGGCGAAGCCGGACTTCCGGATCACAGTATAAACATTAGAATGAAGGGATCGGCGGGTCAGAGCTTCTGCGCTTTTTTGACCAGTGGAGTTCACGTTATTCTCGAGGGAGATGCGAATGATTACGTCGGTAAAGGACTTTGCGGCGGTGAAATTGTGATTTATCCGCCCAAGGAGTCGGAATTCAATTCGGAGGCGAACGTGATAGTTGGGAATGTTTGTCTGTACGGCGCGACGAGCGGAAAAGCGTATTTCCGAGGTATCGCGGCTGAGAGATTCAGCGTTCGCAACAGCGGCGCCGTCGTCGTGGTCGAAGGAGTTGGTGATCACGGTTGCGAATATATGACAGGTGGTTATTATTTTCACGCTATAATAGTAATAATATAATAATAATAATAATAATTATTATTATTATATTATTTTTGTTATTATTATATTATATTATTACTATTATTATTATTGTTATTATTATTATTATTATTATTATTATTATTATTATTATTATTATTATTATTATTATTATTATTATTATTATTATTGTTGTTATTATTATTATTATTATTATTATTATTATTATTATTATTATTATTATTATTATTATTATTATTATTATTATTATTATTATTATTATTATTATTATTATTATTATTAGTATTATTATTATTATTATTATTATTATTATTATTATTATTAGTATTATTATTATTATTATTATTATTATTATTATTTCTATAATTTTTATTTCTATTATTATTCCTAATAATTATTATTATTATTATTTTCATTAACTATAATAATAATTATTATTATTATGATTATATTACATTATATTATATTATATACATTAACAATAATAATAATTATTATTATTATACATGACAGGTGGATGCGCGGTAATTCTCGGACTAACCGGACGTAACTTCGCGGCCGGCATGTCCGGAGGTATAGCCTACGTTCTGGACGTCGATGGTTCGTTCAAGAGCAAGTGCAATCCCGAAATGGTCGAACTATTGCCTCTGAACAAGGACGAGGACATCGCTTACGTCAAGCAACTTCTCGAAGAGTTCATAGAAAAAACCGGTTCGCTCATTGCTCAGGAATTGTTGATAACCTGGCCGGAACCTACCACAAGATTCGTCAAAGTATTCCCTTACGAGTATCAACGCGCACTGCAACAAATGGCGGAGGAAAAAAAAATAACCGAACCCATAATCAACGGCAATTCGAAAGCCAACGAATCCCAAGTAAAAGACATCGAAGATTCCATACAAGACGGTGACATGGAACAGCGTAAACTCGACAAGATCAAAGGTTTCATGAAGTACAAGAGACACACGTCGATGTACAGACCCGCGGAAAAACGTATTAACGATTGGGACGAAATTTACAATTTCCAAGGTGTTAGAAAAAGTTTGAAGGTTCAAGCCGCGAGATGCATGGAATGCGGTGTTCCATTTTGTCAAAGCAGTCACGGTTGTCCACTCGGCAATATCATTCCAAAATGGAACGATCTTGTTTTCCATTCAAATTGGAAAGAAGCTCTCAATCAATTGTTACAAACGAACAATTTTCCAGAATTCACCGGTAGAGTTTGTCCAGCACCTTGCGAAGGTGCTTGCGTTCTTGGTATATCCGAACCCGCGGTAACCATAAAAAACATCGAATGCGCGATAATCGATCACGCTTTCGAACAAGGTTGGATAGTCGCTCGTCCACCGACATCGAGAACGGATCGTCGTGTTGCCGTGATCGGTGGTGGTCCAGCGGGTTTAGCCGCTGCTCATCAACTCAACAAAGCCGGACATTCGGTGACGGTTTACGAGAGAAACGATCGTATAGGTGGATTGTTGCAATACGGAATTCCAACCATGAAATTGTCCAAACAAGTTGTTCAAAGACGCGTCACACTTCTCGCCGCTGAAGGAATAACTTTTAAGACCGGCGTTGACGTTGGCAAAGACGTGACGACGAATGAATTGAGAAAAATGTACGATGCCGTGTTGATTTGTACGGGAGCCACGTGGCCGAGAGATTTACCGATTCCCGGACGTCATTTGGAGGGTATACACTTTGCCGTGAGTTTTTTGGAACATTGGCAGAAGAAACAGATGGGAAACGAAGCACCGTTGAACATGAAACTCATGGCTGAGGGGAAGGACGTTATTATAATCGGTGGTGGGGATACAGGTTGCGATTGCATCGCCACGTCGTTGAGGCAAGGTGCCAAGAGTATTACGACCTTTGAGATTCTGCCAGAACCACCGGTCAAACGGGCACAGGACAATCCTTGGCCCCAATTTCCGAGGGTGTTCAAGGTCGATTATGGACACGAAGAGGTTTCTCTTAAGTTCGGACGCGATCCGAGACAATTCAGCACTCTCAGCAAGGTGAGACGTGAGACGGGGTGGATTTAGGGATTGGAGGGGGGGGGGGGTTGTTTGGGTCATGTGAGGGGTTTTTATTTTGCACGGGGTTCGAATTGATTCGGGGATGAAAGTTTGAGGGGACCTTTTAGTGTAATTCTAGCTGTTGCTGCGAGTTGGGTGAAGTTTTCTGGTTGAAATGAGAGATAATGCGGGATGGTCGAGTGAGGAAAAAGAGGGGGAGGGGAGAGATTAAGAAAAAAATTAGTGAGGTCGTGGGATCCAAAAGATACTGAAAGAAAATTGTTATTGGGGGATAGACGGGATCCCACCCTTCCGAATCTCGTGATTTGGGACGTTTCTCCCCATATAGATGATTATTCTTGATTGAATCATTTTATCTTGTATATTATTATTTATTTTATTATTATTTTGAAAAGGTCCTAATCGATTTGGGAATAAAGATTTGAGGGTACCTTCTAGTCTAATTCTAGTTGTTGCCCCTAACCGGGTAAAGTTTTCCGGTTAAAATGAGAGAAAACGCGGGACGGGAAAGTGAAGGAAAGGCGAGGGCCTCAAGAATAAAAAAAAAAAATTAGTGAGGGCGTAGGATCCAAAAGATACTCAGAGAAAATCATTATTGGGGGATAGAAGGGCTTCCACCCTTCCAAATCTCGTTATTTGAGAAGTTTCTCCCCATACAGATGATTATTTTTGATTAAATCATTTTATCTTGTATATTATCATTGTTGTATGCTATTAATTTTATTATTTATTCGATCATATTTATCATATTTTTCTTCAAATCGTTTTTGAACTTCGACGATCGAAGCTAATCAAATTAATTTAATTTTGCGGTTTGTTCAGGAATTCTTGGATGACGGTAAAGGCAACGTGAGCGGAATCAAAACGGTGACCGTCGAATGGACGAAGGACGAAGCTGGCCGATGGAAAATGGCTGAGGTAGAAGGATCCGAAAAGATCTACAAATGCGATCTCGTTCTGTTGGCTATGGGATTCTTGGGACCCGAGAAATACATCGCCACTGAGATCGAAACGAAGATGGACGGTCGTGGAAATTACGAAACTCCTTCGGGAAAATACGCGACCAGTCTACCGGGTGTTTACGCAGCTGGAGGTAAATTCGCGTGAAACATGATATTTTAAGGTCTTACTGGATGGATCGTCGGGCAAAACGTTAATCCAAAGTGGGTGACTCGTGGATTTACAAGTCTAGACCACGTCGTACATGTTTAGCCTTACAAATAGCTAAACTAATAATAAATTAGAACTTAGAAATGTTAATTAACCAATTTTAACAATAATCAAAGTCAAATTCGACGTTATTGGCGTGTGGTTGAGTGACGTTTTAATTTATTTCTCGACAATTACTCAGTCGATTCATTTGAAACCAAGCATAATCAATCTGTTGATCCTAAATCTTAATGATAAAATTTTTTCAAAATTTACGGCGATTTAGTTCCACGCGTTTTGCAACCATTAACGTTTGCAGAAGCTATTTACCCATAAGCGACCTTGTTGAATACATAAATTCATAGCTACTGAATTACGCACAGAAAAATCCTAAAATAATTCGTGTATTATTATCCTATCAAGAACTATAATTCCTCCAATTCCCAAGAATTTTTGCCTTTTTTTAATATCCATCCAGTAAGACCTCAACAAATTCTACGCAAAAAATACGTTTAAAAAAAAACTAAACCCTTTTTTCTCGTAATTTGCAGATTGCAGACGAGGCCAGTCGCTGGTCGTGTGGGCGATAACCGAAGGCCGGCAAGCCGCTCGCGAGATCGACCACGATTTCACGAAAAACAGCCGTCTGCCGGGTCCCGGAGGAGTGATCGCGACGATCATCGCTTAAAAAACGAATCCAACCAATTCCTATCTTAATGACGAGATGTTTATTTTCCTTTTCTGTATAGAAACGAATCTCCCGGTTGTAGAGATTAGGGGACTCGAGATAATCGCGTCGCGATTTTCGATGGTTCTCCTCGCATCGCTGGAGTTTGCATAAAATTTTTACGGAAATCTAGAATCGAACTGTGAGATATACGTAGCGAGAGAGCGAGATTAGACAGGGAAAATAGAAATATTTTCACCGATCCAACGTGATCGCGTTAACGAATCAAGTTTTTATTTATTTATTTTTTTTTATTATTTTCTTTCGAAAAAAAAATCGTTGGAACGATTAATACAGACGATTATGCCAATTGCGTGGATCACGTCGGATTTATCGTTGAAGACGTACGGAAATTGCCACGGAAATTATTTCCAGAGCCTTGTTTTCTCTGGCAAAAAGAGCCTTGTTGATAACTGATCGTTGATATCACAAACCCGGAGGTAAAATGCAAGAGAAAATGTTTTTCTCAACAAAAAAAAATAATCTCTAGTGCCGAAGATTCATATCTCGTCGTAGCGACAATATAAGACCGGACCGGGGTTAAATTTTCGGTCGGGAGAGGCCCAAGTTGATTTGCAACGATTCGAGAACAAACGAAAAATGCGTTTCGTGTATCTATGAGCAGTCAATATCATCCCTGACGGCCTTGACGGCTCGGACAACCGCTGTCTAATTTTATGCAACTATTGTTGAACGGTTAAAGAGGAGCATAGACCTGGAACTCCAGTTAACTCGCAGTTAATAAACTAAAACAATGAGAAAAAGAAATAAAAAATAGTCTTTGTTGGTCATGAAAAAACAATGTACAAGTTCGAAATGCAAAGAAAAATTTAAAAAAAAAATGAAAAAACGTAAGAACAATAAAGTGATATTGCGTAGACCAATGGAATGGTTTGCGCGTTACTATGTCCAAATTTTTTTGCTTGATATAGAACAACAAAACAAAACGATTGAATATTGTATTTATCGTAGAACGTTTAAGCTTCCGTGCAGATGTAATTTTCGAAGCCTGCAGCTGCGTAAATTTAAGTTGTTTCGATATCTACACGAATGAAAACCGTGCGCGTCAATTTTAGTCCTCGGTGAAAACTTTTCGTGATCGATATACCGTACGTAGATTCGTTTTAATTCTAATATCAAGGCTCGTAAAATTAATCGAAGTCGAAAAACCAATTTGAAAAGAAAAAAAGCCAGAAGAAATAAAAATGCTGAGCTATCACTTGGATGTGACGAATTACGGTTGGCGAGATGCTATATCGATATTTTACAAATAATTAACGCGTACATTTTTCTTTTGTAATTCTCATAGATTTAATCGAATTATTAGGTTATTTAATTCTGTCGAATTATTAGAGATTAAACGCTAAAATAGATAATTTATTATTTATTCGCGGTCATAGATTGCGGAATCGTATGATAAATATGCGTCATAGTATTTTTTTCATTATGTAGAAAAATTTCTATAAATTTATGAATTTGCAAGCGACTGTCATTTGCATTACGGTACATTTCAATCCATATATATGTATATATATATCCACATATATATATATATATAATATACTACCGAGACAATAAAATTATATTGAATGTTAAAATCGTTTAAACATTTTTTAAATTCCATCCCCGACCTATCCCAAGCCCTCAATAGCGATAAATGATGTACACATCCTAGCTTACGAGAGCTACGTCTTACAATCTTTTTCGCGGGTACCAAAAATATCCGAAAGTTTAGCAACGCGAACGTTCTAGAGAGCTATGGAACGTACGAGCAGCAGCATCGATACCGACCGACCTGGCGCGTTGCCCGCGAGTTTCGTGATCTAGAATCGTCGCGAAACTGCAACGGCTCTCTCCGTTCAAAACCTACATGTGCATGCGTGTCACAAAATTATTCGGCAAAGAATATGCGAAAGGCACGAAGCCAATTGGAATTTTGAACTGAGGGGAAAAAATAAGGGGGACGTGAAGGTCTTGATATTTCTGGAGCTTTCGATCAAGGGACATCTGCGTAATAAATAATCCACGTTCGTTATTTTTATTTGAATTAAACCTTGGTTTGTAATGTTTTTGGCACGTTATCTCTGTAATCGTGGGCCACTCGTGCCTGGCGGTTTGGAGAGTACTTCAAAGTGCTCTGAAAAATTTCACATAATTCATGAAATTTTGTCAACTACCCTACTATAAGGAGCAATTAATATATTACTGGAATAATGATTTGTGTAAAATTGCAAGCAATTATTCCCAGGGTTTTTGAATATATATGGACACATAAAACTTTTTACATCGTAATGAATGGCAAGATACATGATTTGAAGAAGAATTCTCGTTGAAATAAGCATTCTACGTCGTTGAGAATAATAATAATAATAAAAATAATAATAATATTTTTTCCGTTACCGACCGATTAAATTTTTTTTACTCGTCATAATTAAAAGTAGTTGTATAATTTTCCTAATTCACACAAATAATTAATTGCAATAATTATGAATTTCATCACTACGTACGATTCTTTATCCCCACATAATAATGATTTACAATTACCAAAATTTTTTAATATATTTTTCACGTTTCGGTTCGAAAAAATTCCATTCGCGAAAATATTTACCAAATTTTTTTACTGACCGAGCCTCGAACAAATATAGAATTGACGTGAGATGCCATTGAACCGCCTTCGAGAAAGATACGGCGACGAAAATATAAAAGATCTCGAACGTCGTAACGAGGTCGAGCGCTTCTGCGCAGTCGAATATTCTCGACGGTTCGCTAAATCCCCGCAATTGTATTTTATCATCGAACAAACCAAAGAATTTCTCTGTTCACCGATCAATCGAATTTCTTTTCAATCATCGATCACGGTGCAATCCTTCACACACGAATTTCAACATTTATTCCAAAAAATTCGTGACGAAAAACAAACGTCGACATCGCACAAATCCGCGCGGTTCGAGATTTCGCTGGAAGTTCGTCGCGCAGTCGTGATCAGGGGGCCGGCTCGGGGTATAAATACGACGCGCGATCATCTCACCGGCTCAGTATATGAAACGAAACGAAACGAATCACAAAACGAACGACGAGACGAGGAGTTACAGAAAAACTACGAAAATGCCTGCAATTGGAATTGACTTGGGAACCACTTACTCATGCGTGGGAGTGTGGCAACAGGGAAAAGTCGAGATAATAGCGAACGATCAGGGTAATCGAACAACACCGAGTTACGTGGCATTCACGGATACGGAACGTTTGATCGGCGATGCGGCGAAGAATCAAGTTGCAATGAATCCATCGAACACGGTTTTCGACGCGAAACGTTTGATCGGACGTAAATTCGACGATCCGAAGATACAGAGTGACATCAAACATTGGCCGTTCCGTGTCGTGTCGGAAGGCGGTAAACCGAAGATTCAGGTCGAATATCGAGGAGAAACGAAGAAATTCAATCCCGAAGAGATAAGTTCCATGGTTCTGACGAAAATGAAAGAAACCGCGGAAGCTTATCTCGGTGACAAGGTCAAAGATGCGGTTGTCACAGTACCGGCTTATTTCAACGATTCCCAGCGTCAAGCCACCAAAGACGCTGGTGCAATAGCCGGTTTGAACGTTCTGCGAATAATCAACGAACCAACAGCCGCCGCTCTGGCCTACGGTTTGGACAAAAACTTGAAGGGTGAAAAAAACGTTCTCATATTCGATCTTGGCGGTGGTACCTTCGACGTTTCCATTCTCACCATCGACGAAGGATCGCTCTTCGAGGTCAAATCAACCGCCGGTGACACGCATTTGGGTGGCGAAGACTTCGATTCACGATTGGTCGATCATCTGTGCAAAGAATTCGAACGGAAATTTAAGAAAAATCTCAAATCCAATCCGAGATCTCTGCGACGATTGAGAACAGCCGCGGAACGAGCCAAACGCACATTGTCATCGAGCACCGAAGCAACCATCGAGATCGATGCTCTTCACGATGGCATGGATTTTTACACGAAAATCTCGAGAGCCCGATTCGAAGAACTTTGCGCGGATTTGTTCAGATCGACCTTGGAACCCGTGGAAAAAGCTTTGACCGACGCTAAATTGGACAAAAAATCCATCGACGATGTTGTCCTCGTGGGTGGATCGACTCGAATTCCAAAGATACAATCTATGTTGCAAAACTTTTTCTGCGGTAAACAACTGAATCTTTCCATCAATCCGGACGAGGCGGTGGCTTACGGAGCTGCCGTGCAAGCGGCCATTTTAACCGGCGAGGGCAATAAGAGCTCGACTCTTCAGGATGTTCTTCTGGTCGACGTTGCTCCGCTTTCGCTCGGCATCGAGACAGCCGGTGGAGTTATGACGAAAGTAATCGAACGCAACGCTCGAATTCCGTGCAAACAATCGCAAACCTTCACGACCTACGCCGACAATCAACCCGGGGTATCCGTTCAAGTTTACGAGGGCGAACGAGCCATGACCAAGGACAACAACATACTCGGCAAATTTGAACTCAGCGGAATCGCACCCGCGCCCCGTGGCGTGCCCAAGATCGACGTCACCTTTGACATGGACGCCAACGGCATACTTCACGTGACCGCCAAGGACACGGCCAGCGGTCGAAGCAGCGACGTCCGTATAACCAACGACAAAGGACGTTTGTCGCGCGAGGAAATCGATCGAATGCTGTCCGAGGCCGAGAAATATCGCGATCAGGATCAACAGCAGCGTGAAAAGGTCGAGGCTCGCAATCAGATCGAGAGCTACGTTTATTCGGTCAAACAAGCGGTCAGGGACTGCGGATCGAAACTCGATCAATCGGACAAGGACAGAGTCGAGAACCTTTGCGAGGATACCATCAGGTGGCTGGACAACAATACCCTGGCCGAGAAGGAAGAGTACAAACACAAACTCGAGGAATTGCAGAAACAATGCTCGCCGATAATGGTAAAGATTCACGGTGGAGGCTCGGCGGGAGGACAACAAAATGGCGGAACGCAGTACGGACAACATGACAACGATCACTCTGGTCCCACGGTTGAGGAAGTGGATTAAATTCAATATTTTTGAAAATCTTTCGGACTATTTTTTTTTTTTTTTGATATGTTGTAAATATCTAACCCAAGACTGATATTCATTATTATTTTTTTTTTCCTTTTTTTCTGAATATTTATGTGAAAATTTTGATGTAACGCTCGTACCAAATATTTTCATCATTGTAAGACTTCGAATGAAAAAAAGTCCAGACGGATCGTCTTCCACGAAACTTTATGTTATAGTTTAGATGAACTTGTATAGCCAATCACAACGTGAAGATATATTTTTATGTATTGTTATGTTGTGTTTGATTATGATGAGTTGTCTGAAGATCACACGGAGTTGCGGGAAGGCGGATCGCCTGACGCAACTGTGATATAATGTCGATGAAAATAAAATGACTTTTTTTTTTTAATTATCAAAAAAAGGGTTCTTCTTTTCTTTTCCCATAAATGATCATTCCTTTTGCGAGTAGATGTACTGATTGCGTATTTTTGAGCTCGTGGTCACGGCCGGGGTCCCGGGTGACCCCAAGAGATTAGAAAAATGACGCCGCTTGGACCCACATTTTTTGCCTATTTTTATTGAGAATTCTTTTTGAATATATATTCTATCATGAATAAACTCACTCTTCAATTTTCAACGAATAAATTTTACTATTCATTATATTCAAAGAAAACATATTAAAACATTGAATTGACTGCTAAAACAATATTCATGACAGAATTAGTTGTATTAATTCACGCTTTTTCTACCTATCTGCTTGCATTAAATCCAATTGGAAATTTTTAATTCCCTGCGCAATCGTTATTTCAAATTTAAAACCTTCCTCTAAGTTTTTAATTATTGTAGATAATAATAAAAACTCCAAAAAAGATCCCCGAATATTTATATTGGCCGGAGAAATCGATCTTAACTGGCGAAATAATTTTTTCACGTATTGATCAGACGCAAAATTTATATGATCGATGAGGAACCTCTTAGAATGGTCCGATTGGGCTCGAATTAGGACAGGGTTGTTATTATAGTATAGGTGTTGTTCTAGTAGGTGGAAGGATAAAGATAAACCCAGTTGCACTCTATCGCAGTTGCGATCTAGAAAAGTTGTGAACGACGACGCTTGGATCAAGATAATTGTTAGCATCAGGTCCAGATAAATTTAGTCAACTTTCTCGGAGGGTAACTGTCCCAGTGGGCAACTGGGATCAGCACGAAGCGTATTTTCTGCACCTAGTCACACCCGGTCAGTATGAGTTTGACTTGATACCGACGATTCAACGGAAGCTTCTACAAACATCCGCTAATTTCCAATTTCCTACCTTATCGACGGTAGTTATCAACGACCTCCATAACACGTCGACCATAGATAATTTCAAGCCGTTATCTTCTGAAATTTTCACAGTTCCAACCATTACCAAAAGTTGGTACAGTTTAGCCGGCATTGTTTAAAAACATTATATAAATACCACGTGATAGTGTCGGATAAACAAGCAACAATCAGGGTCGATATGTTATCCAATGTCTTAGGACAGTCTTACCTGAGCCTTATGAGATACACTACCAGATGGACGCACGGAACCTCTTTCGCCCAAATTTGCTCATTAAGCTCCACAGAATGATATCCCCAAAGCCACAACTCATATCTAATTGAACGAAAAAAAAAAATCACGTCGAGAAAATAGCTCGACGTTCCCCTCTCAATCGTCCGATAGTGTGCAATCAATTTCTCATGCCAATTGAAATAACGTAATCGACGTTTTTTCCCTCAGATATTCCTCCTTCCTCCCCGCAATCGCCATTATCTCCACGACATCGGCATAATTTTCATTATCATCCGATTCACGTCACCTTGTTTGCCAGAGAACGTAACCACAAATCCCCGCCTGTTTGCCGTAAAACTCTATTCAATTTCTGTTACGCGTCTTCGCTAGATTCACACGTATTCGGCGTCAAGGTCACAAAAATTTGGAATCTTCCGCTGTACAAACGCTGCGAAAACAATACAGTTGTCATCCGACTCTTTCGTACGTAAATTAGACGTTCGCCCTAGTCATAAACGACTTTACTTTTATTTTTCTTCTTCGTTCTTTCTTCATTTTTTTTCACTATCTTCTTTTTCAAGGTCTTCCGTCCAAGGTTACGCAATTAGCTCTATGTATACCGTCAGCCAACGCCTGCGTGTAATCGCTCGGATTCGGAATCTCATTAGAACTCGCTGATTGCCGCCATTGCCTGGTGCTCTGCACATTGTCCGACTGTCGAGTATCCAACGATGGATAGGATCTAAACCATCATGGATTCTGCGCACACACGCAATCGCTAACGCGCGACTATGCAAATAAAGAATCTCTAAAAATAAGAAGAAAAAAAGTTCAAAATCTTCTTGGGTCCACGGATGCGACAAGCTTGGCTTATTGAAATCGCCAATTTGAAAGACATTTCCAACAAAACACATATTTAACATATCGCCGTAATCGCATCTCCGGCTTGAAATTTTTTTACAAAAATAGTTGCGACTCATTTGCGCGATAGGGATTATTTGCAAGTAACGCTTGTGAATAATGAATCCCTAATTTCCGCGGACTGAAATACGAAGAAATAATTTTTAACATTTTTCCATCGCATCGCTGTAAAATATATTGCACATCGAATGCATTTGAATCGGAAGGCAAAGCGGTCGAGCAATATCCAACCGTGTGTGCCTGTGTGTGTGAATGTGTGCGTGTATGTGCGTGTACGTGCGATCGACGTGTTGTAATACGGCCTCGCCACGTATGTTCCCTATTGGGAACCGGGCCTGGCTTCCTATACAACAGCTATATACCGTGTAAACGCTATGCGCATGTATAGCTCGTCCCACAGGTCGTAACAATAATCACGCACACACGTTGCACCTACACGTACGTGTGTGCGTGTTGTCCGTACAGTCTGCCGGGCGAGCTGTAGGTTCGCCGATAGTTTCCTTTCTTGTACCCTTCGACGAAGCCACTCGCTGGGAAATGAGCTTTTCAGACTCGAACGATGCCATCGATTTAGTTTAATTCGTTTAATTGCAAACAAGATCGGCTTCCCGCCATTGCCCCGTGTTTTTGCGAGTTCCGGACGTCATTCGACGATTCGTCGTACAAACGTCTTTGTTGCTCGACAATTTTGGGGGGGGGGGGGGGGGCTTTAGGGTCACACTGGGTGGAATCCACCCTCCAATCAACCGACGATGGGCGATTTTTATTTCCGTTTTCATCTCTTTGTGAATTTTTTCTAACACGTCGCCATTTTGTTTCTCATGAATAAACTTTTCGTACGTTATTTCGAATGTTTGGAGCGTGTTCTGTAATATTTTGAACCAATTCGGTCGGATAGTTTGCGCATAATCGTTTTTGGAAATCTACTGGGTGGAATCCACCCAGAGTGGGGGTGAGGATTTTATTTGGTAGTGTGACGGTGAAGGGTTGAGTAGGTGTATCGGCGCGTTTCCGCCACTTCGAAAAGGGGATTCGTGATTTCTCCCGAATGACGGAATCCATCCGAATTGAATGAATCTCAGCCTATGTAGAATTTTGGCACAAAATACTCAAGACCTCTTCGGCGCTTAATTAGGCCGAGACATTTCAGAGAAATGACAAATTTGCGTTTGAATCGTCAGCTTATCGATGTTCGAGAGAGAGCAAACAAAGATTAAAATCGATTAATCCGAAAAATTTAAGCAGATAGGTTTGCAGAGCAAGAAAAAAAACTTCCGAACGCATATACATATAAATATATTTTACCTAACAAATCACAAAATTGTGGGAACAGAATAAAATACAAAACCCGCAGAATTTTATTACCTAACCCAATATTTCTGAATCAGTCGTTCGGTTCAGCGCAGACGGAGCTAGGGACGGACAATATTGGTTAGTTTCCACGTAATTCAATGATCTAGTCTAATATTTGCCTTGGAATCTTTATTTTCACCGAAAAAAAAATCACGAAATAACGATAAAACCCGGCATAGAGGTTAGATTTGAAAGCAAATTGCTCGTCTCCGCCGCTGCAGTGGAGAACCTAGCGGTATCCGAGCCAAGTTATTCAAACGTAAAAGGCGGGCTAATTGCAAGCCCGGACGTTTACCGATGCCGTTGCTGGCCGTTGCAGTGCACGTATTGCGATCCCTGAGCTCTCCGGCGAGTTTATTGGAAACGCTAGTTGCGCACGTCGATAGATATTGCTCCGAGTCCGAGCCAGTCTATTAGATCCGAAGCTTCTGCGTTCGGGTAATTGAATTCATTACCGATAAAAGTCTCGTAATTCACGAGTCTCGAATTGCCCGCGACGTGTGCGCTACCGGGATGTTCGATGGAGCAAACGCCGGTCACGAACCGCGACGCCAATACTTTTCATACCGCGAGCTCTTCCGACTCGTAACTCGTCCAGTAAAATTCTTTAATAATTGATGCTATCCGGAATGGATACTCTGACTAGTACCAAGAAAACAAACATAAAAAATTGGAATTCTTCAAAAATCTATGTTTGTTTTGAGAAATTCGGAAGACGAATGAAATTCTTAAATAATTGATTCTATCCAAAATATTACTCGTACTCGTACGACGGAAAAAAATGAATAAATAAATTAATACATAAACAAATGAATGAATGAATAAATAATTAAATAGATAAATAAATAAATAAATAAAATAAAGTAAATGATTTGAATTTTTTCGAAATTCCCGTATGTGTCGGAATATTATAAAAAACAAGGAGAAAAATATTACAACAATCGTCATGGTAATGATAATTACATACAACAATGGTTTGCCAAACAAAATTTGCAAAAACTTTGCTACGCTGCTTTTCTCAGTATTATCCTCAAATTCCAAAAACGAAGAGCACAAAAATACATATGAGATCACAAAAAAAGAACGAAGCAATGAGTCAACTTTGCAACAAAGGCACTCTTATCAGCCTATTTCAGCCTCAAATTTTTGGAAAAAAACTGTCAACTGTGTAAATATGAAAAAAAAAAAAAACGTTAAAGAATTTTATCGCGACCAATACATCTGGTCGATATTTGAAGAAATCGGGCCACCGCGCGATTGCGATTCTCGCCCACGGAAATAACCACCGTGGATAATTACGATTTATTCATTCCTCTTTTTTTTCTTCTTCTTCTTAATAACCGATCGGCAACGGACATTTCGTCAGCCCATATTCGTTGTCAAGGCCGAAGAGAGAAGCCGCGAAGTCTTCCGAAACACGGAGTGATAAGAAAGCGATAGCCGCGCAGCGCTGTCGATGACTCACGGAAGCCGGAGTCACGAAGGTGCGTTCTTCGGGCATCGGCTCGTAAATGTGTGTGTTACGCGGGTTATTCGTGTATGTAAAGCTCTTTCGATCGGCGAGTCAGCCGTTCGTTCGATGAGCTGACGAAACTGTGCGAACGAATGAAACCTCTGATGCAAGAAAAATCGACTTAACGTCTGGCCAACGTTACATCATAAAAGTTCAACGATACGCATAGGGCAACCGCGTATATAACATCAATAAGCATAATGGACTACACATGTACACGCATATACACCCATAAATCGCTCTACGAGTGTAATTGTGCGTAAGAGCTGTAGCGCTGGCGCGATTCTCGCCGTAGGGAGGGTCAGTAACGACTCGCGCCTTCCACACAATATACATACGACCGTGAGACATCGGCTTTACATTGCTTCATTTTATTTTTATTTTTTTCATAGTTTTATTTCTCACCAAAGTATATCAACAGCAAAATTAAAAGTTCGAGAACAAACTTTCGCGCGAAAGAGCGTTCGAACGACTCATCGCAAAGAAAGATGACTAATTCTCGTACGAGAAACAATTTTTCAACGATGCTATAAATTCTCTTTGCCACGTATAAAATACGTAATGACTCACGGAAACCGAGAGTTACCGATGTACACAGGTGCTCGAGCCTTTGCCGAGATCGCATGACGATCGTTTCGACGTTGCTCCGAAATTGAAATAAAAAAAAAAAAAAAACGAGAAGAAATAAAAGTAAAATAACGATAATAATAATAATGATGATGATTAACCTCGATAGTGGCAGAGACGTGTTGCCGATCGTGCTTTATTAGTCACGAAAATGTTTGTCGAAGGAATTTTGTCGAATTCGTTGAGCCAACAAACGAAAAACGTGACAGATGGCGAATTTTTAAAATAGCGAAAATTGACGATGTCACGTGACGTGACGACGATTAACGAGCGTTGTTTTCGCGTTTTCGATATCACGGAGAGGTTCGCGAGGAAAGCAACGCGGAATCGATGAATTATTGAAGAGCAATATTTTTTTTATCGGACAAGCCGACGGCCTCTGAATCCGTCGCGTAACAACCGAGCGAGGCGTTACGTTGCTCGTGATAACGTGCAACTCGCACGTCGTTCGAACGACGCTATAGCGATCGAGCTCTATGAGTTATTAGCGAAAAAGGCTTCGCTTCCAAAGTAACGTTTGATGATTTTATTTTTTTTTTTTTTTCAAATTTTCAAACGCTTCGCCGAGCAAAGAAAGAGAATAAAGGTTTTCTGGGAATTCAAAGCACCGCGATTGACACGCTGTTATCAGGATGACGAATTATACGACGGTGCTGTCGTATATTAGAGCTGGGAACAGAGAAAAATCGCAAACGGGTCGTTGGAGTTTTTTTTTTTTACGTTACTGTTGCGGTTGTTTAAAAATTGTTTTTTCTAGATTTATTCTTTCGACGATTGCGAGTAACTACGAGAAGGCGCTGCTTGGTCGTTCGTTTGGTCGGCCGGGAGTGAGGCCAACAGGAAGTACCTACGCGAGTGATATAATTAGATATCAGATATTAAACACGATGTTATTTTCAATCGTGTTACTTGCAATCTATATCTCCTACGTAATACGCTTGTTTTCTCGTTGAAACCATCGTCAATAACGACAACGTAGACGTTATCTCGCTTCGGCTCGCCAACGTCTTCTGTTGTTTTCGAATCACATGGCGCAACTCGTTATCGAATTATGCATCATATTTTTATGAATATAAAATCCATATGTATATGTACGCAAAAGTAAGTAATGATTATATACAGAGAAAGATCTGTAATGTATATATAATGATGAAGCATATTTGTATAAGTATAAGAATATAATAGGTTATCAATAAATGCGTAAATGTAATGAATAATTTCAGAAAACAGAGAAATATGTATTCATATTTATTATATATGTATATAATATTAAATACTATGGATAATTTTATTTTTCAGAGAAACATATAAATCTGTACATATATTTCACTGTTCTTTAGAATAAAAACAATATATATATGTGAAAAAAAAGAAAGGAGAAAAAGAATGTATTAATTAGAAAAGTTCTGTTATTTTATGTATTTATATGTATGATTCATAATTTTATATCTATATCACGCAACTCGTTATCTGACAATGAATCATATTTTTATGAGTATAAGAGTATAAGAATATCAAATCGAAAAATCTGTGGTATATATATACGATATATACGATATATACGATATACAAAAAGATGTTCAAGCCAAGTCACGGCTATATATATATACACTACAAATGTTTCGTTTAAATATTCTTATACTCTTATACTCATAAAAATATGATTCATTGTTAGATACTCCAAATTGTGGCCGTCTCTTGCTGATTCTCGCGTCCGTCTTCGGAGGAACCTCAAAAATTCATTTTTGTTAAACAAAACAGTACAGTTTTTCCATAAAAAATCGTAAACCCCAGTTATTTAGGATTCAAATTACCGTAATGGAAACAATTCTCAAAACTTCAAAACATAAATAAGAATTTGCGTCCACATTCGCCCATATAACAGACTAGAAGAAAGAAATTTTTCTTTCAATCATTCGATCGAAATTTGGGAAAATCGCTTCCATGTCGATTTATCGTAGACTGCCCCATACGCGTCCCGCAGCGTTGCTGCACCGTCGCTGGACCGTTGAGATTTCGACCTTGAGACTAACGTTCGTCAAACGAAATCTCGGAAAAAAATTGAATCTCCGTTGTTATCACGATTATTGTTGTCTGATAGCGATAGCGAGAGCATTTTGATAATCGGGAAAGGAACGATGAATCGAGATTAAGGGGGTGAGGCGAGTTGCAAGGTGCAAACGCCACGGACGGGCATCGGCCCGAGGCTACTAGAGCCCGTCCGCTACTTCTGCTACTTTTGCTATTGCTGCTGCTGCTGCTGCTGCTGCTGCTGCTCAGGCAGACGACGCTTTCTTTGTGGAAACGTAAGGCGAACCCGAGGAGGCGGAGGAACCGAGCATATCGACCGAACACGCTCGTCGTGCAACAGCGGAGGATGATGAAACCTAAGCCGTTGGTGACGCCCGTGGCAACTTCGAAAAAAAAAAAGAAAGAAAGAAAAGAAAAAGAAAGAAGAAGTAAACGAAACAACCTGATGCAACTATTCGACCGATGGACTCTTCCACGATGACCATCGGTCTGTCGTATGCACGGACCAGCGAAATTGGGTTTCCGGTTGGATATACGAGTTTCATCCCACGCGCAATCTCGCACCCGCTGCCAACGCTTGCGCTGATAAATTTATCAACCCCAAACCACCCTCAAACTATGTCATTGTCATTCAGGGAAGAACTTTTTTTTTTATTCGTCAATCGGATTAGTGCATCGTGGGGTCGAGTTGACCCAGGCCAACATTTTAAAGTTTCTGCAGATCATTTGTTTATTGCTATTTTTATAATGAATAATTCCGAAAGCTTTGTATTTCAAAATTTCATCGTAAAGTAGAAACCCGGAGGTTTATTCATGAATTTTTCCAAATTTTTTGGATGATACTTTTTATTTTTTTAAACCTTGTATCGATTCGACCCCACGATACATTTTGAGGGTGCGAAAAAGAACGATACACAAATCTGGTCTGGTTAAAAACGATTTTTTTTCAATAAAAAATACTCGTCTCAATAACAAATACTTATTTCAATTAAAAGTATATATTTTCCCAATGATAAAGAATTATTTTGTCAATTACAGGACGGGTTTGTCGTTTTCGTGTTGTCGATCGTCCATCAAACGTACGATGTCAAATTTAGCGTGGAGCAATGTTCGACACGGTTTCGGGCGATTTAAATTACAGCCGATCAATGAGCACGCTCGTCCGGAAGAATAATACATCGGGGCGACGCATTCGACGATGGTTAAATTGTTTCCCGAGAAAACAATATACTGTATAATGTAACGATCCGTCGAATAGATCGGGTATCATCGGTTATTCTATTATAATAATTGGCTTTATTACCATATTTATGACGTCCCGATTGAACAATCAGAATAATCGCGGGTCTTTCAGACCGATCGATCGTTCCAAACTGCGAAATAACATCCTCGAATTAGAACAAACCAACGATATAAAAAAAAATAAAACTCATAAACAATATGACAAAAATTAACCCATCTGCCCATCGTCCAATCGTTTTAATTTCTTTTCTAGTTTTTCTTCCAATCGTTTCGTCTTTGTTACCAAGCAGCAACGATGCAGAAGCTATTACAATAATTCACGATTCGCTCCGTCGATAAATAATTTATTACAACCCATCCTATCCAACGTTCTTGATTATTAAATCCAAGACACATCCCATCGGGATTCTAAATTCGTCCTTGAGTCGCCACGTCGATAACACGATAAAATATTCATCAACTCTATTCGGAACGAGTACAAACGTTCTTACGAAAAAGAAAAAAAATGTTGCGTCAGAATTAACCGAAGAAGCTCGTAGGGTTGGGCGATGTTGGATAGCCGAATTTTTCATAGTTGAGTGGGAGCGCTGTGCGCTTGTCGAATTGGTGGGGGAGACCTCGAGGACGCGGAAATTTCCTTCGTCTCGATTCCCCCACTCGTTGTACGAGAAACTTTGAAAACTTTGGGTATACGCGAGATCGTGTGTGGGTAAGTTGTGTATTTATGCGTATGAACGCAGCATTGCTTGGATCGAGTATAACATTGAGGCGTCTCAAAAATAGGCGATGCAGGCTGAGCCGCGTGTCGGACGTGAATTCTACACGTCCCGACCGGTCGTGCGGTAGTCCGGTGTCGGTCTTTGAGAAACGGCAGGCCGCCGTCCGATCCGACTACCGCCACTCAATTGCAAGAACGAACGCGTCGAAACTCGAGCGAGCCAGCTCTTGAATCCCGCTATCTTGCTTTGACCGACTCTATCTCGCTCGTTTCCTCCATCGACCCTTCTCAACCGTGTGTGTCACGGCTACGAACGGCTACTGTGTATTTCACTTCACGCTCTTTCTTTCTCTCTCTCTCTTTCTCTCTCTCTTTTTCGCTCTCTCGGTCTTTCTTTCTCTGGCAATCACCCCCGCTCTTCGGCAATCGGCTTCTCTCCCATTAGTCCGGTCGCGTGTCGAAAAGCAAAACTGGCGATCGCTTTGGTAACTCGCGACTGACACGCTTCACGCAGCGACACGAAGATTCATCGGAAATAATGAACTTTGGGAAGAACTCCGACTCATTTTTCCGTAAGTATCATGAACATCTCGTCGTGTACTCCAGAATTTAACAGTATCGCGAGGGGGTAGAAGTGGGTATCGAAATTCAGACTGATCACAGTTTCGACGGTTCAACAAATCGAATTTAAATGCTCCGAGAACAAAAATACCGAATAAGGATGCATAGCTCGGAATGATATCTCGACAACGTAATCATCTCCACGCGGTCCAACGAGCCACGGTGCTGTATCTTTATATACGTTGTCGAAATTTTGATTCGTCGAGATATTGTCACTCGGAGCTATGTCGATCCGGTATATTTGTTTTTGAAGCACTTCGATTCAATTTATTATATTGCCCGTCGAAGATTTGATCAGTCGGAATTCCGATCCCCACCCGAAGATAGCCGGGTAGTGAGATTGACGATCTCGCGGAAACTGCGAAAATTGGGCAAGTTATATGCATTGATACATTTTTTGCCACGATTTTGCGTCGATTGAGAGTAGTTTCATCGAAATCGATGAAACCGTTCTGAAGTAATCCTAATTTGCGTTTTCGAAGTGGCCGAAACGCCGTCCCTAACCCCAAAACGACGACTCCGTCTTCTCTATACGTCGCTTTTCGCAATCCACGTCGAATCCCGTCGCCAAGCGGCCCTGTCATCAACGTTCGAACGTCGATTCATCGACGTACACTCTATGACATGTTTACAAAACGATCACGCCAATCGTTTCGATCTTACCGAGACACTTGCAATTTATTCCAAGGAAAGTCCGTCAAGTATTTTCTTTCCCAACAATTTCCGGGCCGTTGAAAACAGGATGTGCGACAAGCCTGTTTATCTGACCTGGATTAATCATCGACGCGATGATCTACCTCAAGATTCAACGACTATATTGCATTTGCATCTCCCCCCTCCACGACCCCTCTTGACGTCGACGACGGCGGGTGTTTGCGCATCACGCAATTCGTCGTTAAGTTGCGTGAGGATTTTCAACCAAGACAAACAAGGTCACGGAGGATCAATCGCACGAGAGTATTTCGATTCGATAGCGCGTACAATAAAAATCGCGGATTTCTATAATTGGTTGAAAATAAGTGAGAGAGCGACGGGTTCGAATCGCGATATCGATGACGGATACGCGTTGGCCATAACGCGAAACGTTCGATGCTCGTCGAGGGTCTTTCTGTTCCATTGTATTCTTCACATCGGGGTACGAGCGATATATACGATAGGCTCCCTCACGTTAAAAATATCTCTCTCTGCCGGATTTCTGTATATGTGTGCGGGGTATATCCATATATAGTATATAGATATATTCCATGGATTGGGCACTGCTGGATGAACGGAGTCTTTTATCATCGGCTGTCAAACGAGTGATAATACGTGCGCTGTTTCATTCGGTCCTATCGCGTGATCTCGCGCTCGCGTTTTTCTTTCATATTTATTTCTCTGTAGGTGTTTTTGTTGAACGTATAATTTTGCCATTTCATACACCGGAAAGCCGGTCGATTCTAGCAGCGTGACAGATCGTCCGAATCTCATGAATGGTCGTTAATGAATGCGGATTTTACATAGCGAACTGGATCCCCATTTTAGGCGTAAATCTTAGACAGTAGCGATCGATTTTTGAAGATGATTATTTTATCAATTTAACCCTTAGTTTATCGTGGGGTCAATTTGATCCACGTTGACATTTTTAAGTTCTCGCAGTTTATTCATTTTTATTTTGATAATGAATAATTCTGGAAACTTTACATTTGACAATTTTATCGCAAAGTAGAAATTCTGAGCTTCACTCATGATTTTTTTTCGATTTTTAGGACGACATTTTCTATTTTTTTCGAACCTTGAGTCAATTCGACCCCGCGATACACTTTCAGAGTGCGAAAAAAAGTACGACACACTAATCGGGTCAACCCTTAGTGTTTTAGCACCCTACTTTTGGCACCCTTACTGTGCAACGAGGATCACATGCGTTCTATCGCCTTAAAAACTACTCTAAAAGGTTCTAAAAAATTCGAAAAAACGCATAAAATCTTATCAACTATCCCACTATAAGGATCAGTCGTTATATGGCCGAAGGCATCGATCATTCGAACAATATAATCATATAAACGAATGAAAATGTGAAGAACGCTCCACTTGGGCGGGGTAACCGTAACCCCCGTTGCACTCTAAGGGTTAATTAACGAAGTTTCTGCGTCCGCTGACGTTCGCACGCACCGGATTTTTGAGAGATGGGCAAAACAGTTACAAGCCGAGCTGACGAAATCGTCCGCTGCCCGAGGCGGAGGCAATCCAGCCGAGCTACGAGGCTACCGTAGGGACAGGGAGGGGAGGAAGCAGCCCTTGTGGAATATTCCAATTGCCAGCCTACGCCACCGAACAAAGAAACCAACGCTTCCACGTCAGTCCGCTTTTATTTCGCCCAATAACAATTGATCCATCAATCACACAAAGTTAAATAAATTTATCCACATCGCTTAATTTGATTCCTCCAAAAAAAAACAACAAAAAAAAAACAAAATTTCCATAGCAATGGTGGACTAATTGCAGGACTCTCCGTGACTAGCGTTTTTTTCCATTGTCTCGTTTGCTCCGTACTTGGGAAAATGGCGATTCGGTTCAAACTCTCGCACCAGCGCGACGGAACATCGATAAATGAAGATTCGAACAATCGTTACCGTTCGGAGAAAAACGTTGAATAATGTAGAATTGCATAAAGCGAATTACATGACGTCCTGGGCAAGGAGATCATCCACTCGTGTCGCACAGCTGACGGCTTCGAAGCCGAGGCACGACGAGAACGAGTCGTAACGCGTTCGCGAGCGAGACGCTTGCCGTGCGCGTCGGGCGCGAAAGAAGGATGGCGACTTTCATCGGCGCGGAGGCAGCGCGCGGGTCGGGGGGAGGGCAAGGCGGAGGTGAACCGAGCGAAATAAAGAAGAAACCCGGAGAGATAGGGACGGAGATAGACAGAGAAAGCGCACACAGTTCCTAACAAAGGAAAGGAGAAGCGAGAAGAAAAAAAGTACGAGAAGAAGAAGAAAAAAAATTTGAAACTTGACGGTAATAATGTATTAATTCATGATTTTTCTTTGATCGGAGCACACAGCTCGATCTCCTTGACGTTCCGTTTTTTTTTCTTCTCCTTTTTCTTCTCGCAACCTCGTTCCGGGAAAACTGCAAGTGTGTCACACGATGAAGCTCTCATCTTCCATCCGAGAAACTTTGATTATCTTTTTCAGCTGTTTTACAACACGGAGGATACGAATTTTCACGATTGCGCAACAGTCGAACACGCATAATCGTTCCGTGCGAAAGATCGGCGAACTCATCAATGTCTACTCCTTCCGCAAATCAAAATCGATCGGCAAAATGAATAAAATTTAAAATGCTAAAAAGTTCGAGGGAAAAAAAAAACCGTTTGGTCGTGCCTCGGCGAAACCCGGTGGTTCTATTAGCGTACGTCAGTTTGCGGTACGGGGGGTAAGCGAAGGCGAGTCAGCTGCAACTACCTACCTACAACTGCGATACAACGCCTCGTGCAACACCGTTCGGGCAAATCCGTGTGCTCGGACGAGCTCCGAGCGCAACCACGAAGCGAAGCCGGGTTATCCTCAACGCCGGTGAGACAAAGAAACTGCGCTCGAACACCCGGCAACGAGAGTTCGTCGGAAAATCCCTTAGGGTCATACACGTTCGTTCTCGCTCTATGAACCATCATCGTTATTTCTCGCCCTTATCGTCAAGACCTCGTTCGTGGGTCTCCACGATAACGCGCTAATAGTAGATGGTCGAAAGAAAATTCGGTAGTCAACCGAATTTCAAAAACTAGCGAGGGTGGAGGTTCATTCGGAGTCAAAGACGGTGAATCGGGTTCCATATCGTGAAAAAGAAAAAAAGACAAAAAAAATAAGTACATGAAAATAAAGACGGGAAGAAAAACGGTGTAGGGTTGAAAGGGGTGCGAGGAGGAAGAGGAGAGAAGTTGCAGGGTGGAGGAGGAGGAGGAGGTGGAGGAGAAGGGGGGGGCGGGTTAGTTATCCGGTCGTTGTTGTGTCACAAACCGGTAGCTGGTATAGGGCGATGGACGCCCCCCGCCTGCCCCTCCGCCCCCTTCGAGCCACTCGTAGCCCCCCGGCGGCCGGGGATCTCCGAAGCTTGCCGAAGCCGAGCCGTCGAGCGGTCGAACTTGGCCGAAGCGGAGTTGCTGCGAGACATCACGTAGCCGGTGTTGCTAGGCGGCTTGGTGGGGTTTGGAACAACCCCGGATAGTGGGGGTCGGTCGCTATATAAGCCCCGTCATTCGTGCCGGCGAATCAGTTGTCCGAAAGACCTTCGGCAAAGTTTATCATTAATAACGTCGATATATATATATATATAAAATATTTTTCGCAACGCGTCGAGCAGTAACAAAGCCGGCTTCCGAAATAAACCCGAGTCTAGATTAATTTCGTACAGAGATTTTCAAAGTTTTTTTTTTTTCACCCGAGCTTCGTTACGTTGTAACACATCGAAGTGATTTTCGTCATTGCTGTTTTATTACTCTGATTATTCGATTCGGTCGTAATTGTACGATCGTGAGTTGACAACAGTGGGAATTTATTGATATATATATATATATATACATATTTATATAGATATATATCTGTATATTCGATTCGAGACTCATTCGCGATAATAAAACCGTGTTTCCCGTCAGCGTGGGAAACGTTTATCATTGATCCACGGGCAATAACGTATAAACGCGAATTATGGAGGTGCTACCGTGTCCGGTCAACGTTGACTTCAGCAACAACAGAGGTAGGTTTCATTGTCAAAACCCGAAAATCCCGTAGAACAAAATTATTCGACCGACGATCGAGAGAAATTACACCCATCGCCGTTAATGACAACAGCTCGAAATTGACGAAAAAAAAAAAAATTAAATGTAACGAATTGAATAAATTTATTCATTTTTCTTCGTCGGTTCCGGACTGGCTCATTCGCTTTCCGGTCGTTCCGCGCATCGATTTTGCCCCGATCAGCTGTTTTACCCGAGTCAGCTGATTTAAACATCGTTTCTTCGTTATTTCCGTTGTTTCTTGACTTGTTTTTTAAACATCGCATCGGTTCTGGTATTGGCGATGCTCGTTTGTCGATTTTTCAAGATGTGGGGAGGTTCGGGGAATCTTGAAATCGGAAGAAAAATTAACGAAGGAGGCTCGACTAATCTACCCGAACCTTTTCCAACCGTTTTTGCTCGAGACTCGCACGAAAATCCACCGAATTCTTGCATCATCCTTCATTTCTTCTTGCCATCAATAGCTTAGTCTGCTTTTCAATGCAATAATTCTACCATATTTCAATGTTAAACAACAATGAACTTTGATTTCATAGTTTTTTCGATCAAATTACATTTCTTTTTCCCTTTTCTTCTTATTATTTCTTTTTTTTTTCTTCGCGTATTTACGAAGATGTATCGCGAATGACGACACTGTGCCGGCACGAACGATAACCTTGGTTACAACAACGTCTCTTTGTCACATCGACGGAATTTCTCATTCGGAATCTTATTTTTTTTTCCGGTTTACGCCGCGTTTACGGTCACGAGAATTCGTCAGACTTTTCGCGTATAACGCCGATGGTAGATCGTCGGAAGAGTTTTCGACGACTTTGACGTGGATACGAACGAGTTGTTGATTCTTACGGTTCTTTTTTTCTTGATTTGCTTGCAGCTGGATATGTTACGGACGAATTGGACGGGGCCTGTCAGGCTCTGGCGAAGAGGCTGGAGGTCGAGTTGCGGGCGGCAAAGCACGCTCAGTTAGCTTGTGGCGAAGTCTTGTTGCCGGCCGATCTCCTTCCCCGGATAGCCAGAGACGTCCTCGTCATGGCCGAGGACGAACCGTGCGGTCTTAGGTGAGAATTCGCAACATTTTTATCAATCGTTATTTAAACGATAAAGGGGATAAAAACAAATATCATTTCATTGAATAACATTCGATTGAAATTGGAATTAAATGAGGAATAATATTTAATTGAATAACGTTCGATTGAAATTAGAATTAATTGAGAGATAATATTTAATTGATTAACATTCGATTGAAATTTCAATTAAATGAGGGATTATACTTAATTGGATGACATTCGATTAAAATTGGAATTTAACGAGGAATAATATTTAATTGGAAGGAAAAATGAATAAGGGTGGGAGGGAAAAAAATTTAGAGCGAATTATTTGGATAAATTTTGAGTTTGTACGGAGGAATAATGAGGGTTTGTTTCGTTTAATTTGTTGCAGAGGCTGCACGTTATTCATCAGCTTCGAAACAGACAACATGTGCCGAAGGCTCTCCAGGGTGCAGTGCGATCCCAACACGGTTTCCACCTTCGAGCTCTATCTGACCCTCAAACAGGATCACACCTCGTGGCACATACTTCTGCCGCAGTTCTTGAAGTAAGTTTTATTGAAATTGCAATAATACGAACAGTAATGAGAGTCAAATCGAAGCAGAGAAAAAAAAAATTATTTTTTTTTATTTGAAAAATCGATTGAGGGATGAAAATTCGTCCATTAAATCACTTATTCGATCATTTAAAAAAGAATAAAAGAATGCATTTCAAAATCAAAGGCTAAAAGACCTCGTTTCAAAGGTTCATTGTCAATATATAATCCATTCCACGTAATTTCAACCCTTCACCGTGACACTACCAAACAATCAACACTCATTTTTCAAAATACGATTGTCATCAAACCATCCCCTCAAAGTGCCTCAAAAAAATTACAAAACATCCTTCAAATATCCCAGATGATGTACGAAAAATCCATTCACAAGAAACAAAATGGCGACCCGTTAAAAAAAATTCACAAAGTGATAAAAACGAAAACAAAAATTCGCCACTCGTCGTTTCTCCAACGGCCTGATTTCACCCCATGTGACATTGAAGGGTTGAAATCGAAAAAAAAAAAAGCGTCCCCAGTTATCTCAGGACGACAAAGATTAGCCGACACTACGTGAAATCCTATATCTCGCATTTACTAACCCGTCGGTTTTTTTCTTATCCTTTGTGATTACAGAAACTTGACACGCGGTGGTACGATAATGATCAGCCGTGATTTCACGTTGGAAAAAAAGAAGCTGTACAGATCGTACCAGCAGGACCATTGAAGAAGAAGTCTTCGCAAAATCGCGAGACCTTATCTTCTCACGTGGCTTCGTTTTTGTCCGTAAAAAAAAAAAAAGAAAAACGAAAAAAAAAAATAAGCAAAAAAAAATTGTCAGTCCGAATTATATTCGGCTAACAAATGCGAATTGTATCGTAATCCGAGTGGGGCGGCCTACGCTCGTGTTAACGATTCAAGAGCAACCGGTTTTTCTTCTCGTAAACGTCGATCGACGACAGTGCGGGCGACGATAATCTTCGCACGTTCGAGCAGGGAGACAAATACAAAGGGAAAAAGATCGAGAGAGGAGAAGAAAACGAAAAAAATTATTCCGTCTGGAGATGTCGCGGATGCTGTGCGAAATCCAACGGGACAACCGAACGATCGTCAGCGACCACAGCTGCTGCAAACACGACGGTATATATGACAAAAAAACAAAAATAAAACACACTCACACGACGAAAGATAACGACAAACTATTTAATAATCAGTCTAATAAATATTTAATCGCGACGAAGATGAAAAAAAATTTGCACGAAAGTAATTTTGAGCACGAATATTTTTTTTTGTCGACACGCGAGAGATAACGCTGATAAACACGATAAATATATGGGGTATTCCTGGAAATTTCGGCAACTTCAGACAGTTGGGTCAAAATTTTTGCCCCCCAATTTTTTCCATTAATATGTGTTGAAAATAAAGAGACACGTATTTCGGCGTTTTTTATTTTGAGCCCTCACTTTTGAAATACGGTCAAATGAAGTTTTTGAAGTATTGACCACATTCGATCATTCAAATCGATATATCTCAGCAACGGTTAGTGATAACTCGAAAAACCACGGGTCTTTTTTTTTCGTTTTTGAACGCTCTATACAATGAAAACATTTACGATTATGTTGCACAAATTCAACAATAAGTTATAAACAATTCAAAATTAAAAATGAAATAAAACAAAAAACGCACTTTTAATTTTTGAAATGTATTTTTTTTTTAATTCCTTGAACAAAAACGAAAATTTAGCCACCTTGAACTTTTTGGGCCGACGCTTCGTTCGGGAGTTATAGATTTTTTTGTCACAAAAAACCCGTAAATGTTTACCCGGTTGTTAAGAAAAAAAGCTATAACTTTCGAACGAAGCGTCGGCCCAAGTCCGTCCGAGTCTCAAAATTTTCGTTTTCGTTCAAGGAATTTGAAAAAAAATATATTTCAATAATTAAGGGTGCGTTTTCTTCATGCAATTTTATACTAATAAAATACGTATATTTACCGGTTTTTTATGACAAAAAAAGCTATAACTTTCGAACGAAACGTCGGCCCAAGTCGGGCCGGGTCTCAAAATTTTTCTTTTTGTCCAAGGAATTGAAAAAAAAACACAATTTCAATAATTAAGGGTACTTTTTTTTTATGCAAATTTTTACTAATAAAATACGTAAATTTACGGGTTTTTTGTGACAAAAAAATTTATAACTCCCGAACGAAGCGTCGGCCCAAAAAGTTCAAGGTGGCTAAATTTTCGTTTTTGTTCAAGGAATTAAAAAAAAAATACATTTCAAAAATTAAAAGTGCGTTTTTTGTTTTATTTCATTTTTAATTTTGAATTGTTTATAACTTATTGTTGAATTTGTGCAACATAATCGTAAATGTTTTCATTGTATAGAGCGTTCAAAAACGAAAAAAAAAGACCTGTGGTTTTTTCAGTTATCACTAACCGTTGCTGAGATATATCGATTTGAATGATCGAATGTGGTCAATACTTCAAAAACTTCATTTGACCGTATTTCAAAAGTGGGGGCTCAAAATAAAAAACGCCGAAATACGTGTCTCTTTATTTTCAACACATATTAATGGAAAAAATTGGGGGGCAAAAATGTTGACCCAATTGTCCGAAGTTGCCGAAATTCCCAGGAATACCCCATATATATATGTTTATATTAATCGCGTTGTTCGCGTGTGTGAAAGATTTAAAAAAAAAAAAAAAAAAAAACGCACTATCTGCAAATTTTTTTTTTCGAACGTGATTTTTTTGACGCGAAAAAATTCGCTCGAACGAGATTCGATCGGACGGATTTTACGTTCTTTATTGTTCGAGAGGTGTTGAAAAATACAAGTTGAGGAGAAGAAAAATAACGCAGGTGTATTGTGATAGCGAGCAAAACAAATTCTAGTAGTAGATAAAGATTTAAAAAAAAAAAAGAAGAAAAAAATGAATAAAAGAAAAGATTAAAGAAACAAAGCGACTCTTCTAAGAAGAGCTTATATGTCTTCATTTAACGAAGATGCATCATTAAGACTTCCAACAAATTTCACGTGATATGTAGTGTATTTGAGCGTTTGAGCGAAGCGATGTTTTTATTAATTAGTCGTAGATAGTCGCGCTAGTTTTTAATTATCATTAATATTATTATTATTATTATTTTTCGAGTGCCGGTCGTGTGGACCATTGATCGTTTCTCCACTGTTTCACCGAACACACAGACGAACACACAAACGCGTACACGAGAAACATACGAGCTCTCGCAAGAGCATCGGAAAATTTTCAAAAATCCATAGACGGACGTTTGTATTAAAAATATATATACAGACGTTCATTTTTACAAACAATTCACGGCTGCTAACAATAATTATCATCGTCATTATCACACCGTATTCATCGTGAAACTATAAACAGACATTTTTTTTTTCGTCTTCTTATTTTTTTTATTATTTTTTAAATTATCGGTCGTTTCGTTTCTGTAATATTTCGGATGCTCGATCGTCGGATTCGTTGATTTAATCCGAATTCATCGATTCGGGAATAATACCGAGACGACCGATTTTTCGTCGTTTTTTTTCTTTCTTCCGCGAGACATCGCGAGACGATACGAAAATATACATAACGAGGCTTTGACGATCGAATTAAAATTGGAAACGAAAATATCATTTCGTTTTTTCCAAAGATTCGATCTTTCTCCCACATCCGATACATTTTTTTTTTTTTTTTTTTTCATTCTCGTTTCTCAAGTCGTATTTTTCTCGAATGCGGGAATTAAGGCGCAAACGTGAAATAAATATCTCGAATAATTTAATTCTCTTTTTTTTTGGTTTTTTTTTTTTTAAATCGCCTGTCCCGGAGGCGAAGTTGATATCGATCCGCTGGTGGCGTTGTGATATTAAAAAAGCAAGTGTGATTAACGTAAGTTTTAAGTTGAAGCTGTGCGATTATTGTCAAGTGAATCATCCCCAACGAGCAATAACATCGTTCGACAAAAATGCAACACGACTAATGATTCGTCTAAATCGACGAGAAAAAAAAAATTAATTGATGATTAAAAAATATTATACGATTGATAAATGATAAGAAAAGAATCGTTTTTTTTGAGCCACCAGTCATAAGTCGTCGATTGCTGCGTTCGTGCCGCGTTATTACGGCACTAATGGAAAAAAAAAAAAAAAAAAAAGTAATTTCTCCGATTAATCTTCAGAGCTTCGATTCATTGATTTTTATTGCAATATTTTTGTTTCTTCTTCATTGCGAACCGAAAAACGAAAGTTTGCGAATTTTTTTTAGACACATCGCTATTGACGAAATGAACGCGAAATCCGAGTTTATTCGGTTGTGCACGAATTAACGTGACGCGGACGCACATTGAACACACACACATACACGCGGATAATGCTTGAACACGAATTTGCCAGTTGGCTATGGTCGGTTCGGGGGCGGGAGACTGGCTCGCTATTGTGCCGGGGGTTTGATTGAAAAAAAAAGAAAAAAAAAATGATCTCCCGGTTCGTCTAAATCTCGCGAATGGGTTCAACCCCGCCCCCTCCCACGTTAAGGTAATCCATGTGATCTTATATCATTATTATGATTACGTAGTAAACAGAGTATAAGATGCTATTATTATGTATATTTTATACTGAGTTGAAAGATTATAACGATAAAACTAAAAATAACAAACAAACAACAAAAAAAACAAGAAAAAGAACTAAAGATATATGTAAAATATTTAATTTTTCACATATTAAAAAGAAAAAAAGCGAAAAAAAAACAAAAAAAACGAAGATTGATATTACGGATTTAGAATATTTATGTGTGTGCATTTTTGCGCGGTTGTTGCCCACCGCGTGTTTGAAAATAGGTTTGTTTTTTGTCTCGGTTCGGCGTTTACGCACACGGCAGGTTCGAGAAGTAAATTTGATTTTTTTTTTTTTTTTTCGAATTTTTAAAAGAAAAAAAAAGAAATTTTGTTCTCGTGAGATTTCATCTCCGCGAATTGTTCGCGTTTGAAAAGATTTCGAACTCGGTCGGGAAAGTGTTTGCCGACCGGGGCGTGACCGAGAGAGCCCACACGACCGGGTTGTAATTTACTCTCGTCGACAAAGCCGAGGGCACCGAGGAAAAAAGGGGGGGGGGGGAGGGCAAAAGCGCTCTCATCCGTGGAGAAAACTCTTTCTCTTTCGACGATCGCGAAAACCTCGACGTTTCTCGAACGTCTCAACCTCGCGTGTGCGTTAACGCTTCTCCGACGAAACAAATATCATCGTACGGTGCATTCGTATGCGAATTAAGGGGTAAGGGGGAATAAGAAAAAATTAATAATGAAAAAAGAATCGAAAAAGTCCGTTGCCCCGTTGCGAGGGCAAATCGATTTTGACCCCGTGAGGCTCGGAGAAAAATTAAAAAGAGAAAAATTAATTCCCCACCGGGATATCTCGCACTTGTAACTTATGTATACACGTACCGTGTTGTATTTGACGTACATATTATATTTGTTTTCACACTCAATCTTCATTTTTTTCTTTTCATCTCTGTCTCGCCATCCGGCAAAGTTTAACACCGTTATCATCATTTTTCGCGTTGCGTATGGATTTTTTTGATTTAATTTTGTTTTTTCATTTTCCTTCCTTTTCTTTGACATAGCCGAGTAATTGGTACGAGGAGTTATTTACGAAACCGATTCATGACAGTATTTATATTTCGCAAATAAATTCATTTTCGCGTCAATCCTGGGTCGGATCCTGATGAGATTCCTCGACGTTGGGCCTCTCGTCGCGCTCGTCATCGATGAGTGCGAGCAACGACGAAGCCAGCGGGGAGGAAGTCTTTAAGGGGGCGACCCTTGGCGCGCCTAGCCGAAGCCACAAAGTTATTAAACGTCTTTTAGCGAGATAAAAATATCTTTTTGGGTCTTGACACCGACGAAACAGAACACAAACACACACAGACAGGAATATTTAAAAAAACAAAAAAAAAAAAAAACGTTGGGTGTTTTGTTGTCGGGCGAAACAACAGAGCGTGTGATCACCTGATCTCAATTAGCATGAGAGTTACGAACGAAGTTTATTGTATCGACGCGTTGCGGAATTATCAACATTTAATGTAGAGAAAAAAAACAACAAAGTCGCATGTAAAAAAAAAAAAGAAAGAAAAAAAATTTGGAAAAAAACTGGAAAGTTTGGAAGTTGCTCGACGATGCGAAACATTCTCGGATTGTGAGAATCGACGAGTTTTCGATGTTTCGCGGTCCCGATCGGACAATTGGGAAAACGGATTTCCAGCGAAATTTGGGAATGAGAGACGAGAGTGTGATTTTTTTTTCTTCTTATTATCTTGTGTTTAACGCGTAAGTCTACAATGTAATATATATCAATGACTCTATGCAATATCTTTTTGTATTAAGTACTACCACGCATATGTGATGTTATTTCTAATTTGTAATATTTACAGAGTAGAAGTACAGATGTGAAATGAGGAAGAAATTGATGGTTTAATAATAAAAGAATGAAAAAAAAAAATGATAATGAAACGAATATATTTGTGGTTTTTTTTTGGTTTATTTGGGATTCTGTCGAATCGATCCTTGGCGAATGTCCTTTTCCCGTTTGTAGGAAGATATCCTTGAAACTGTACGAGCGAGGACCTATCAAGACCTGGCGATTGGGCCGAGGGAGGTCCTGAAAGACGGATTTTGGGTCCGTTTAAAAATACTGCAGCGATCTAAACAATATTTTTATACGATTCAATGCATCATAATGTCGGAAAAAAACAAATATATGTATATATATGAGCCATTCCACCGAACCCAGGCTGCGGTTTGGACTTGGTATTTCGAAATTCTCATTTTAAAATACAGAAAATAAAAACTCGTTTATTTCGTTTTCATTTATTCTATTAATTTTTCCGAAAAAAAATACTGCAACAAATGTTGAGACTTTGGCAACGCCTTAAAAATCTCTTTCTTCAACTTTAAACTTGTTTTTACGATCTTTTCGTTACTCCAGAATGAGAAACAATGTTTTTTCCCCGTAAGTTTTGGCCAATTTTCCATAAATATGCGCTTTTGATATGAATTTTAATTTGCGACAACATAATTTAAAAAAAATTATAAGCGATCGAAACCTTCGTCTCGATTTCGTGCTCTGGCTCGAATACATATGTACGAATTTTATTTTTTGGACCAAGAACGCTCATCAAATCGCTCTAACTCCGTGCGTTTAAAGTTTTCCCTCGGCTCCGCAGATTGAATCTCGGCGCAGCATCGCGAAACATCATAGAACAATTTGGCTTCGCTGAATCTCCGAGTCCGCATCGCACCACCGCGGACCAGAAGCTCAGCCTCGTCTCGGACGCTAAAATAATAGGCTAACAAGCCGTTCTAAAGTGCCGCATCACGAGTGCCGTTGCCACGGCTTCTGAGGCCGCTGGCAATGACGTTTCGTGCCTTTGCCGCTGCAGCACGCGCGATAGAGCAATGACGAGTTGCAGCGCGCAATGAAAGCAGGCGGATAATTAGACGTCTCTCGTTTCTTTACCGCCCATGCTCGCTCGGTCTTCGAGCCTTTGCTACGAGAATTTTCCACGAGCGAACAATTTTTCGTGTCACACATGGGCGAAATACAAAATGTCGGTACATCGCGAGCAAATGGCGAAGTTTATGAGCGCACGTAGGTCGAACCGGCAAAGTTGAGCGCAGACCAATGTTGAACTCTGTTGAACCGTTGCTTGGTTGGGAGTGGCGCTCGTTCGACTTTACGTAACGCCTTGGCTATACCGCTGCTGTTGCTGCTGTTGCTGCAGCAAGTTGCTGCTGCAGCAAGTTGCTGCTGCTGCAAGTTGCCGCTGCTGCTGCTGCTGGTGCAAGTCGCTTCTGCCAAACTACTCCGCTACCGGTGTTTCCGTGCTCGCTATCGCGTTTCGTCAGACAGCGAGTCGTATCGTTGCTACCGCGGGTTTAGCACGGATCGTGTTCGCAACGAGACTCCGCGTCGTTGTTTAAACTCGATTTGGATTGCAAATGTCGGGAAAATTATTTTACGAGTTAAATCGCGTAGGCGAGGCCGTGGACTGAGCAATGATATCGCAGCTCTGCGGAACGATTGTGAGGTGTAACTTAACGCACGATTATTTTTCTCGTTCTGGGTTTTTTTTTTTACATTTTCTTTTCTTTGTGATTTTTATTTCGATTATGTATTCGGCTTTGAGATGATTAGAGGATGATGCCAAATCTGGAAACTTTTGATTGAGAGAGCAATGGCAGTCGTTGTATCAGATTTTGTAGGAAATATTTTGTCGAGTTATCACGCGACCAGGGAAATAAATCGAAGAATTAAAGATGGATAGTTCAATGGTATGACATTTAAAAAAACTTACTTCAGAATTCTAGAAACAATTTATGAAGAAACCGCAATTATATCGATAGAAATAGAATCCAAGATTTTACTCTGAAATTCGGCAACAATGAAAATCGAAAATTTAAAACCATTATGTATACAACTAGAACCGAATCTCACACGCAAATTCGAACATTCCACACAGACTACAGATCATCAACTAGAAATAATGAACAATAAAGGCAGTTGAGCGATTAAAATCCATCTATTAAATCACTCATCCAATCATTTAATCGAAGAAAAATGGAGAAATGTGTCTCAAAATCAGGGCTTAAGTACCTCGGTCGATGACCTTTTGGCAATGTACAACCCACACCATATCATTTTTAAATATTCGTAAAGGTAAAATCTTTCAAATTTTGTCAATAATTACAATACTACCCCTAGTAAAAAAATATACAGATGCGTTTTATAAAAATTCACGGAAACTTAATACAAAAAGAATCGTCCTAAACAATTTTCCGCGACAATCGCAATGACGTTACGACAGCGAAGCTTCGATTGTTCAAATGTAGGTGGTTACCTAGCAAATCCTCATTCCCACAAGCGAATCCGTGCGGCTGTTTCAAATCTCTCGACGAGGATCAGCCGCTTCGCACTGATAGTGATGAAAACCCCCACCCCTCCCCCTCGCTCCGATTTAATACAAAAAAAAGAACGCCATAGAGACGGAGTAAAAGGCAAAGACTCAAACACGCTGAATTATCTCGGAAAATCGTAGGGCGCCTCCGTAAAACTCATTGGACGGCTCGTTCGTTGAAACAGTGGCTGCCGCACGATGCGAGGAAACCAGGCTGAATGTTTCGCGATGTCGTGAAGAGATTTCAGCCGTTCGAGCCATCCCAAGAGAGAAAATTGTCGTCGTTCTGTTGGCCGCTGCCAGCAGAGCGCGACGACCGGCAAAACGATAGATATATAATCCACGGTGTGCGTGTTGACCGCTTGTTTACGGTTGCTCGTTCGCCATTCGCATCTATTTGCCGCGTGTACACACGCGCTTGTGCGTGTGTGTGCGATACAGCGGGCCGTGTCCCGATGGAAGGTAAATCGAAAGTAAAGAGACTGGTTAGCTGCGCCAGTGTGTTCTCCACGGCTCAGCGAGAAGCGGTTTGGGCGAGGAGACGCGAGAGGCCGAGGGGGGGAAGGAGAAGTAGCGAGCACCGCGGGGAACAGGCCACGGTAGAAAACGGGGTCCGCGCTCAAAGACCAAACTGTACACTAGCGAACCGAAGCCCTCCGTGGATCTCACGAGAGATTCCGCCCTTCTCCCGCAGCCGTACGAGCGTGTTGGAGCCAGGCCCCGGGGCGCACCGTCAAACCGATTCTCGACGAAGCGAAGCGCGATCGTGCTGCCGCTTTCCCAACACCCCTCAAAAACGTACCGTCTGTAAAAATCACATTTTGCGTACGATGAGTCGTGGTGATTGTTTCGTTAGGGTTTTTTTTTCGGACTTTGTTGCGAGAGATTTTGTTTATCGGTTCGATGGACCCGAGCGTGATGATGATGACCGGCTTTTGAGGAATCGGGGGAGTCCTAGCGGCAAGGCGTAGAACTATGATAACCGATTGGGGTTACCGAGCTGCCAGGGGTTCTTGCGAATTTCGCGTGTAATACGCACACCCACCCGGACTCCCCGTTGGACTCCCCGCAGAGAACGGTCGTCGAGTCGGTTGCGCCGGTGTTCGTCGATCTCTCGCCCGGTTCCGAGCTCGCTCGGTCGCTCCTTCGCTCGCCAAAACGGCGGTAGAAGGGAGGAGTAAACACCCCGATGTAGGTCATGACCAAACGAGTCGATGCTCTTATGTACCGTGTCGTCAACAGCTGCAGCTAACGTTCAGGACTCGCACGGAGCTCCGCGCTACTGAATTATAAAAGTACGATGCATCGCCGTAACGATCGGAAACCCACCGGAAGGGCTTGGGATTGGATTGATTTAACTGCGTATAGTTTTGGGAAAAATTTTCTGACCCTGAGATTTGGACGAAATGAAAAAAATAAAAAATAAATGAAACGGAAGAAAGTAATTGGACGGGAGCTTCGTTGGGTCTGTTGCAATCGCGATGGGCCCGCGAGTTGGCTTGCCCGGGTCTGGTTGGGTTCTTCGCCTGGTCTCCGGAAAAAGGTACCCCATAAATTTGATAATTTGTCGGTCTCGCCACTACGAATGTTTCTCGGTTAGACGGCGAACCGTCCGCTCGCTTTCTCGCCGTGGATTATTCTCTTTCTCCATCGTTCCGGTCGGCTTCCATTTTGTTTACCGAATCGACGATTCAACATTTTGACCGTGAAGATCGGAGTGAAGGAGCACGATCATTTTGGTGGAGAATCGATCGTCCAAACATGAAAAAAAAAACAATTCATTTTCATATGAAGTTCCTGACGGCGGCGCGACCAACGCGTGCTACTACCAAGATGGCGGCGATGGTTGTGCGAAGTTCGCAATGTACTGCGGTAGGACTGTTTTGATACGCGATACGTCCAAGCGAGATCATGCTCCGAAGTCCACCGCGAAGTTGAGAAGATGTGTCACTGCTCGGTCGGCAACATAAAAAAAAAAATTAGTAAACTAAATTCTAACTTTTAAAAATATTCTTTTCGCTGAAGCTAAAAACTCTTTCGATTTTCCAGTCGCACTAGGTCGACGCTTTTTTGGTGGTGTTTCGCTCGATTGCTTCACTTCCGAGATTTTTGCGTGACGGTCGTTCGTTCTTGCGTTTACGATGGCCGACGACAATTACAGGGAACGTGGAGCGAGGCAGTTCCTCAAAGGTACGAACCGAGGGGCATACGAATGATTTTTTTTTCTTCTCTCCATTCTAAGGAGGGGCGAGCAGCCTCGGCCCAGAAGTCCGGTGAAGTTTCATGCTGAGGTTCAACATCGAAATATACATTGCAACCTGCATATTGGAACATAAACCACGTAAGCTTCGTGTTAAATCGTGTTCGATCATCGAATTATGCATTATTAATTTTTTTTTCCACGAAAAATTATTCACCAAACAATAGACGAAGTTTCCATCCCTAAATTTCCGCATCTAAAATGTTACGTACAATCGCAAATATGCGTCGAGTACAAGAATTCCACGATCGCTACGCGTGCTTAATCGCAACCGATTTTTTTCGAATTTTTAATATTCCATTTTTTCCTTCTTCGTATTCATTTTCATTCAAAATATTTTTGCACTCATCAAGCACCGTATTCTCATTACGATTATATATTCCCTTTTTGTCCCGCTAATGCATAATTCCCAGGGACATTGAATTGAATAATGCATGAGAATTGATTAAGGTGTCTCGAAAATTCGACGCAAAATACGAAAAAACCAATCAATGACGAGTTTGACTTCCGGACTGTATAAACGACGAGGAAGAAGTCTGGCATAAGTCTCGCACTGGGTCATGTAAGACAATGACGCGGCTCTGCTCGAGTTTTAAGAACCACGAGAGCTAAATGCTAAGCCGTAACGACGAGCGAGTGTCGCGCGATTTCCCCCAACGAATCGCGTTGGCCCCGACGTGTCTGGACTGACTCATAGACCGTCATATAGCACAAGATACAATAGACGACAGATATTGTACTCTGCTTCTTGTCTTGAGCACGTCAAACAAGGCGCCCTCTATCGGTAAAACAGAAGAGACTCGTCGGCCGTTGGTTACGCAACGGAGGAACGAAAATCGTACGATAATAAACAACGGAAAACTTGTTGGCTACTTATCTGTAGCGAAGGCGAATAAAATTACAAGGCCAAACGTGCGCTGTCTCACGCCATAGCCGACACAATCTCGCTGTCTCGGTTGTGTCTTGGTGCCTCGGAGATAGTCGGAGCCCGCCGTGGCTGACAAACGAAACCATGAAACACGTTCAAGCAAAGTGGGAACATAATGAACATAACCTCGCTACGTGAATGTTTTTTTTCCTTCAATTTTCAAAGATTTGTTGAAAAGTTGTCCTTGTTCTTTCGTATCTATGGATGATATCTTTGGGAGCAGCTTGAAGGTTCCACAGCGATCTGGATATGAAGGAAAGTCGAGCCTAAGCGTATGCAGCGGTGATGCGCAGGCGCAGTGGATCGATGCACAATATGTCAGCCGCGTTACGTCCACTTCGAAAACGCGATCCGTGATTTCTCCGAAACCGGTCAACCGATTCGGACAAAATTAATCTCAAGCTACGCACTAATGTGGCAAGAATAGTCAAAAATTGACTTGGTTCCATTATTTCGAAGCGTTCCGAAGGAATGACTCATCTTATTTCTGCACCTCGTCTTTCGTACCCATGCTCACGTCTTGGATCGAGCAGGCGAACCTCGTAGCACACCGCAACTTTCTAAACTCAACACCGTGAATCGTGATCCAACCGACGATTATATTGCAGTACGAGCATAATTTATCATCGAACGTCGTTGGGCGCGTCGGGTTAATCGATTTTCCGCGACCGAAACGCCCATCGGTTTGATCAATTTGTGGGAAACATAATGATGGAGTTTCGGCCAATAAAGAGGTGGGGGAAAATGGTTGAAAGGATATAAGGTAAGATTTCTTCGTGATATATATCGGAAGTGACAATTTTTCGAGGTTCGAGCTATACGTGCGACAGCATACGATTTCCGGACTATCGTTACTCACCTGTTCCATTGAAGAGCCCTTCGAGCTTTACGGCACCGAGGTTCCCGGCGTGCCTTTGGAGCACAGGGTGACGGAACACGATCGTGCGGACTCGGTGTACACGTGGCAATGGTAACAGCTGTATATCACGGTTCGTTGGATTTTACCCGGCACGAAGACCGAATCCGTTCCTTCGGGTAATTAGATGCGCAAGCACAAGCCCTCCGCACGGTCTCCGGTCAACGGTACACGACCTCTCACGAACGTCCCTCGACGTTGGCCCTCTGCCGTCGGTGCATTATGGATGGTGTCATTGTCCCATCGGGTCCTCATAAACCTACGCGTTTCGAGGCAAATCAAGCAGCGATTCGTTACAAAGAATGGAAAAACGTGTAATCCGGATGATTGTACGAATGGGAAACGTTTCGCGAATCGGTTGAAATGTGACGATAACGATTTATAGATAGCGTAAGGATGGGAGACTGGGGGTAGAAGTAGGTTGTAACAGTGCGTATATGTCCTGAATGAAGATCGTAATTAAATAATCTCAATAATGCTCCTCTGCACCTAAAGACCTGTATGTAATAACAAATAGTTACAACCTAATAAACAATACGCTAAAAGGAGATAGTAAATATATTCACTGAATCGTGATATATTTAGATTTTGGAAAAAAATGATACAACTGGCCCCAGTCTTCCTTACGCACATAAGCTTTCGCACAAAAAAAGCGCGCCCTGTCGTGGCGCTTGCTCCATGACGGGAACGAGTTCGATGAGAAGCGAATTGAATTATTGAATCGCGAGGAATTGAAGAAGGTGGACGGAGCTGGTTTGCGATGAGGGCATAAGAAGATTGGATGGGGAAGCGGGAGAATGAACGTGCATAAATCCGCCCAGGCTTGAAATATTCACGGCACCGGCGTTGTGTATCAATGGCTTTGCTTCGTTTTCTCGTATATATAGACAGCTAGCTGTCCTATAGCGGCGCTCACGATTGGTACGTACAGCGACGTGGTACGTACGTCGTACGTGACTCGAACAGGGTCCGAGGCGATTTCTTGTCCCGCTTCTGACACCGTTCGATGCCGGAGAGCCTTTAAACAGAGTTGCCATACGTACATAAACGAACTCGCGTATACGACGAGCATCGCAGCCCAGCCGGGATGTACATGGAGCGTAGGGGCGAAGATTGGATTTATTTTATAGATTTTATGACGCAATTTTCTTTTTAATCGTTGGGGGAAGTCATTGGCAGGCTGAATCCAGATTTTCCAACTGATTTGGCTGTTGCGTTGTCCGCCATCTTGAATTTGAGGGGAATTCGTTTTGGTTGAATAACCCGCCTATATTCAACTTTTGACTGAAAATGGTTAGGACTTAATTTGTAGGAATCTTAATTCTCTTTAATTATAAAAATAACGAGATGATACAATAATTGAATTTCATCTTCCTTTTCTAATTTAACTCGAAAAATATCGTTCGTAGCGAAAAAATGGTTATTACTAAAGTTGTAGAGAATTGAATTTGATACAAATTATGTTTCGACTATTTTCAGTCAGAAGTTGAAAATGAGAAAGTTATTGAACAATAACGAAATTTCTCAAGAGAAATTGCGGTATAACATTTTTCCGAAGTTAAATGTACATCCCGACTGGGTTATCAGTTGGCTCATGTACGAGAGTGACACACACACACAAAGACACTCGACATCGCACTCGAAGCTCTTACGAACATCGGAAGATACGACTAAGCGAGTCGTGCCGGTGGTTTGAACTCCGCGCGGCAGAGATTGCTCGACGGCAAAGGGTTGCGTACCGCCCTTCTCCGGGTACTCGGCGAATGCCGACAAAACACGTTTATTGCCCTCTTTGACAAGGACGAGAATTACCGGAGGAACGGGCGGGACGGAGGAAAGAAGCAACTCTAGCGTTCTACAGTCGTTTATTGGCCGTAGTTGTCATGAAAAACGATTTTATTTTCTAACTACGGCGTATAGGCGAGCATCTGGCTGGTACCTCTATATCGCCACCGACTGTGGGAGCAATACCGCAATAAAAGAAACATCTAACAATGGCAATAAGCTCGGTAAATTTCGTCGCGGAGTTGGTTCGTGCTCGGCTCATAAAATATTTCTCGAATACAATTTTACGCGATAAATTTGTTGCTCTTAACGATCGTCGTTTTTTTTTGTTTTCGTTGTTTTCTCTTTTTTTCTCACAGTTGAGACGGATTTTGGCTCTCCCTTTTCGGTTTGAAGCCTTCGGACTCACGGGACAGCATTTTTGACGTTTTTTTTTTTATGTCCACGCGGCCGTTCGAACCGGAACGCGGATCTGCTATTAGGGCGTATTTGATGTCCAATCTGCAACAAAGATTTATCGCAAATTGAGAAATAGTACGATTGGGAATTTTTATATAGTGTCCAAAACGTTTGGCGAGTCGCTGAATTATTATTAACGTCAATGATAATAATAGTAATGATAATGAGAATATTTTTTTACTTTATGTACGCCGTATGGCGAAACCGTCTTTTACAAAATTCGGGCTTAATTCTTAAATTAAATAATAATAATAATAATAATAATAATAAGAATAATAAAAATAATGATAATAATAATAATAACAGAAATAATAATAATAATAATATAAAAGATTCACCACATGATAAGGTGGCAGTCGTTGATGGCGCAGTCGTAAAAAAGTGAACGATCGTTGTTGGGAGATTAGCGGGACTCTCGAAGCAGTAGGATGAGGACTAGAAGAAGAAGAAGTGGAAGAAGAAGAAGAAGAAAAAGAAGAAAAAGAAAACGAAGAAGATAAAAAAGAAGAGGATTGCAAGTAGACGCTCGCTACGGCGAAATGTCTCGGGTCAACAAACACACGACTAGAAAGTCGGAGTTGGGCCGAGCAATCGTGGCAGAACAAACTCGCAAAGGAAACGCATCGATGTATCATAGTAAATATTCCGCCATTGGTTGAAATCCAAGCTCGGGGGCCGTTAAACAAAAAATAAAAGAAAAAAAAAATAAACATCGGCAAAACGTTTGCGAAGTTGCAGTTACGAATCAAAACGCGATTTTCTCGTGCACGAAACATTATCACCGCGAGACGAAGGCTTCGAGTACGAGATAATAATATTAGAAACTATATTATTATGGTACACCGAGGTAGTACGTACGTCGTTGCGATGATTTCTAAACAGGACGGTTCGATACGCGTTATTTCCGGTACGATACACGAATGCAGATTATCCTACGTACATATATACGTACAGCATCTCCGATTATGACTGACACAATCGTGGTCCAGAAATAAACGGTGGCAGAGATGTGGAGCTAAATGACGGGCAGCGGTTGTGAACGTCTCGCGTTACCAAGGACCTTTTTGCCGCGAGGATCACGGCGAACGCGAGGAAAAATTCGCTGCGCGTTATAATATAAGATACGAGACGCGGAGGAGAGAAGGATCGGTCGAGCGTGTATGAGCAACGATAACGCCGCGAGCCTGAGTGACCCATATTGCATCGAGCTAAGGAACAAAGCCCGTTGCATCTCAACAACTCATCTTCCACGAAGATAAACAGCTAGAAACTTTATAGCTCGCGATTTACATATCGCGTATTTAACCCGTCACCGTCACACTGGGTGGAATACTCGTCGATCAACCGACGAGCGTCGGTTTTTGATTCCTTTTTTATCTCTGTGGATTTTCTTTACTATTTTCCTATTTCTTTAATTATAAATAAACTTTTCCTACGTCTTCTAGCATGTTCAAATCACGTTCTGTAATTTTTTCAACCACTTCGGACAGATAGTTTTTTTACAATCGTTTCTCGAAAACTGACCGGGTGGAATCCACCCAATCTGACGCTAAAAAGGCCACACGCGGGGGGAGGGGGGGAGTACATCATGAGTGCATGTCTCGGTACCGTTGCTACGACAATCTTACGCCCGGTGGCGGTGTAGAGGTGACCATAAGAGCGCGTGTAGGTGGAAAACACGCAACACGAACAAATAAAATCCCCGAAAACAAGCAAACGCACGAAAGTGCGTGTTTCCGAACGAAAAGCAAGAAGCAAAGAAAAAAGACGGAAAACCGAAAGACGAGCCGGAGGAAACAAGAAGAAACACGGTGGACGGGAAGCGAGTGTGCGGAAGGTCGACGGTAGAAAAAGATCAACAAGCCCGTTGGGGCCAAGACGAGGAACGACGTTAAGGGCGTCCGGGGTGCGGGAACAAACCCGAAGGGATCCACGGGAGAGCGAGAAAGATACTGCAAAAGAGGGAGAGAAAGAGGGAAGCGCTTTTAGCGAAGCAAAACAAGTTCACAGTGTGATTTAAGCGAGCGATACTCGCGAGCAGGACGGTCGTTTATTTATCGGAGTTGGTGGAGGAAGGGTGAAAAATGAAAGAAAAAAAATAAATAAAAACAGCGAAGCGGTGAGATCAGGCGAAAGGGGGGGGGGGGGGGAGGACGACGGGGGAGAGGTTGTCGAGGGTGGGGAAAGACGAGAGGATATAGCAAGGGCGGGGGGATATGCATTAGGCATGAGAAAACAAGAGAACCGGTTTTCCGAGGGTTCATACTCTATTCGACGTTTTCTCTCGCTCTCTTTCTCTCTCTCTCTCTCTCTCTCTCCTTCTCTCTTCCTTTTTTTCTCTTTCGCTGGATCCTCGTCGTTTCACGTTCGCCACGAAGAACCACACGGTCGAGAGGCGCAACCACGCGGAGATCCGAGGGGCTTCGACTCCAATTCGAGAGAGTCGAGAGTTCTGTCGGCCACGGGGTCCTGTCTCTTCGTGGTGCTTGACTCCCGAGCGAGCGAGAAACCGATCGACCATCTCGCTCGGCTGTTGTTTTGTCGGACGGCGAAGAGGGCGAAGAGGGCGTACGGGGGGGGAGACCCACGACGGAAGACGTCGACGCCTCGGGGCGAGCGGTATAACCCTCGCGAAACCGGTCCGGTAGTCGGGTATTAGATAATTTATCTGACAGCTTTGAACTCTCAAGCACTTATACTCGGACCGCGGACGCGAATCCGTATAAGGATTCATGATGGTGGCCGTCGACTGTATGAAAATCCGCGGTGGGCCACTGAAGCGCGGAGAGCGCAGTGCGGTGACCGATGTGGCTTCGATATTTTCACGGCTTTGGCGTAAATCAGGGCGAAATCGGCGTATTCGCGTGTTTTGGAAACGAGAATGGTCCGTAAAATAAAATACGTAGAGTATACGTTGTGCCGGAGGGGTTTCGTATTTTCTGTTTTTTAGCGGTATAATTCTGGTAAGTATATATATATATATAGCCGCGGTATATATGTATATCGCTCGGAAAGGGCGAAGAACCGGTGTGCATAGCCGGATCGAGAAGGGAGCGAACAGTAGCCGCTCGTACGAGCGCTCTTTCGTTTTTCTTTTATGGGTCCGGTGATTTCGCGGGTCCCCCGTGGGGCGAGGGGGAAAAAGGACGACGTCCGACCGCGATCGAAACGTGTACCAACCAACCCCAACAGGTTTTCGGTCTCTTTCGTTTTTATTTCTTCGCCCCCTCGCGTTTGCAACGATCCCGGGACCCTCGGCTATCGCGTTTCGACGTTTTAATTCCGATGATCGATGCTGCAGCCACGCCATCGGCGTCGGGATTTCATTACCGAGTCCCGATCGCGGAAATTATGGTACCACAGAGCGTTTATACCACAATGTATCACAGTTTGAGTCGACGTCTCGTGGCAAAATTTTAATACGGATGTTACACGTAAAAGATAGCGTGATAAGTAAAGTGTAAAAAGTTTTGATCGGACGAATTAAAATCATACTACATTGCTATCCATGTAAACATAAGTAAAAAAATAATGTTTCGCCTAATATACCAACGATATATAGAATTGAGCATATATAGTTTACTTATAGTCTATGTATGTCCAATTAAAAAATATCCGAAAATAAATATAATAATTCCAACAATAATAATAATATATAATTCTGTTTAATATAATACAATAATATATCCAAGAATTACTAACTTATATATTGCATTGGGGATATTTAGTTTAATTTTTCCCAAGCGGAATAATTATATATCGTCCATACATTCAGCATGTATAGTTTATTTAGGTTATATACAAACTACACATAATTATTCCACTTGGGAAGTGTCCGTACGTGTGTGCGTTCCGTCAAGACAATCTTTGTCTCTCGTTGAATGAGTTTTAAGAGCAATGCAACTCTCATGTCGTTATTCCTCCGTACCGCAGTCAGCTGGGAGTGCCCGAAGTTGCACATCCGCGCCACCGGACAATCGAAGCGCATCAATCGCGCTCGTCCTGACGCGATATATTATTTTTCGCGAGGCTCCTCGGATCCTTCTCGATCCTCCTCGTAACAATAATACCGTACAATCGTGTCTCAAGCTCCGCAGATTTCTCGGTCGGGTCCGGGCGATCGAAAAACTGACCGAGCCGAACGACGGCGGAAGGGAGAACGCGGGTTCGTTCTCCGTCTTTTTCCACTGGGATAAATAGCCGTGGCCCAGCCGCATGAGCCCCGCAACCTCCACCAGCTCACGACCGCAACGCGTATCCCGTCGAGTATATGGGGAAGAGACGCAGACAAGCCTCTTTCGTTCGCCTCGGGGCTATCATTACGCCCGCTTGGGGTCTTCAATTATTACAATGCCTCTCCGAGTCTAATCCTTCGAGATACCTGCCTCTCTAAAAAGCAACAACCAGTTTTGTTCCGTCCCTGTCGCACTCGTCGCTCGGACATTCGCGAGTAGGCTTCACGATCCAGTATGCCTTCCTTCTCGGTTGCAACGCGCGAGACCGCGGTTCTCGTTTACACGGCCACGAAGAATAAGATAGCAATCTTTCTTCCATCTCGCTTCAACGTTCTCTTCGGCCTGTCTTTACTCTCGTATTCTTCCTCCTCGCTGGATTCGTGTGTGTTTGCGTTTGCGTTTGCGTGTGTGTGTGTGTGTGGGTGATTTTTTTCTCTCGTGTTCGCATCAAGATGGTCGTACACTACGAAACGGTAGAGCCGAGCTAAGAGGCAGAGCTCTCTCTCTCTCTGTAACACACTCGTACACACACACACAGACACACATACAGGCGTCACATACACACGGAAACACACACACGAGCTCGTATAAAAACCCTCGCTCCGGAGGTCATAATTTCATCCTTCTCTATCACTACGGTTATTTCTGTATACTCGTCGTGTAAGTATGAAAACAAGAGGTTCTCTATTTCCCCCTTTCCGTTATATATATATATATGTATGTATGTATATATCAATGCCCAGCATAAGGCTCGTGAGTCTTACCACAAACTTCCCCCGCCCCTCGATTTATATATATATACGACTCCCTCGCCTTTAATTTCCATACAATTTCAGCGTCGTTGTCTCTCCGTTTTAAATAATTCTTCGCTTGTTTATATCATCTTTCTCTCGCGTTTTATTTCTTTTTCGTATGTATAATTTATCAATCAACTCAACCATGAGTTCTCGATGTCGCGTTGGTCGATCTCTTCCTCCAACGTTTCGAAACTGTGCTCCGGTTTCAATCAACGCATTTTTATCGCATCGCGATATAATACCTCCGCCACGTCCTTCCGTTCTTCGAGCCCTTCGGTTCGTCCATCGGAGCTTTTTTCCTCGAACCTTGGAACAGAGAAACAACCTCTTCCTTACCGATCGTCCCGTCCCGATCTCGGGTTTAGAACGGCACGCGATTATTCATGAGATTATCCGCAAACGCTCGTGCGTGTTCGCATGTGTGAAGTTGTGCATTTGCGCGTGTATGCGCGGATAATAAATCCGAGATCCGAGACGGCTTGGCGCACACGCGGACGCTTGGAGAACGAGTCGACGGGGGCCCGAGCCAAGAAGCAAAGCGTGGATGACCGAGCGAAAGACCGTCGGCTTTGTCGCCGAGGCGAATGAACAAAAGCATCGATGTGTGTACCGTGCACTGACCTATTTCGAATTGAGAGACATTATAAAAGTACACGACGCGCCGTTTGCCGAATGAGCTCAAGTGGAGCGAATGATTCTTCGCAAAAAAAAAAAGAAAGAAAAGAGAAGAGAAATAAATAGAAGCGAGCAGGGAGCTTTGCGTCTCGAGCTCCCTCTATTTTCTTGTCCCTTATCCGAAGCAATTGCCTAGGCGTCGTAATTGGTAAACACTTGCGCAAAAAAATTTCGTTGCATTCTTTTTTCCCCAAATTCATCGATTTTCTGGATCGCCGCGACCCAGTTTAGTGTCGTCGTGGAAACGAATGGGCTGAATTGATTGCGCAATTTATGTAGTAATCGTTGAAGATTGAATGTTGTAATGGGCTTCGGTGGCGACTCGGGCGACGGCCATCGTTGCTCGGTTTTCGTTTTTTTTCCTCCGTCTTCTTTGATTCATATTTCGTTTCATCCTGCGAGAATATCGGTATACGATCCGTCCGTGTTGCGAGAAACAATTATGATAACTATCAACGATCGAGATCCCGCGGGTTGAGTTACGGTCGGCTTCGTTGGATAGCGCGGAGTGGAAAAGTACGAAACTCGGCATCGAAACGCGTGTAATTATTATGATAAAAAAATTTTACCGAGCGAAACACGAGCTGTGGCGACGTGCTTGGCGAGCTTTGGTCGAAATAATAATGACAACAATAATAATAAATAATTATTATTATTAATTAATACTATTATTAGTATTTCTCATACTAATAACTAAGTATTAGTAGGTAGTTATGATTATTATTTATAATTATAATATAATTATTATAACTTATGTATATTATATTATATGTTTAACTTTATAATTGTAAAGTTGATAATATAATATAATTAGATAAGTGATAAAAATAATAATAATAATTATTATTATAATAATAGTAATAATAATTATTATTATTATCATTATTATTATTATTATTATGAGAGACGTTTGAACATTTTCCTATGTCGCAAGCTGGACAGTATCGAATATTTGAGATTATTCTAGCATGGACAAAGCTTTGTCGAAGAAAATAAATTTCCGAGAATTTGCGACAATGCGAAAAAGCCCTGGCGTCGATAAAGCGCGTCGATAAAACAGAACGAAAATGGGAAAATTCTGGAAAACGGGAAGCGAGCGTCGGATTTTTCCGATATGCGTTACACGTTCGGGTCCAACCTTGAGACGCGATGGAAACCAAGGCGCACACAACCCCGCGATCGCGGCGCGTAGGTGCGAGAGTTCGATGCACACACGTGCAACAGGCGTTTATCGCGCTTCGAAGTAGCTCGGGGGAGAGACCGGGAGAGGAGGGCTGGAAGAGGTGGATTTTCTTATGCAACTGGATCCACTCGGATGGAACTCGAAGCGAGCTCGAGCCTCGGGCAATTCGCGGGACGAAGGGGAGAACTCGGTGGGGGAGTGCCTAAGGTTAAGGTTGCCCAGGCTGTCGAGGCGCCCCTTGCCTCCGACACGGGAATTAAGTGACCGAGAAGTGAGAGCACCTCCGCTCTCTCGCCGTTGGCTCCCATGAGATCGTTATCTCGCAAATAAATCCTCATTCGTGATACTCAACCGATCGTTCGTAATACACGAATTATCGTACGAAAACATTCGCGAATCAGTCACGAACGATCTTTCGCAAATTTCGTTAATACCACGTTTTGCGAGAGATCCAAGAGGATTTCCTATTTAAATTTTTTTGTTTCGCTTTTTTCTTTTTTCATTTTTGTTGGGATACTTTGCGTTCCGTTTTAATAACAAATGACGCACGATTATTTATCGTCGCACGTGCAATGGAAGTTCGGCGAGACTTGGCGCGTTGGAAGGTTTTCATTTGTTGCATCGTACGAAGTGAACGAAACGAGGCGGGGGAGAGGGTGGGAGGGTGGAGTTTACGAGGGTTTGGAAAAACACGATGTTTGTACGAGAACGGTTTGGTACATCGAGGACGATGGTGCAAAAAAGCGAGATGCGGAGAAAGTGCGACAGCGCGTGATGCTTATATTCCAACCGTGCGGGTTATGTCGGTGTCTGGCCCGTTTGCGAATCCACCGGAGTTTTCCGAACTTCGTGGAATGGGTCAATTTTCGGTCAAGTACCAGAGCCACGGCGTTTCGCCATCTATGCGGAGTTTCCGCTATGCGTGGATATGCTTCCGTAATGCTCCGGCGATTCAGGCAGCTCGATTTTACTGCGTACGTATAGACGTGCGGGTGTACAGTGGAGACTCGATTTTCTTGCGCTTCGATTGTGTCTGATTTTTGAGGAGGCGTTCCCCCACTCCGGGCGACCGAGAGTGGGGGTTGCGCGCGTCCGAGAACGCAGGTACTTGTGGGTCTTTGCGGAGTTGCTGGATGGATGACCCTAGATTGGTCACGATTGGCGGGCGGATGACTTTGAGGGAACTTCGTGAGGGAAATGAGGTGATGCTTTGCAGCCGGCAGCGTTGCCATGTCGCTCGATTTCTGTAGCGCGCGCGTGGATGAACTTGTGGGAGAGTAGGGGAACTCGGCGGGAGTATGGCAACGTCGCCAGAGAGAAACTACTAACGAGTCTGGTCATCTCGTGAAGGAATCTCCGTATTTTAGGCGTTCCTTTCATCTAATTATTTTTATTCTTTTATTCTCATCGTTTGATTTTATTCGAAAAAAATATGATTAATTTTTAAAAGTTGCTAAGGACAAACTCTAATTTTTTTTTTAAATGTACGTCAATAGTTTGCAAGTAAAGTAAAGTATGCGCACCCGGAATTTCCTTATATAGTGACCAAATTGAGGTTGAAATTATTGTTTGCTATAACCGACTGCATGATCAACGTGCCAACGGATCAATCGATCCTGCCAAATGGCTATGCAAATAAACAATTGTGAGCAAACTATTCGTCCGAAGTGGTTAAAAAAATTACAGAATATGCTTCGAACATTCTTTATGACGTACGAAAAGTTTATTTATAAGAAATAAAATAACAGCATGTGAGAAAAAATTCATGAAGCGATAAAAACGGTAACAAAAATCGCCGGTCTTCCTTTGATAGACGGATGGATTTCACCGATTGCGACGGTGAAGGTTCAAGTAAGTCTGAACAACGGAATTTATATTTCGTCGTAACCTAACGATTAATCCTCAAAGCAGAGAACAATTCCCCGGAGAATGTGCCATATCATTTGTCCGTTCATCTCGTCTCTGAGCTCAGACACTCCGGACGCTGATACAGCAAGTCTTCCAAGAGCAAAATAAATTCATGACTTCACTGTACACAAGTGATTTCCGAGGTTCGCCAACAACATTATACCCCGCGCTTCCTCCTTCGCACAAGATATTTGCGACCCACCAACGAGGTTAAGGTTCTCTCGTTCCTCGGGCGGTCGTCCGAAGGACCGACGAAGTTTGCTCGGAAAACTTTTGTCCCCGGATTCCTGCCTCGCGACGATTACAATACCATCCTGGCTTACTTCGAATTATAGTTTCCCATGCAGCGATCCGTTCGAGCGAAACAGCGAAATTTCAACCGTCCCATGGATCGTTGAAGCTTACCACGGGAAATCGGAGTAAGCTGAGACGGAGAAAAAAAAGAGAGATTACAATAATACTCGAAAGCCAGGTTGAGCATTGTTCAGATTTTTGTTCTGGCTGCCTCAACATCCGAACGACAATTTGTTTCGAGAAGCATGCTCGTTTACCGGGATTCGTAACCGATGAGCATTCGATTTAATACGACGGAAAAGTTTATTTTTCCTGGGAGTGTAATTACCGGAAAGCGGTGGGGTTGAAACGGGCGGGGTACGAACGATTATACACGCTGCGTGGAGCAGTAGAGAGAGGACTTTGTCTCGTAAGACCTGAGCAAGATGGTAAGTGACGCGTCGAGAGGTTCGACGAATTAGCGTTGAGAATGATTGGGAGAAAGTACTATTAAGCGTGAGAGTTCGACTAATGCGGAAATTGATGCTACATCGAAATACAATATGTAGTATTGGATATACGCGAGTTGAGTAACTTTTATTATTGCACGAGGAGGCAATGCTTGAGGTGGATGAGAAAAAAATCGTGATTTCTGGGTTATGGGATCTTGTCGAACGGAGAAAATATATTGTGAATAATTGTAAGAAGGTCGAAAGAACCAATTGCGATGTAAGGCAGAACTGTTTCGCTGGTGAGATTAATATACGGGCCAATGTTGCGGGGATCGGTCGATACGTGAGCAAATACTTTGGTAATGCTTGAGGTAAGGCGATTCCTCGCTTCTGCTTGTTCAAGAGTCAGATTTAAATATATATGGGGAGCGACGTCCGAAATCACCGGATTCAAACTCATATCCACGGTCGATTATTTTCTTTTAGTATCTTTTGGATCCTACGACCACACTCATTTTTTTAAAGATTTTTAGACCCGAAATGTTGATCTATGACAATGGTTCCCTATCCAACAGAAAATATTCAATAACCTAAATCCATTTCACAAAGAAATCGATTTTTCGGATATTTTCGACAAAATTCGATTTTACAATTATTTTCTACTTTTTACGACGACAAAAAACAATAATCATAAAAACTAACAGGAATAGGGCCTAGTCACCCTGCCAATCTATTGAAAGCTTTGCGAGCTTTCGCCAATCTGTCGAATTTAAGAGTCTGAAAACCGACCACGCGTGTGAGCTAATCACACGGCCAGTAGTAATACGTGTGATACGTAACGCACGTAATGCACGAAGTCCTGGCGAGTCGAGAATCCGTACGTAATTCGGCATGAGCGGTGAAACGATGCTGGGGAGGGAAGAGGTATACTCGTGATCAATCACGAACACGTATCACGCACGTCTCATCGTCAAGGATATTGCATACGTTGAACGATGTGCGAATCGGGTCTGCACATGGTAGCACTGCTTTACCCACCGCTGTGCTATCATTATTGCACGGATTATGGATTATTCTTCTTCAAGAACGTTGCTTTCATTTGCCGTCGAATTATTATCAGTGAATTTTTATGTTTTAATGATGGAATAATTTATTGAGTAATATTAAAAAAACGTTCTTTAATTTTAATCTCTCGACCAACTTGTATTTGTGTAAGGCAGAGGAAAGGTTTAAAGAAGAATGAAATAAACTTATGTAATGTAAAGCCAACTGTTTGTTATATTAATTCACTGATTCAATCAATTTCGACATTATCGCAGATACTTCAAACCGCTGAAACGTGATTCCACGATCAGCGAAATTAAGAAATATTTCAAAATCGAGATATTTTTTTATTGACGTTCTGGCTGAAAAAAAAAATCAATAATCCCACTGCATTTTTATTTCTATAGTATCATAATCTTGAAAACTCCCCGTACTTCGTCAAGCCACGACCGTCTTCCAAACTTTAACAAACTGTACACGCAGGACCGTTGATTTAAAAAAAATTGTTTTTTTTTTCCAATTTTGCAATTCTTGTTTTACGTCTTTGATAATTTAAAAACAAAAACGGCAGCGCAGCAGTACGCGAGGCAGCGTAATGGTACATTTGCACGAGGCCGATGTTATTCTCCCGACACGAGAGATGAGTAAAAAAGAAAAAAGATGTTGAAGTTCGGACGTTCGCTGCTGAAAAGCCCACGGGGGGCCAAGCCAGTGCCCGGTAGCTGTGGAGCAGCTTGTTTGTTGCGTCTTTTTTTCTTCCTGTTTCTTTCTTTTTATTCAACGTTTTTTTATTCGGGTCCACAGCGACCGGGCAGGGCTCCGGCTGAGCAACAGCGCGCCGAGCAACCGGAGATTTGTGATAAGCATCCACGGCCTTTCGCTTCGAGCTTGCCCGGCTGGTCCATCGCATCTTTTTTTTTTTTTCATGTTTTAATATTTCTTTCTTTCGCCTTCCCTCGTACCGTCTCTCGAAATCATCGAATATTACACCCGCAACGGTATATTCCACGGACAACATTCGCACGCTATATACCCTCCGCGCATCTCATTAAATTACCGAAAAAAAATCCCCCTCGTACGATGTAAATTACGAGAAAGCGTATAATAAAATGTTTCCCCTCAATATTTTTATTATACCCAAAATTGGCGATTAAATATTTTTTTCAATGAAGCCGTTTTATTTAATGAATATTCGTTAAAATTCTTATCGCGAGATTTTTTAATTCATAATCGACTGAATTATTCATCGCTCGTTGCTCGTGTTTGATCAGTCTCATCTTGAACGTCAAAGAATTTCGATTAAACAACCACTTGTTTTATCCACTTGTGTAAAAAGATTTGAAAACACATTGACAATATATTTACGTACTTTGTCGAATTCTCGATTCGAATGACGAAAGAAAAATAATTCAGCGTACGTCATGTTTTTCACGATGATTTCATAACAAATTATACGGCACCGGAGAAAAATATAATCCTACGTATTTGAGCGTTGCGTGCGCTCGGCGAGATGTGGATATAGAACGATCGAGGGGGAGCGTCTCAGCCGGTAATATTGAAATTGGACTGTTCGCCCGTTCGTGCGAGTCAAGTGCAAAACATGTTTTTCGGCTTACTCGTCGGATTCTCGTTGAGTGTGCGTGCGTGTGCGGGTGCGAGTGTGTACGCGTGGCTGTGAAGAGAGTGCAGAGGAAGAGGGGAAGGAGGTTTCGACGAAGGCGCAAACAAAGTGACGAATTGCCCGTCACCCTGGAATCAAGTCGGTATAATGCTGATCACGACTCGACGATCCACGATTCTCGAATGTAATGATTATTATCAAACTTCAAACAGACATTGTATAAAACCGGCTTCTATCAATCGCTAGTTAGACGTTCTGTCTTGACGTCAACGCAATTATATCCCTCACGCGCTAGACGTCACCGTGCAAGAGAGCTTGAAGAAGTATTCGACGGTACGCGTACTTCAATTTAACTTCTTTATCGTTGAGCAAGAGGGGGGGGGGGGGGGGGGGCGAGCTTCCAGCGATCAAATTCGCTATAATTTGGATGACGGTATTTTTTGCTTCCTCATACAGGAAGTGTGTATTAGGGTGTATGTAGTCATTTTTCAATTTCAAATCTTTCGCTTTCTAGTAGGATTCAAGGTATATAAAAAAAATCTGGGTAAAATTGGATTATTATGATGATAATAATAATAATAATAATAATGATAATAATAATAATAATAATAATAATAATAATGAAAATAATAATAATTATTATTATTATAATTATTATAATTATTATAATTATAATAATTATAATAATAATAATAATAATAATAATAATAATAATAATAATAATAATAATTATTATTATTATTATTATTATTATTATTATTATTATTATTATTATTATTATTATTATTATTATTATTATTATTATTATTATTATTATTATTATTATTATTATTATTATTATTATTATTATTATTATTATTATTATTATTATTATTATTATTATTATTATTATTATTATTATTATTATTATAATTATAATTATTTTCATTATTATTATTATAATCATTATCATTATTATTATTAGCACGGGTACCCATCGAATATTTCACAAGTTGATCCTCGTAACAAAAATCAAGGCCATTGATCCCGAATTACGAATTATCGCGTCGATTTCGATGGCTCTCGTCTCGATCTGCTTTTCAACCGAACAAAATTTCAGCAGGCACGTGACACAAGATCGTAACTCGAACATAATCGATCGTCTCGGAAGATTCAGCTATACGGCTTCATCTGCCGAACGTCCGTTATAACCTGGATTGCAATATGCAAAAGGTAAAAGACCCCCAATTACATTTACGATTACAGCGAGCTCGAAACCGCCCGTCGACGGGTCGCGTACGGCATGTATCATTGAAATTATCATAAATCATTCGAAGGCGAGTATGACAAAGAAAGAACGCGAAGAATAATGTACCCGAAGTTTCTCCGGTGCGCAGCCACCCACGCTGACGTTGCACGGCATTCGTGATGTGTTCCGATGTCGTGGAGTCGTTCGTGCAGACGAGAGCAAAGAAAAATTGATTGGATTCATTCGCGTGCGCCGAGGCTGGGGATAGATTCAGTCGTAGCCTCGATCGCGGCAAAACTGATGCCAAGAGCCGGCAGAATGGAATACGATATCCCGGAGTCACGACTCAAGTGCATTTTATATATCGATCGTGACGTATCGACGGAGCTTCGGGATGTTCGTTCCCATTCGGTAATTCGTTGAGAGTCTGAGACGATTTGGCCGCTGCATGCATGGAATGGCTGTGTGTGTTTTTGTGAATGTTTGTGTGTGTGTGTGTGTGCATGTGTGTGTGTTTATGCGAGCGTGCTTGCGTGGGCGTACGGGCTCGTGTGTCAAAGAGAGTGAGAGAAAGAATGAACGAATGATGTCTCTTTTATTCCGTACCCTGGGGCCGAAATTCCCGGAGAGTACCGTGCATGCAACAGAGATAGAACCATTGTCCATGAAAATGCGAAACATATCAACGTGACCCTAACTTAGTCCAAGAATTTAACCCCTCACCGTCACACTGGGTGGAAGCCACCCGTCGATCAACCGACGAGCGGCGGGTTTGAGTCCGCTTTTATACCCATGTGAATTTTTTTCAACATGTTGCTATCTTATTGCGCATAAACACTCGTACGTCATCTGGAATGTTCAAAGCGCGCTCTGTAATTTTTTCAACCACGTCGGGTGGATAGCTCTCTTACAATCATTTTTGAAAACTGACCCGGTGGAATGGACCGAGTGTTAGGGCCGTAATAGTATTTGGTAGTGATCGTAAAGAATTAATTCCTATAACAAAAAATTGAAAATACCAAAGTATACGAGAAATTACGAAATAGCAGAATCAAAAACCTCGAAAAAATTAATGACAAGGGCATAATTTATAATTAAAAAATTGAGAAATCAACGACTGAATAAAAGAGCGAGAAAGAGAGAGAGGAAGAGAGAGAGAGGAAGAGAGAGACGAATAAAGAGCAAGAGAAACAGTGTGCTAGTGTCCGTGTGAGTGTGAGTGCGGCGTGTGAGTGTTACTGCGCGGATGAGTATAAGTGTCCTTGTGAGTGCACGTGAGATCGCGTGTTTCTGCGCACGCGTTTGTGTGTCTGTGTATGTTTGCGAGGCCTCCGATATAAAATGAGAGACCGCGTATAACTGTATCTGCGGTCAAGTACAGCGTGATTACAATCTCGGCGCGAGACTGCACAGCGACTCGGACCCAAGCCACAGAGATTCATAAGGAACTGGGGAACCTCCTCCATGTTCTCCTTTCGTTCCATATACGCGCGTATTGCAGTCACGCGCGCACACTGCCACGTCTCGCGTTGTACGAAAACGGTGAACCACCGGGTTTCGGTTACTTTGTTACCTTCTTCGTTCGCTCCTCTCGCTCGATACGAAACGTTATTGGGAGAAAGAAACGGGGGAGAAAAGAAAAAACACAACAAAATTAGATTTACCTGAGAGATACGGAATACGCGGTTTGATGAAATCAAGCACGTACTCCACGGGGTCTACGCGCATCTCGTCGTGGTCGGGGATTAGGCTATGGTCGGTGGCGGGGCATCACATGCTTTGTTGGCGAAGAACTGTGAGAGATTCGAGATTCGAAACGGACCGGTGGAATGGGTATATAGTCAGCGCCCGAGCCGCAATTATGTCTGGAGAGTCTTTCTCTTTGGAAGATAGTCAGGGTAAGGGCGAGAGTGGGAGGGGAAAGGAGAAACGAGAGAGATAGAGGAAATGAAGGGGAGGACCGTATTATCATAAAGAAAATAATTTGCCTTAGATCCCGGAGAAGAGGGTATGATGAGAATAAAAAAGTATAATACGTAGAGGCTGATTGTCAAAAAAACCGGCTACCGAGTTTGGGTGAAGATCGATTTTGCTGCTGCTGCTGCTGCTGCTGCTGTTATTGTTGCGGGTCGTGGTAACTAAATTGGTATCGTGAAGAGCCTATTATTAAAAAATGAGGTTCGACCGCATAAATTTGGGCGGACAGCTTGATTGCCGGATTGCCTGAAGCCCCAGTTATTCGTTATAGTCGTAGTTGCGGTAGTAGTTGTTGCCGGCAGTGGTGGTGGTAACGTAAATACTATGTAGGAGGCGTTGGCGGGGATCAGCCGAAATGTAGAACCGGTAGCGAGCGTAAGAACGGAATACACGTCGACGGTACATTGAAGACAAACACGAAATTGCCACGACAAAAACAGGACGAAACGGGTTTGCCCACGCGTGATGAATTATCAATGATACACGAAGCCGGTACTCTTAGCTGAGTGTGCTCTTGAGGATGTCATTTTTTTTGTAGTTATGGTCGCGAGGCAACGCAACCGATAATATATAAATATATATTGGAATGTTTCGTAAAAGAAAAATCGCGATTTTCGCAGCAGTAGGATATTTTGAAGTATCTCGCTTGCGTAGAATTGAGTAGAAAAAAAATCCCGATCGGATGATTTTTAGGGGTTGCTCGGATTTGTGAAAAGTTTTTGCGTTTGAAAACTTTGAAAAATTGAGGGAAAACACCTAAAAATCATCTGATAGGGCTCATTAATTGATACGATTCTGTGGAAGTCAAATACTTTAAAATAGGCGATTGCCACGAAAATCCGTTTTTTTTTTTGGCAAAACACCCAATAAGTATATTAGGGTGGTTGTTATTTGGTTGATCTCCGAATTTCGATAACGCTGAGGTCGTCATCGATCAACAAATGAACAGAAAATGTAAGCTTTTTTCGAACCTACTAATCAAATTCTAACTATTGCGATTAAAATTGCAAATGCATTTAATTTCTCTTATTTTCAGTATTTATATTGGTGGGACGTCCAATAATTCCTGAAACAATCCAATACCATATGAAATTATCGGGAATGAACCCTCCTTTAACGAGAAAAATATATAAATACATATATGGGCTATTTCATGCCACATTTAGACCGTTCCTCTGACGATTATCATGCAATTCATAAAAATATATAATTGCACATAAAGCATCTATGGAATATAATGTCGTGGAATTATTTCGAAATTTAAGCGAAAGGTTGATCGGGCCAGTTTGTGGAATAATTAATACATTTGTTTTCATCCCTACGATTTTTCCAATGTGAATTTAAGGATTTCAAGAACCAAGAAACTGGATTTATTCGTAACTCGCAGTGGAATTGGCTGCAAGACTTCTTCCATCGTCGATCGCCATTGTTCTCTGCTCTCTTCCTCATCGGTTTGCATACTCCCGAAGAGGTCTTTCCTCGTGCGGCGTGAGCGTTGCAATGAGCAACAAGGCTCCAAGTATCACGACAGTACTCAGGAGTCCTCGCGTGTGCTGGGTCGGCTTCAAAGCCTATATTTTGTGTGTTTTATTTTTTTCTCTTCACTTTTCGCTATCTTTACTGCGAAACTACTTTCTGGAAATTTATGGACCAACGTCTCTCTCTCTCTCCCTCTCTATTTCTTTCTCTCTCTCTTCGTGTATTTTTTCCAACCAACTCCCAATGTTCAAGACTCGCCGATTGTTCAGCTCACGTTTACTTGCATATCCTGTTGTTTCTCGATGCGCCGAAGTCACGAGAGCATTAGCTCTGGCCTTCTCTCGGGCTCGATATCCGTTTCGTCACGAACTCTCTCGCCATTAATTCTCCTTTGCAAAATATACCCAAGTCTGTGCACAACCGCCCGCGTAAAACTAGCCGTAGTTTCGATCACGGGGACAGCGATAGGATAGTTGAAAAAAATAAGACATGCTATATATATATATTAATATATAGGTTTAAAAAAAACAACAACAACAACAACGAAACTAAGAGTGTATCTTTTACGAGCGCACAGGGTCGTAAGCACGAAAAACACGAGCTCTGGAGATTTTTACGACTTCGGAAACGCGGGGTCTTGCTATATACTATTATTACGTTGCGATTCTGTGGCTCAGGGGCTCTTCGTTCGCCTGTACGTTCCCATGGTAATACAATTCCGGTGTTCCACACGTACACACACGGGCGAATACGTCTACACACCGGAATGGTATAAATAAAACATGAAATAATGGCTTTCCGCACTCATGCAAAGTGCAATCCGCCACACTGTGGTCGTCGATTTTTTTATTCCTATCCTCGATGTTAAAAGATTTATATTCGATCTACCGACAATTTTATTGACCGAGCCGCTGCGAATGCGCGAATGAAATTCATTCGCAAAAATCGTATTGAAAAAAATAGAATAGAAAAAATACTGAATAAAAATGAATTTCACCAACAAACAAAAAATGAAACAAAAACGTAGCTTACGTTGCGCGTGATATTGAGAGGCGTGCTTGAAGAAGTTTGAGCTCGAGTTCTCGTTATTACTCATGTCAAAAAATTGTTGTAATGAATTGCTCGTGATTTGTTATTTTTTTTTTGTTTATTTCAATTACAAGTCGACGGATATAACCCGACGGCTTTACGAACGTGGCGCGAGCCGAGGCGAAGATGAGAATGACGGAGACGGAGAGAGCGGGACTGATATCGACGTGACATTACGCACGAACTAATTAACCCTTTCCCCTCACCCCGTGCGCAACCCCTCCTCGCACCCGCCCCCGCTTGTTCCCTACTACTGCCGCTACAATCGCTACCGACAATGAATAACGAGGCGAACGTGCGTTTGGTCGCAAGTTATCCGCAACTTAGCCTTCGGCTCTCCTTATTCTCGCACAATGCATGGCTCAACTCAGTGACGTATGTACTCACGCAGTCAACGTTTGTAACACGTCAGATAATGTACCTACATTGTTTGTTTTTTTTCGTAATTTATTATTGTAGCGAAACGCACGATCTGGCAAAGTTGTTGGGATCGAGGGGACACAAAGCTGCGATTTTTAAACGATCGAACGATGTAAATTTATTTATTTATTTTGCATTTTTATTATTTTTCGTTTGATATCATTACTCGTGTTTCACTAATGAGGTTGGATTGATTTTATTCGAATTTCGGAGCCTCATAGAAATATATTTTCGGAAGGAAATATATTTCTCGACGGTGAAGAAACTGAGATGAAGCCGAATAAAAACGATAAATCCGATTATTTCAATTTATTTAGTTTATTTAATAGAAACTTTCTTCTTTTAAAATCGATTCAAATAAAAACTATCTAATTTTTTCTCACCTTTTAAAAATTTCACAATACTTGGAAACATAGAAATTATCAAGATGTACATTTGATGTAACGTTTGATCATTCGGATATAATGAATAACGAATAAAACAATGGCGGAAATAAAGCGACGAGGACGTATCGGATCGGTTGAATCAACGGTTTGCGACAAGCCTATGTCGGATTATCGCGATCCGCCGGGTCATACCGTACGGTTGGCAAAAGCAGCTGGGAAGATATTTCCGCGGAGCGCGCGTACGCCGTGTTCGCGTCGCACGCGCCCGATGGCCGATCGTCGCTATAGCAAAAGGAGAGAAAGTGCGGACAGATAGAGATCTTCGTCTTCATGATATTTCTCTCTGCGAGTTACTTTGGCATTTTTATTGATAAATTATTCAAGGATTATCTTCGGCATAAATGTATAGCTTCGATGAAAGTTTATTTTCGGTAGCTCTCTACCTCGTTTCGTTTCACTGCTGCTGAGTTCTAATCACCCGCGCATTACGCCGATATATTTATATATAACGGCGTAATGAACATCACGACGGACATGTACAAGCAGAAAATATTACCATAAATATACATTGTGACGGAACGTCGCACAACCATCGCCATTGAACGAATTAAAAAATGTTAATCGAATGAATAATAACGAATTAAAAAACATAAAAGTAAATAAATAATTTCTATAAATAGAAAAAAAAGGTTTGGATACAATAACGTATTGCCAATTGCGTTGCGGATAGCTCGTGAATCGAAGAAAAAGTCGATACGCAATAATGTGCGAGTGATATTTGCTTGCAGTTAGCCGAAGAGTTGAACGACCTCGTGCGGTACGCGATTATCACACTCCCCCTTATCGCGCTGCATCCTACAACGCGCTAGCTCGCGGGCGGAGCTTAGCGGGGAATCGCGCGATGCAAGATTCTAGTTTTTCTTTTCTTTCTTTTTTTTTACAATGTTTTTTTTTTTTCGTTATTTTTAATTCGCGATTGCGCGAAGTGACGTCACAGAGGCCGCTTTCATACGCGAAGTGGAGAGAAGGCGCGAGAGTGGAGCGAGGGTGAATTACTATGCGCGATGGAGGTTGATATGGGCAGAAGCGGAATAAGAGAAGCGTGCGGGAGTTTTCAGGCCGCGCACGTGCATCGTATATATCTGTAATGGGTTGGTTCGTAGATCGCGTCGGGTTCTATCATTGTCAGCTGTGTTTCGGCCATTGTAGAATCAACGACGTCGAAATAGCATTATTTTTTTCTATTTTATACGATAATATATAAATCTGTTTTATGTGTGAAAAATTAGGTAGAATAATAAATTATATATTAATTCATAAATATCATTAATAAATATATATTACATATTTTTTAATAGCATGAGAAGTTTTAAGATATATGCAAGGAAAATTAATCGCTCAGGCAATAGCAGCTGGACAGAGCAGCATAGCCGATAAAAGAAAAAAACACTAAACTAGTATTTTTTTTCTATTTTATACGATTCGATAAAAATCTGTTTCTTGTCGGCGAAATTAAATTCGAAAATATACATACATATATATTTTAACAGCATGATTACTTCGAGGATGTATGCACGAAAGATAAATTGCTTAGATATGGCGATAGCAGCTGGCCAGGACAGTACCGGTAATAACAAAACGTCTGAAATAGCATTTTTCTTCTATTTCTTACGATTCGATGAAAATCCTCTTCCCGTTTGCAAAATTAAATTCGTTAAAATATTTTTCCTCCACGAGCAGCATAATTACCTCGACAATACATGCACGAAAGATAATTCGCTCAGATACGGCGATAGCAGCCGGCCAGCATCGCCTATGAAAAAAGAAACACTGAAATAACATTTTTTTCTACTCTCCACCATTCGATGATTATCTGTTTTACGTCTGCTAAATAAGATAACAGAAGTTATCCATGTTTTCAATAAACAGCACGACTACTTTGAGGATATATCCGCGACAAAATAAATCGCTTAGACATTGCGACAGCAGCCGGCCAGGGCAGCATCGCCGATAAGACGGATAACTGAATGACCCAGCTGCGAGAGATTCGCTTTACGTTGCCGTATTCACCGCACGTGCGTGGTAATGCGGTCTCGTTCGCGTGTACGCGTTATTGCCCGCGTATATGTGGATATACGCGGTTGATCCGCACGTGCGGACGTCATCTTCACAGCCATCCATATGCGTACCAACGATAAACGTAGTCTTGTGTGATTTCAGGAAAATAGTATTTTTTTACACAGTGTTATTTTTTTTCTTCTTGTTTATTCTAATTTTTCTTTTATTTCTTTTTCAAGCTCGGTTGCCGGCCAAACCGGTCCCGTTACGTAAAAGAGCTTTGCCGGCGGACGAGCCGAGTCGATGGCAATCCGAGACAAGAGCGGAATAAGCAGAGCCTCTCGGAATAACGCGAAATCGCCAGGTGTTCTCGGCAATTCTCCCGTGCCGTGACTTCGGATGCTTCGTCTTTGACGGATTCGCATAACGTTTACGTACGTGACACGTTCGGTCGTGGTTTTGGTCTATGTACGTTACGAAACTCTCGGAATCGTGCCAAAACGCTTAATTACTCTATTTTCAGTCGGTACGTTTGAAGGAGCGAGAGCGGGTGGGCGTGCGCAAGCGACTGTCCGTCTGGTAACTCGCCACTGGCGTAATTAATCGAACGAGAATGACGATAATTACTCGGGTTTGGGTTCAAGAGAGCGACGTGAAATACGTTCGCCGGTAGGGAATTAGACGGGGTCGGTTTTGGGGGTTGGGCCAGAGGTGGGCTCGAGGTTTTAGTTGTATTTTATGAATTTTATATGGGTGTGATAATTGAAGATTGAGGTTTTATTTAGAGTATGGATATGATAATTATTTATTTTGAAGATTTTATGATAGTTGTCGGGAATTGATGTATAAACGGGAAGCGAAGGGGATGAGATTTTAATCCTTCACCGTTGCACTACTAAATAATGTCACAGCCGTCACACTGAGTGGATTCCACCCAATCGGTGTTCAAAAAACTATTGTGCGCAAAGTATCCGTTCGAGGCGGTTAAAAAAATTACAAAACATGCTTTGGACATTCTAGATAATGGACGAAAATTTTGAAATTTTACCGAATGTAACCTTGAATAGTATTAAAAACTGAGTATAATCTGATAATTATTATTCCTTGAATCGATTTATCCGCTGTGACAGAGCCTTTATAAAACGTAAAATCGTTATTTCAGCGAACTCTTTTCATGGACTTATTCGGTTTTGCCCCCAAACTGCAGATATAGTGAGAGATGGTAATGACGACGATTCCTAGAAGAGTTAGAACGGGTTCAATATCAAACTGAGATTCGATCGATTTGGCTCGCTCGAGATCGTCATGTCACGCGAGCGATGATGCCAGAGTAGAGCTCACTGAGAGACCGCTGAGAGATATCGAGATCCCTATCCGGCCGAGAATAAAGCTCGGCTAGGCTCTCATCATCCGTCTGGCTACCATTATAATTCTCGTCATCGTCAATTTTAGAAACGTTTCAATCTAATGAAACAACCATCGCACGATTTTCGCACGCTCGAACGTTCGTGCAAACTTCGAGATGAAAAACAAACGTAATTAAACATTTTCTTTATAAAAAATTGCAAGAATGTAGCATTTTTTAAAAAAGAAAAAAATAAACCAACGTTTGCAACGCTAGTTTTTTTACAAATGCCACTTAAAATTGAACCTCTACAAAGTAAAAAGAAAAAGCTATTGGCAACTGTCGATGCAACAATATGGCCTTCCATTTTTTCTTCTTTACGTAAGTGAAACATTTTTCCTCCGATATTTCATTGCTGGACAATTCTCTGCAAGATCGAGATGACGCATGACACGTGAATCTCATTGACTGTAATTGCGACTCATTTTCTTAATGAAATAAAAAAATATATCCTCATCTGTTCGACTACATGAATACCTTTAACGATAATTTTTTCCCTATTATTGTTGTCATCGAAAGCCGCATGATACGTCAATGATGAAACTTTTTCGCCAATTTTTTCTCAAGCACGTCCAATGGTCTTCCATCGAAACGAGTCCTCCGACAAGTGAGACGATGAAGAGCGACAGCGCCGCGGTGCCACTTGTTCTGGACGCTTCGAGTCTCGGTCCGAGACACGCGCTCCCAAGAGTCTGGGTTACTGACACTTACCGGCGCATGTCAGACTGCCAAAACGGCTCGAATTTTTTTTTTCTTTCAAAACAATTTTTAGAATTGGCAGAGAAACTCATCCGAGCAAGTTGACACCCTCGGACACGAACGCCCGGTGTCATAAGTTGCCAAAAGAAAAGAATGAAGAACAGAAAGAAATAACCGCCCGGCTTCGTATCGTCGCCGGGCGTTTTTGCAAATATCCCGGCTAGGGACATTTTTCAAACTGCCGTGAGCTATTGCCGAGTCTGTTAACATCACTGACGAAAATTACCGCAGCCGACTACGGAGACAAAGTCAGAGAACCGAGGAACCGAGAATTCCCGGGACGCGAGAAATCGGTTTCGTAACGAGGCGGTTATTCCACTAGGAGTAGACGAACATTTGGCAGACTCGACACAGTCCGTGGCGTGAAACTTGTTCTCTCGTCGAACCGTTATATCGGGCTACGTGCATTTACATAGCGATTGAACGTCTTTAAAGATTTAGCGTCATACTGGGTGGAATCCACCCGTCGATCAACCGACGACCGCCGGGTTTTGTTTCCGTTTTCATCTCTTTTCGAATTTTTTTCAACATGTTGCCATTTTATTTTTTGTAAATAAACTTTTCGTACATTGTTTAGAATGTTCGAAGCGTGTTCTGTAATTTTTTTAACCACTTCGGACGGATAGTTTGGTCACAATCGTTTTTTGATAACGGACTGGGTGGAATCTAGCCAGTGTGACGGCCGGGATATTATTTAGTAATGTGACGGCTGAGGGTTAGACCTTAAATTATGAATAACGATTTTCTAGATACTTGACCGAAGAACGGTACACTTGGGTTAATGCGTACACGACTAAAATAAATCGTGTTCATTTAGGTTTGTTTTCCTCTTTCCGCCATGCCGGTGTAACGATTCCGACCGCATTGAATGAAAATAAGAGACTGCGAACCAAAGTTAAATAGCTATTTGTTTGTCAAGTGACCCTCACACATGTGTACGGCGAAGATGAAGATTCATTCAATGCAAATGTCTTTAAAATGTTTTTTCAAACAAATGGTTATGATTAATTATCCATGCAGCATCAAACATTGTGCAATAATTTCTGCCATAATTACAAAAAATTAAGGTCAATCATATTTTTACAATAGATCCTAATGTTTGATAGGAATCATGATCCATGATCAATTGGCAATGTCATGCATCAATTAAATTTTTTCACATTTCTCCAACAATTATAAATAATTTGCATGAATTTTACGAATGATTCTTACATTCAGTAGCAATAACAATCCATCCATTCAAGTAATGCAAGTATTTCGAATGAATTTTCATCGAATGAATGCCCATCCTTGGCCCGGTGTATCATTCGAAACACGCAATAAATATGTCCAGGCATTTGATCGTACGATTATTATTCAACTGCGACGAATGAATTATTTTTAAGACCGATGACTTGTCAATTCGAAACATATGGATTTATGTAATCCATGGAAATACGAAATGAATGGTTTACCGTGTATATCGAGAACGGAGAGGCAATAATGGTACATGCCAGGAACTCGTGTGCCGCTCGTTAATTGGCAAAAGGGACAGAGAGACCCATCGAGGTGAAGGCAGCAACTAGGATAGCAAGAAAGAGAGAGAAAGAGATAGCGAGCGAGCCCTTGACGATGATGAATCGAGAGTCGAGCCGTTGACAGTTCAATTTGAGAATTCATTCAGCGTGAAAGATCTCGCTATTGCTCGTGTGTGCAAATACATCCTCTTTGCTTCATATCAGCGGGACTGAAACGCGATCACCCTCCCCCGCCCTTCCACCGTTTTCGACCAAACGTACGTTTGGAGATTCATCTTTCAGTGACGTTCGTTTTCGCGAGAATCGAGGGTTTGAGCTTTTTCGATAATCCCATTTGGAATAGCTTCGCGACTTTTGGCTTTTTATTTCGTTTACGATTCGCGAGATTTCGCAGGTCACGTGGAGAGGATCGAGAGAGAGAGTGAAAGACGGAAAGAGAAAGAGAGAAAGATAGAGGGAGAGAGGTTGAAGAGGCGAAGCGAGCGAAGAACCGAAATACCTCTGTGGAGCTTACAGCGATGGGTTCGGGCTTAACGCCAAATTTCTATAATAAACGCGTGGCCCTGCGTATCGGTTGGAGCGGGGATGGCACCAGGTGCACCGATAGAGTGACATAGATGGCAAATTAAATGGTAAATACAGAAGAATCGTACGAACTAACGAGGGGTATGCAAATTCGATGATGAAAAGGCTTAAACTTTTGTAAATACTGATTTGGGAGAAATAATAAAAATGTTTAATGCCGATATGATAATTTTTTATCTGACCGTATGAATTTTTGAAAATCATTGGGCAATTTGGAAAATAGCATTGTATGTTTGAAACTTTTTGCTGTCAAGGTTTTCTTGTTCCTTTTGGGAAATCGTGGTTTTATTTACCGGATTCTGATGTCGAATTAATGTCGAAATAAATGAAATAAATAAAATAAATCAGAATAAATAAATGGAGAAGTCGTGCGTGTTAAAACTTACTAAATCTGCCAACTAAGTTCCGCCAACTCATTTATCAGCCCATTTCAGCGAACTTTCGTACAGGATGAAAAATATCGAGTCCCGCATTGCCCCCGCAATTGGCCCTGTGGGTATTCATTCGGGAGGGATCAATCAAGAACTGTCCTATTCGCATCGAACTCGGTGCGTTATAATTGTACACAGGATTTTCCAATGACTGTTGGAGCAGCTTTCGTGCAACTGTACAGAAGCCGAAAAATAGCACAACATTTGCAGATGCGTGAAACACGTGCAACGACCAGTCCGGGGATTTTGAGTGATGCACGCGGATCTCCCGTGGTTTCCTCTGCTTCTTCATCTTCTACTTCTTCTTCTTGTTCTTCATCGTTTTCTTCTGGTTCGCGCTGCTCGGCACTACTGGTCCACGCACGCAACCTTCTAAATCCGGACGCGGCGTGGTGCCTGCCGTGCGGACCACTGCAAAGAGATGAACCAACGTTTCCCCCTTCACCCGGCTCCTCAACCCCCGCGTATTCGCTTCTAGCGTTTGCGTATTCGTAGCGATTACTTATTCTGAATTAGGATTGACGAAAATAGACAGTACATCGGCGTAACATCCGCGGATTTACTTCCAGCCTACGATATTCCACGTCTTATTGTACAAAATAATAAAAAGAATAAAAAGAATAATAATAATAATAATAATAATAATAATAGTAATATCTAATGATTATTATTATAAATTAAAAAAAATATTATTACAATAAAATGATCAATTATAATAATAATAATAATAACGAATAGTCATATATTTGTTTTTCGCTATTTTTCGCTTTTATTTTATTCTAAGTTCAATTACTTGTGGTAATTATTAGAAATAATAATAACAATAATCTTTCTTCCAACAATAATAACAATAATTATTATGAGAAATGTTCAACCACAAAAAACGGAACTCATAATGGAACAAAAGCGAAAAATTGAAAAATATTAAAAAAATATATATTACAAAAATTCGCCATTTTTCCGACGAACAATAATTCCGAGGCCGATGTATTTCAATACGCAAGCGAGATTCATAATAAACAGGAAGACACGCATAGATACAAAAACGAAAAGAGAGAGAGAGAGCAAAGCCAACCAGAGAGAAACACGCCGAGTTTTCTATATGAACCCAGAGTTCCGGGGGATCTATAGTGTCGCGTTATACTCGTATGTGTTCCGATGTGCTGCCGTTGTTTTATAATACCTTCATTAACACCGGGCACGGCGTCGGGGGGAGGCTCCGGAGATACGAGGTTGGGCACCGCACCGAGAAATGAAAATTAACAAACAATGGGCCGAGCGTTAAAGCGAAGACAATGGAGACCGATGCCCACGTTCGATATGACTACCACCGAGTGTCTATTGTCGTTTTTTTTTCTCTTCGGCTCTGCTGACTAGTAACCGCGTGTACGATGTCTAATTAATAAAAAATAAAGATGCAGAGGAAAAATAATAATAAGAAAAATAAGGAGCAGCACTAGGAAGCATACGAACGGGTTCTGCGAACGACTGTCGAGTATATTAGCCTCGAGTAGGGCAACTGTTGTATCGATAAAAAAAAATTATTCGCCCGATGCATTTAGAACCTTTCTTTTTAACGACTCGAAGTATATTCTAAGTCTCGTCATCTAGGATGCGCTGTACTCTTTCCTTTCGCATTTCTTGAGAATTCAATGATAATAATAATAATTAAAAAAAATAAAAAAAAATAATAATAATAATAATAATAATAATAATAATAATAATAATAATAATAATAATAATAATAATAATAATAATAATAATAATAATAATAATAATAATAATAATAATAATAATAATAATAATAATAATAATAATAATAATAATAATAATAATAATAATAATAATAATAATAATAATAATAATAATAATAATAATAATAATAATAATAATAATAATAATAATAACAATAACAATAATAATAATGATAATAATAATAACAGGAACGACGGGTCCTCAGTAAAGTCTTACAGCGAAGCAATTATGCGAAGCAATTAAGTAGGTAATTATCTTTTGAGAGCAGTACCCTCGATTCAGCGGGTACAATGGTGCTGCTAATACTGCTACTATTACTACTAATACCACTACTGCTACTGCTCTTGCTGCGTTGGTGCATAAACATATATTCTCAAGACTCGCACCGTTTCCAAACGTTCTGTAAGTCTCTGGTTTAGTTCCTCATGCGCTCGCTCCGTTGTAAGGGCCTAAATTATATAGAAATATGAGAATCTTTGTACCAAGAAAATTTCCGAACGGCTATCATTGTAAGAGTTACGTATTACAATTGAAGTCTTTGTCGCTCGATGTTCATGTTTCGAACATATAGAAGAATACTAAGATTCTAGAGAAACAGTCGATGATATTCCGGAGAAGATCGATCTATTTCCCAATTTTGTTTCCGGAAAAATAAATCTATTTTATTTTTAAAAAATAGACCCACTCCATTTATGGAAAATTGGATCTATTTTATTTGCGAAAAAATAGATCCATTCCATTTACGAAAGAAAAAAGTTTTTTTAAGTGTGGAATCATTTTATTTATGGGAAATAGCTTTATCTTATAAATGTTAAAATAGATCGAATGGGTGCTTCAATAACGGAAGGAAGAACTCGCTCACGCATGAACGAAGTTATCCAGCTCGAGTCCGAGGGCACAACAATAAACGAAGCTCCACACCAGCAAAACAAGCTTACAATCATAAACATAAAATCAATGAAAAAGAAATTTAACTATCACGTTTATCGATAAGTTCTCAATTCTTCAAATCGATCCCTTTTTCTTCATTACCATCAATCTAACGCGCGCACTTACCGGACGATGCCTGCAAAGAAAAATACTCCAAAGACAAAAACTCGGTGAACAAACGGCTTTCAAACATAGCTGTGGAACTATATTCTTTCGAGAGGTTCGCTTATCTCGCTCTCTCGACTTTTCCCTTAATTGCTTCGGCTCTCCTTACTCCATCTTGCTCGCCAACAATTTCCCGCTCACTCTCTCGCTTGTCCGTGCAATTAAACGAACCCCATGCGTTTTCTCTCAATTAGATTCCGACTTGTTGAGCCCACCGTGCAATGACTCGTACTTCGCTGTGTACAAGTATATCTGTCGAAACGCGTGCAACGCTTTGCGATGGACTCGTACGTCGTGTCTTTCACTTTTCTTTTTATTATTATCTGGTGGCAATGCTGTACGAAATCGCGTATGATCACGCGAGGAAAAATAAAAATAGCGCGGTACAGTCGACTCTCGGTATAATCGCTCGGCCCTGGCAGGCGCAGTGATGCCAGCTTGGTGGTTCCCCGCTGAATTTGGTGGGCTTGAAAGATTCAAGGTGGAAATGTTATTTGTTTAGCGGTTAGCGGGAAATTCAGACATTTTTAAGGCGATCCGGGGTTTTTAGTGTGGAATTGGGTTGTTTCAATTCTTTTAAAGAATTTCTTTTGCACACACAAGAAGTAAGCACAGTAGCGCAGATCAATGAAAAGAACTTTAGTTGTATCTCGTCGGACTTCGAATTCTGAAGACATCGTTATTTGTTTTCATCATTTGTATTTGATTACTACACTGTTTGGGACTTTTCAGGTTCGATTTCACAAGTTTAGTGGTTTTTTCGGTGGAAAGTGCACAAGAGTTAGGTGAGTTTAGGTGGATACCAACCGATGTCAAAGGATTTGGCGGCTTTTGGCGGGATTTGACGTGGTCCGTAGCGGAATTACGACATTCGGAGTTGGCAACACTGGACGCGTAATTAGTATACAGAGTACGATATTGTAAAGTGCCCCCACTCGAATCCAAAAGATCAAGCGTTAAACCAAGAAGACTAAAGAACCAGAAACCAAATTTAATTAACGAGGGTGGGTCCATATGTGGCTGCCCCCTGGTGTCGCCATTAATCCGGGAATTGATGCTCAATATATTACTGCGCATCTACTCAGCTAATTCAAGTCACCCACCTTGATCTCTGCCTTACATGAACATAACCTCTAATAATTTTCTCTACTTGTTATTTGTGTTTTAATGAAAAAGAAAGACGTAAGAAAAAATGTCAATAATTTGGAGGAATCGTGCTATTCTACCGCACAATCGCTCGAACGGAGAAACGCGATTTTATGGGGCGTTTCTATACACGGAATCGACTGTAGGTACATCGATGCACGATTATCGGACTGAACGTTTAAGTTTGCTCGCGGGATATACCGCGCTGACCCGATGGGCTGGCTACTTTCACCTCGCGAATCTTCTCATAAGCCATAGAGTCGATAGTCTCAAACTTGTAGCTCCCTGTATAGGTATCACGCACCCGAATGGAAAGCTTGTTCGAGACGAAAGCGTCGGTCGGGATGCTTCTCATCGGTCCCGTATGAAATAAACTTCGACAATTAATTAAAAATAAGTACATACAATACAATGAGCAGGACCTCTCTTATCGAAACACGCGGAGGAGAACCCACTCCCACATTTCTCCGCCGGTCCAGATGGTATAAACAAACTACGTGAGACAAAAGTCAGTGCCGTGCAAAAATGCACTCCTGACTGTTTTTATTAGAATTTTGACGTTTCTCTTGTAAAATATTGTAGGCTTGGGACATTTTGAAATACAGCACGGCCAATAGGCGTAGTTCAGATCTTTCTGCAACTCCTGCAATCGAATTTAGAAGCCTGGATCTTTTCCCATTAAAAGGACTTTTCCTGTATAATAAATAAAATTCAATAAAAAATAAGATTCAATATTATAATAAAAAACATCATTTGGATAAAAATGTAGAATCAAGACGTAGTTTTAACACCTCGGTATACGTAACGCGTATTCGTTAATACGCTCACGTTGTCTTCGCGCCAGAACCGAGACGTACTTCGTGCGCATACGACGTTTCCATCAAGACATCACGTAAAATGCTAATTTCATGCTTTACGACCAAGCCCGGGCCGTGCGAAATTGTTTCGGCACAGTTGCGGCCATTGCTAAATACCCCACCGGGACTGAGATATTAAACCTTTTGTCTAATAAAGACGCGCGACACGCCGGTGTCTGCATAGACGTTTCCCATCAACCTGGATTTGCTCGCACAATGCCGAACGGTTATACACGGTGGTCCACGCAAATTTAACACCTCTATAACTTGTAAAATATGCATCGTAAAAGAAAAATTTTGTCTCGTGTAGATAATTTCTGTTTATTGGTGGAGGCGTTACGGAGATATTAAGTAAAATGAAATTTGCGAGTGAAGAAGTACTGATCTGTATTAGTCATAATTATTATAGTATATTAGCCTAATAACTAGATTAATCATTTCAGTTTGCTATTTCTCTCTTATTCTTGGAGTAATAAGCAAGTCAGAGATGCAACGACGAACATGATAGGAGATTGTCGATTATTACAAACGTTGTTGTGTTGATAAAAGTGATGAGGTTGAATCTCTAACTTGATATAACGCAAAGAGAAATTTCAAGAAACAAAATTAAATTACTCGTTAGTTATTAGGCTTACGTCTAATACAGGCTCCTCCCACCACCAGGCTCCTCCTAGTTGGGCAGACTTCTTCTTGCCCAACTTCAATCCAACTTCCTTTCACGATTTGGTATAAAAAGTGTAGCATTTTATTTGCAAACGCGACGTTGACCTTGATATAGCAGGAACACCTCTACCAATAAATAAAAATTATTTATTGCATAACGCATCCTTCAAAACCGTACAAATGTTATGAACTAAATTTTTCTTACTTACTTCACTTACTTTACGAGTTATGCAGGTGTGCATGTTGCGTGGACCACCGTGTATAATCACCGAAGCGATGTCACCCTGCTTGCGAGTAGGGAGAGCGTCAACTTTAGCGAAAACATTCTGTACCGACATTAATATGCAAATCCAAACGCTCGTCAATGTTTCGACGGAATTTATGATCTTCCGAGATTTTCAGAGAAAACCGATGCATGTATTGTAATCACGAGTTTTCGGGTCGGCAGAGAGAATGAGGCGAGAGATTTTGATAGTCGAAAGAAGATGCCTTTCGACGCCAAAGATTTGTAAGTGAAAAAAATAAAATTAAATCGAAGCGCTATCGCTAATTTTAATGGACTCGGCATATTTTCGGATTGCAATTCGAATTTTCTCGTTAAACACGTTGCAGGGAAATAATAATTATAATATTATAATATATAATAATAATAATAATAAAAATAATAATAATAATAATAATAATAATAATAATAATAATAATAATAATAATAATAATAATAATAATAATAATAATAATAATAATAATAATAATAATAATAATAATAATAATAATAATAATAATAATAATAATAATAATAATAATGATAATAGTAATAATATAATATTATTATAATGATGATATCATAATTAATAATAATAATAATTATTATTATTATATCCGTAAACGGAAATAATTATAATTATATAATAATAATTATTATTATAATATTAATTATAATAATAATAATAATAATAATTATTATTATTATAATTATTATTATTATTATTATTATTATCATTATTATACTATATTGTATATAATAATAATAATAATAATAATAATTATTATTATTATCGTCGATCTGTGTGTACGCATTTGGAGTATTAATTATCGCGGCGTATTGTCTATATACGAGTGACTAGAGATGCATAAGCTTCGACAGCAGCTGCACGCGCAGCTTCATAAATTTATGCATTAAAATGCGTATGTAAGACGAGTCTATGAGCACGTGGAGGTTGCGGTGCATGAACGATGTACAACCGAAGGAAGTGCTTGGAAGCTCACACTTGTGTTGGGCAATCTTTCAACGTATCTCTATTTGCCTTCGAGAGTTGCGCACCGCCTAATGGTTTAATATTATGCGATGCTTCGCTGAATAACAATGAGAACACGACGTTGCATATTTACGAAAGGTTGCGATTTTTCAATTTTCCATCATCGAAGCATCGACGGTGATTATCAGTTTCTGATATTGAATTTTTTCGATCGCGTAATTTCGATCGGTCGAGCGATTAAGATTTTTTAAAAGTTTTTTTTTTTTTTTACGTATTATCGAACGATGGCGGGCGATAACGGCATTGTGAGAGGAAAAAGAGGTCAAGAGGAGGCGAGCTGCTACGAAAAAAAAGCGTCGATGATTTTTAACATCGACGCAGCTATATTATATTTTTATCAATAGTGGCTCGTAATTGGATAACGATATTTTCGTCTAGTCAGACGCAGTTACGATTTTTTTCTGATTAATTCGACGCGAAATTTTTTTTCTTTTTGTCCATGAAACGCTATTGGTTGAATCGTGGAACTGCAAGTATCAGATTCATTTATTCATCTTCCGGGCAACGTAATTGTAGTGAAATACAGATTAATTGATATTTTTGGAACAATCGAAAATAATGATGTGATTGTAATCCGTCCGAAGCGTTTCAGGACGACGACCCGTAGAATTTTCCGCAAACACGGACGTCGTCAGCAGGCATAAATGGTTCGATCGATAGCGAGAGGTGTGTTTTATTATTTAACGAAACAATCAATTAATCCATCCGACGCAAGGCAAACAATGAGTAAGACGTGGCTCGGACGTGCATGTCACCAATGTTGATCATGCCGGAATAATTATTCAAGCGAATAAGATTAACAATGGATCGACGAGGTTAGCGTCTATTTCGTATTCCCTCAACCGGCGAATCGCTGCACCGAGGAAAAAAAAAACAAAAAACAAGAAACAAACTGTCACTGATTCAATGGTAATTCATGCTTGACAATAACATACTTCCAAGAAATCATGTGACAATCACATTGTTCAAATCTCATACGAAATTCAGTGGAATAAGTAACAGTATTGCGTATACAACATTTGTTTGTGTCATTATCAATGGGGTATATGTATGGGGAGAAACGCGCCCAATCGTTTGATTAAAGGCCTTTTATCCCCTGATGTGGTCGATTTTTGTTTTGTATCCTTTGACTTGATTCTACTTCACTGATTTTTGTATGGATTTTTTCGACCCAGCTTTGCCATCCCACTATCCTATTTTTTTCAAGCGGTCACTGCTCTTGTGCCAATTTTGAATTGTACGACATTCTTCCCCCGCATACTTTATTGAAATTGCGAATTTGATTCATAAAAGTTAAATGGCACTCGTCTTATTTTTTTTTTTCGAAATTTCAATGTATCCAAAAAATGAAATTTATTTTGCAAAAAATCGATTTTTCGATTATTCTCGCTAGACAATCGATTTTTTAATTATTTTTTATGCAAAAAGTGAAAAAATCGATTGTTTATCGACAATAATCGAAGAATCGATTTCTCTGAAATTTCAGAGAAACAATTTTACTCACTATTTTTACTAAAATATTCATCAATTAAAGTTGCAATCAAATTCGGGAACTCCGAATACGATTTCATGAATTGTTGAAAGACCTTCCAAATGAGTCTAACGCAATCGACGCAGCTTCAAAACTCGCGGAGATATAATCATTTGAATGATCAAGGTTATGTCTTCCAGTGTTATCAAAAGTAGAAATATCAATAGTCGCTGATAGAGTACTTAATATCCATCGATTAATCAGCAAATTTGTTTGTGTTCATTCGAGGCCACAATCTAACAACTTTTTTCATGGCCGTCGAAAAATAAATCAACTCACGTTACTATATATCGATATAATTGTTTATTATGTGATTATATGCTTATTATAGGTATTTTTTATTAGTCGATGAGGTATAAATATATATCTATGTGTATTCTGTTTCATTATATCCAAAAGTATATGGGTTACGTAAACGCACGAGTCGATGAAAAATATCGTCTTCGATGATATTTCCCGACTATGTGATTAACTAAGCCTCAAACGCTCGATCTTATTCTTCAAAAATTGCGCGATCGCTCGAAAAACACGCTGGCAAACAATCTGTCACGCGGTTTTGTCGACTCTTGTGATATAGCTATTCATGTATTTCTCGTTGCTTCCTGCTGTTCAAACAATTGTTATCAGCGCGAAGACATCGGATTGACGAATCGACGACAGTCAATGACCGACCTCGCGCGATAAACCAACGAGTTTCTGTTTTTTTTTTACTTTTTAATTTTTTATTATCAAGACTGATTACCGAGCTTTTGTTATCAATCGTCGAAACGTGAATTTACTGAAATAACATGTTTATGTAATCTTTAATATTGATTAAATTGGACTGCGTTTCTCGATTGTTGACGCACGTGTGGAGCTTATAATTTTTTCTTCTGATTGTTCTTTTCTTCTTTCTTCCGCAAATCACGTTTGTATCTTTCGATTTTGGGACAACGAAAGATACATTTATCGAAATTAGCCACTAATTTCGATAAGTAGATTGCGTCTCTAAGAATTTGTAGAAATAATCGGATTTGCAGATACTTCTCGTACGACTCGACGGGACTCGAATCGTCGTGAGGATGCGATAATGTGCGACGTTTTCAATCGAGCATCCACGATAAGAGCAACGAATTTTTCTGCGCCACTACTGATTAGACGACGGGTCGTGCCGGTTGACGGTGCGTCGAAATTATCAAGGTGGGGATCGGTAATTTCTCGAGTACCAGGCTCGACATTCGTGGCGGTAATGGTTTCTCCGGTTCTACGCTGCTGCTGCCGCTGCTTTTATTGCTGCTGCTGCAAGCGAACATGGCACTAACACGTTGAACAGTGAAAGGAGCGTTAAACTTATAATTGATCACCGAGCCAGTCATGATTATGCCAACATCGAGGTTTTTTTTTTAAATTATTTATTCACTCTTTTTTCTTTTCGCATTAGACCGTTTGTATAATTATTTCGCGATCCAAGCCATGACTCACCGCTCGATCGTGTGCCACACACGCACACATTGGTCGTAGATAGACGAGCGATAAAAGCGCGATCGTAACGCCGCGGAAAGAAGCGCGCAGCTGTTTGCTTCCATCGTTCAACGTGTCGATTTAAAAAAAAATCGTGAAACGAATTTAAGAAGAAAAAAAAAAGAAGAAAAAACCACAAAAAAAAATCTCAATGCTCAAGGTCGCAGTTACGAATATAACTCACTGATAGTGCGAGGTTATCGGTGGGGGTGGGAGTCGAGAGCAATGGGAATATAATACACGACGGACTCCGAGTCGTATGTTAGGGCCGACATGACGGAGAACCGACCTTGACAGTGAAAGAGACTTGTAACGGAACTTAGCTATATATCGTCACCTATTCGCGTTATCCGTCAGTGAACGACGGAGTTTAAATGTCAGGGGTTACTCGGGGCTCTTAGCTCGAGATTCTACCCGACGCCTTCGGCGTGCGAAGCGTGTATCTCTGGCTCTTGGCTTTTCTATCTTGGTACGAACGGAGCTTTGACCAGCGCTGGCTCGTTGGCTATTCGCGCGTTACGAATAACGCATAACCCCGTGTCGTGATAGTTTCTAGAACTCGTTCTTTTCGCGGAAAAAATAGCGAGTAGGACGATGAACTCTTGCGATATCGGAGATTTGAGAGAATGAGAAGCGAGGAACCTTGATCTTAAATGGGTCCTTCTGTTTTTTTTTGTTTTTAGCGGGTCTTCCTGGGGCCAAATGTTTTTCGTATGTTTCCATGAGCATGATTTTTTTCATTGGCTAGAAGAAGACTTATATGTAAACGGTTTTCTTCCTTTTTTTTGTGACGAAGGGAGTCGTGTATGTTACAGTTTATTTCGTTTAAGTTGGGATGATGATAAGTTCGCTTAATCCTCCACCGTCACACTGACAAATGATATCACGGCCATCACTCTCGATGGGTTCCACCCAGTCAGTTTTTAAAAAACGATTGTCAGCGAACTATCCGTCCGAAGTGGTTAAAAAAATGACAGAACATGGTTGAACATTTTAGATAATGGGCGAAAAGGTCATTTATAAGAAATAAAATGGCAACATGTCAAAAGAAATTCATAAAGAGTTGAAAACGGAAAGAAAAGCCGCTCATCGTTGGTTGGTCGACGGATGAATTCCACCCAGTGTGGCGGTGAAGGGTTGAACAAGAAACGAAATTACGGATATTTGCTCAGGAGAGGAGAAAGAATACGGGCTGGGGGACTTTTAACCGCCGAAGAATCTGTCTGGGGTTACTATCGAAGTGACGTTAAATACTTTCGGTTTGTCGAAGTTTCATTGCGACTATGAATGTTATCACGAAAGATATCATAAAAGTTGTGTAGACATCAATTGAGCCTAAGCGCTGCAGTCGGTGATGATCCAAGAACCCGTAAAGATTTTCAATACTTTTTGGGCTCAAAGTGAAAGTAAACTTCTAGAGATTAGCCTCTAGGACTACCAAACTCCTAAAAAAATGTCCCTAGCTCCGGCAATAAGTTGAAGTCGAGATAGAAAATTGCGCAAAACTTTAAATTTCTTCTCAATCTTTTTATATCCAATTTCGGTACTTATTGACGTAAATGTTATCAAATTGTGATATCCCGGGCTAGGATACCGAAGAGATATACATGTAAACACACACACCGGCACAGGTGGTGATTGTAAGTGTGCGGTGTGTGTGTCGGTAGCCTACCGGACAGTTGAGGCCGGGCAGTGGCCACGGACGGTAGCGCTTATTCACGAAAATAAATATATACTCCTCTCATCAATTCCCAGTCTAGTTATTTCACACAAATAAATATCAATGAATTCGGAATTCCATAAGCTATTCAACGATCCTTCAAGTAAGTCTCTGGCTCTCTTCGGCCCGAAGTTATCGACGTTTGAACACGGAAGTGTCATTTACTAGCCACGTCTGCTTAGTGACCTGAAACTTTCAGAAAAAGCAACTGTTCAGTAGGGCATGCGTTGATGAAATTCACCGGAAATGTCAAAAATTATATCAATAATTTTCCAAGTCACTTACTGCTGTTGCGTTAGGTCAGTGACCATAATTATCCTTGGCAACAGAGTCTAAACCTGGTATTACACTTGCAACCAACGTGGAAGATAGTCCCACTACTGCTAAAAATAGATTTTTGGCTTGGTTTTCGACAAGTCGACGCCGGAGTCGTCGTTGTCGTCGTCGTCGTCGTTTCCGTCGTCATACATCCTCACGGAGGATGGAAAATCCGTAAAGAGACGGTAAAACGACTGGTTAAAGAAGGCAGTAGTCGTTCATAAAACTCGAGGGGGTTATAGCTACGCGGATGTGGCAATTCTCATCAATCATTTCGAACGCCGCGAGCTAGCAATGACGCTGGACGTGGATGCAGCCCGAGCGGGATTTCGCGGTTTGTCTCTTCCCGCTTTTCTCTTTGAAGTGTCTTTTCACAGCGGCTTTCACGAACCCCGGAGGAGTTTGCGCCGCTGCGTGAGCTCGCGATATAGGCGAACCGCGCGGCGATGACTCGTCGCTCGCGCGCACTTACTGTGGTCAATGGTCAATGGTAGCTCAAGCTCGCTTCGTTTTTTTCACTTTTTTAATTTTTTTTTTTTTTTTTTTTGGTTTCCCAGGACTCAACACGGTTCTACGGTAATTACCCGAGACTCCGAGTGCTCCGGCTCGAATGCCGTGCGAGTCCAAGAGGCTCCATTCGTTTTAGCCTCCGGTGATGCAGGGTCTCTCCCGGTGTTTGAACATATGCAAAGAAAACGCTACGGAGTATAATCAGGGCATTCCGAAAGACCGCAAAGCCGGATTTCGAGTCATCTGTGTCGACCAAACGCGGCGATTTCCGGGGCATATCGCAGGTCTCCGTGAAATTGATAAGGAAATTCATCAATCACGTGGACGGGTGGAGCGACGTGGGCGCGGATTTAAAACGGTGAGAGCTATTCGCGTCGATGGCTATTCACGACCAGAGTATTTTCATTTTTTTTCTCGTTTTTTTTTTTTTAACTATGTGTCATCGTGGTTGAGCGTGCGGTAATTACTTTCCGCTGGTGGATAACTGGTGGTTATTATGGCCGGCGAGTAAACGTAACGATGAGAATAATCGATTGTCGTTAACGATGATGTTTATCGCGGGGCTGATGGGTTTGCCGTTCGATAAATATTGTAGATGGTACTGAAATATCGGCAGATGAGTTATCAGAGGCGGGTGGATGGATTGCGATTGTTATAACTGTTGGCAAAATATTTTTAGAAAAAAATGATAGGAAACTAACATTAATGAGATAGTAAGTACGATTCTGTTAGCGAAATACGAGATACGAGGTTCGTCTTTGAATGGTGGATTGATAGATCGTTTGTGTGCCCATGGATTTAAGTGCAGTATATGAGGAGGGGTAAAAGGGGGGTATCATTGATAATTGATTATGAGTAAAGTCCGGGCTTCTGCACTGTAGTAAGCTAGAGCCGTTCGCAAATGGGCGGAGGGATGAGAAAAAAAATGTACAAGAGGCGCAACATAGAAGCGTTCCGATTGAGTGCATAGGAGATGGATTGTTGGCGAGGGACTCCTCGGAAAGGTTTATTCCCTCCAGAGCCGTCGGCTCTTTGTTTGCACTGCTAGTGGTGGTGCTGCTGCTAGTTCGACTGCTCCCGTTAAGGCAAAATGCGGTCGACCTGTTTTATACTCCAAGCATACTCGAATTTCCTCTCGAATGATATTTCCGAATTAACGAACATAATCATATAAAAATGTTTGAATATCGTCCGACTAATGATGTTTCAAAGCCTTAATGTCAGAAACATTCAAAAATCAGAAATAAAGGCAAACATTTGAGAAGCTTCAGATTTTTTTTTGTGCTGGAAAGAAAACATAAATAATAAATTTGAAAAATGTAAAAAATAAGAATACGATGATTAGATCACTAACAATGTCTCTAAACGCAATCGTTTGATAATAGTAATAAGTTTTCAAGCAGGTGTTATTTTTTCGCGCTTCTGACATCGCCACAAATGTCGAAATGCGCGATAGACAGAGAGGAAGATCGGCGAACGAGCTGAGTCAACGATCAGCGGCGGACATCGAGAAATAAAAAGAAAAAAAATATTGATTAGAGATATATAGATTGTTTATCTAATGTCTCAAGTGCCAGCGATGGTTACAACGATGCGATATGTTATAACGTAAGCGCGCTCGTGGCTAGGAAGCGTTGATCAGACACAGCACGTTTCGCTCGCGTGAAACCAAACTGATTTGCTCGATTGAGGATCAAATGATGCCCAAGGGCAGAGTCATCAGTCGCGTTAGCCCGGAGCTCGATTCGTCGAAGGGGCCGTTCGCGAATAAGCGATTGGAGCGACGAAGACGGAGGGATATCGCACGGGATGACGAGGAACGAGAACGGTTCGTTCGTTCGAATGATGAATATCGAACGAGACCTGCCTGAGAGCATCAACGTCCGACGTCGAACGATTACTCAACCGGTTTGCTCCGATGGTTCCAATCGGCACCACCGACTACGAACGAATGCACCTCGATCAATTAATTAATCAAACGTGCGGTAGATACTGCGTTCTATATAGACGTTTCTATATATATGTATATATATATTATGTATATAGAACATATATTAATAGGGCCCAGATGCTCGTTCAAGTCTCGCTCCCACGTCTGACCTACGACACAAAAAAAAGAATATTGCGTGTCCTCGGCGCTGTCGTCGATATCGCCATCGTCAATCATATGTTAAGCACAATTAACGATCTATTTTTGTACTTTCGATTTAGTTACGTCGGGATAATTTTTTTTTTTTGTGTCACCTTAAATGGGGCAGAGGCTTTTAAGTGATGTGAAATTGCGATTTGGTTCTAGGTTCCTTTTTTCGACACAGTTATTTAATTGGCCACAGGAGTTTCGGGGATGGATAATAATTTTGTAATCGATTGAATATCGATGAATTATTCAATGTCTTTATACAGTTATCAATTTTGGCCGTTGCACGGGAGTGATTGAATAAAAATTTCGTAAAAATTTTATTCGTGTACAAGACGCCGAAAGTAAGCTCGTCGTTGAACCTCGTGACAAATAATCAGTCACGTAATTTTGTATTAATTAATTTTGTACATATTTCCAATATACATCTTCCGCACATGAAAGTTCTCACCTGCGCTTTGATTGATTAATTGTGAAAATTGTGCGATTGCAGTTATTTCGAAATTTATCGATTCAAACTGATTTTCCTCATCCAATGAATCAATCGAACACTGATCGAAGACGTATATGGGAAAACATCGCTTCGAACGTCGAGAGGTCGAAACGTCGATAACGAATTACGCAATAATCGATGCCTGCGCGTGCTGTAGCTTGGTGCAACAACTGTTCATACACGAAGATACATTTACAAGTAGCTCTAAGAGTAAGGCGTAGCTACACAATCAAATATCCTCCTCCAGGCCCGTTACACGACGTATCACCGACGACGGAAAAAACGTCCAACGGGGTTATCGTCTTTCTCTCGAGACTCGGTTGGGGAAACCTGCTGCAACTTTTACAACCGTCATCGGTCATTTCTTTCGACGGTGACATGCGCGCGAGACGATATAAAAGTACAATATTATCTCTCATCCAATATATAATACATGCAATATCGTATAGAGCAATTGAAAAGGACAAAAATAAATCGTAGGGGAAGATAATGAATATAAAGAAGAAATAAACGAAATTCGATTAAGCCTTCACTGTCCCACTGGGTGGAATCCACCCGTCGATGGACCGACGATTGGCAGTTTTCTTCTTCGTTTTTATCTCTTTATGAATTTTTTTTAACAAATCGCCATTTTTTTTTTATAAATAAACTTTTCGTACATCGTCTAGAATGTTCAAAGCATATTCAGCAATTTTTTGTTATCCGCTATTTCTCAGGATATTAGTGGTAACACGTTGAATATGATATATGTTATGATTAAAATAAAACAAGAGATGGATGCAACTGAAATAGATGTGAATGAAAAGTTTTGAAATTTTTATAAATGATAAGAAGAAGAGCGAAGGGTCGTCGCGATTTTTCAGGACATTAAAAATCGTGGAAATTTGTCAGGATAGTTCTTTGAACATCGTATATATAAGTCATTCCATCGAATACCGGACAACTTTTAGATTCATCATCTGGGATTTTTATGATACTACAAAGTTTGAAGTGCATGTTAAAAAACAACTTTTCAAATTTTTTCATATTTTGCTTCCTATTATTTTGGCAGCTTTCAATTAAGGAATTTTCAGTTTTTCTACCGTTTTTTTTAAAAATATTTTTTTCACATTCTTACGCTGCTTAAAAAATATATGAAGAATTTGTTACTGAAAAGTACTGAAAAGATTCCCAAATTTTTGGCAACGGCCTGTTTTTCGGTTTTTCAAGTTTCAAATTAGTTTCCAACGAATCGTCGAGAGTAAAAATGAAAAATCGATATTTTTTTCGAAAAGCTGTGACAATTCGACGTTAGAAGCAGATTTTTAATGTATTTTTTCAACAGCTTAAACATGTGAAAAAGATACGTGAAAAAAACGAAAAAAATCAAATATACCTTAACTGACAGCTGCCAGAATAATAGAAAAAAAATCTGAATAAATTTAGAAATTCGTTTTTCAACAAGCACTCCGAGCTGTGTGAATATTATGAGGATCCCGAACAGTAAAACCCGAAGTTGTCTGTTATTTGACGGAATGGCTCATACATAATGTTACCGAGGCGCGGAGAGCCTCGCCAGCGATCTCCCATGTTCGTCCGTCGCCCTTTCCAACTTGCCCTCTCGCGGATAGATAGGGCACCGCGGGCGGTCCTGAAACAATGCTCCTTGCTGCGTAATGTCGACACTTTATCGTCGTTTGCCCAACCCACTACGACGCAACGTACACGTATACATGTACGGAGATATATATATCCCCATCTCCGTCGCGACTTGCTCGTTAATATATACTCCAACGGCGAGCGAACGTGCGATTTCCCACGACCTCGGGAATATTTAAACGTGTTGCTGAAAATGGTTGCCGAATAAACCATCGCGCTCCAAACGCGTTCTCTCAGACTCGATGTACCTTATTATTAACACCCACGACGAATTTATTGCGATAATCGTCTTAAAATCTTAGTGACCTTTTATTATTAATCAAGCTTTCAACGGTAATGGCAATTGCTCACCTCGACGGTACGCAATACCAACAAACTTATTCTCGAAATGATGTTAACACCTTGGAATATGGAGAACAATAATACATCCATATGCGGAAATGTTTTTTTTTTTCCGTGTAATCCAACACTAATTGATAAAAAATATATGAAAATATTTAAAAAATAGAATAAATAATAATATAAATATATATAAAAGTATTTATATATCAATATAATTTTCTATATATAATAATATATAGAAAATAGAAAAATAAAATGACGAAATGAGAAAAAGTTAAAATATATATCATCTTAGACATAATGTATATAGAATATTTACATATCGATTTATATGGGAATTGTGAGGGACCCTCAGATATCCTATAACAAAAATATTATGCTGAATAATAATATTAATAATATTGATAATATTGATAATAATCATAATAATAATAATAATAATAATAATAATAATAATAATAATAATAATAATAATAATAATAATAATAATAATAATAATAATAATAATAATAATAATAATAATAATAATAATAATAATAATAATAATAATAATAATAATAATAATAATAATAATAATAATAATAATAATAATAATAATAATAATAATAATAATAATAATAATAATAATAATAATAATAATAATAATAATAATAATAATAATAATAATAATAATAATAATAACAATAAAAATAACGATAACAATAATAATAATAATAACAATATACAACTGCAATTACCTCGAACGTTCGAGTACATAGGGCCGATGGGTATCAAATACGCGATACACGATCCGGTTGCACGTAAGTCATGCATCGGTATAACGAACAAACGCGGTCGTCGTCACGATGCATACCGACACCATCGGTGCACTCATAAATATACAAGCATATTTAAGCCATCCACAGTGTGTATAATCATTGATACATCGTTACCGATAGGTTGGCCGATGCGCGTATCAAAGATCGCGTTGTTACAGAGTTTCCATCCTCGTTACGTACACCGGAGTCTGGATGTAATCCGATACGAGCCCCGGGTTAAGGGGTACGTGGCCGCTGGTCGCCCGTCCATGTATTTATGTACAACGTACTTGGACCAATATGTATAACGGCAGAAGCAATCTAGTCTACAACGAGAATTTACCACGGGTCCTGGGTAATGCCTGGTCAAACGTATTATGCGGACACGCGTGTGTATATGTGTATATATGTGGAATGGCGATATCGCGGACCGCCGGAGACCCAACGGCGCCGATAGGTTACAGAACGCAGGAGAGATTTCTTGTGTGTAAGGCTGGGTTGCAATGCAAAAGCACTGTGACATAAAGATGTACACATTTGTGGTTTAGTAGCGAAACCGAGCAAGTTTGTTCAGAAAAAATGAGATTAAATCGGATTTCAGTAATTTAGGTTGTGAACATCGTTTTTAGCCAGGCGTTGCCGAAAGTTGTCCTTACAGGGGAAAATAAACTAGATTGACGTGATCAGATGAGTCCATTTTATCGGTAAAACCGAATACATTCATCGTTTTTCCGTTTGAAAAAAACAATACTCATGTTTTGTATATTCTTTTCAAGTTTTCCTGAAACTTTTCCCTCGGTGAAGTGAAATTTCGTTATTTCTCGCATTGGTGGGCAAAACTAAACGAGTCCACGATTTTCATGCAAAACCGAATAAGTCCAACAATGTTTTTTTTATCCATGAGTACTATTCAAACAAAGTCGACACACACTCTATTATCTGGTATATATATTATATACTAAGAGAACACTCTATTTTCCAACTATGCGGCTTTCCGATCGAAGGAAAATCGCATGCGATGAAACGAAACAAAGTCTCTGCTGGATCTCGCCATCGATGCGCGCACCAACGGATTTGTTGAAGGAAAGGAAATCGGAGCAAAAAAAATTGTATTTCGAAATCGTCTGTAGCGTTCGATGAAAGGCCGGGGAGAGGAGTAATAAAATTGTAAACCGTTGCGGAGTGTCGTGAAAATGTCTTTAGAGCGATTTCGAGGGCAAGGGCCGATTCGCTCCGTTGCTTCGGGGATAAACGGATGTCGAGTACATTTGGAAACGGTCACGCTCCGAGGCTAAACGATGGGACATGAAGTTGGAGAAATTTTGAGCGGAAGATAATGGGATGTAACGTCGGCAGGGCGCGTTGAAATATCGTTCCATTGTGTGTAAGATTCGAGGGATTAAAATGTATTATGAATTATCAGAATTATTTCAAAGGGATTGGAAAAATACCTTAGAACCTTATGGTTCTAAGTTGTATTCGAGTTATTAGAACAAATGGTAGAACGAAGAAAATAAACTTTCATCATTCATTGACCGAAGTGAATATTAATTTCTTTCTTTTGAAGAAGGCTTTACGCTAAGCTATCGAATTCATCTGGCAGGGCGTTGGTGTATCTCCGTCCGGGATTCATTTAATCCTATATCGGCTACCATTTGAGAAAATCCCCGGCGTGCATCGTATTCCCTTTTGCTTTCACGTCAACACTTTTTTCTAAAAATACAAAGACATTTTTCTCCATCTCAAATACACGCCAACAATAAAACCCAAATTTATGTACGACATTCCGAGCTAAACAATAATGTTATTTCAAATTCCGTAAAATACTTTTGACATTCCGAACAATTTACAAGTTTTTCCAGATTTTTTTGTTTTTCGTCGCAGCAAAAATGAGACGTAAAAGAAAATGATGGAACTCGTTTCTCTTGGAAATTATAAATTAGTTATGTTTAGCAGAACGGAGTCGTTAAAGTTTCGGTTACCGAAACTTTTATTGAGGATAACCGTGCGGATGATCCGACGCAGGTCGGCCGGAACACGACGTCTCGGAAAACGTTGGAGCGCGCCCGACCGATGAATGCACCTTTTGGAAACGCGACAGCTCACCAGACCCGAGACTAATTCGTGGACAGGCTTTTACCTGAACTTTTCGGACAATGCAACGTTCCCGGACAATTCCGACGAGAGCATTCCGCGACTGGTCCCGAAGTGCTATCGATTTCAAAGCTCATTTGTCTCCGAGAAACGCGCGGAGGAACGACGCTACGGAGACAATACGCTTGCAGAAATTGAGCGGACTCGAGGCTTTGACAATCCCGTTGCTGCGTCGCTCCGACTTACTTCAGGCCCGAAACGACTGATCCACCAGCAGGTTGTTGAAATTGTCGTTAGCACCTGCTACTGCTGCTGTTTTCGTCGAGATTCCCATGGTTACAAACGTGACCGAGAGACAAGAGACGGGAATTTGATATTGTAGACTAATTGCATCGAATATGAATATTTTGTTACTATTTGTTACATAAATGTTTTCGACATTACTATTTATGGTTCATCACTGTTGTTTCATAGGTTTCACATTTCTTATTAACTTTCCAACTATAAGAAAGAAAATTTCAAAGAATGTTTTTTACAATAATAACATTGTTTTCTTCGGGTAGGTATAAATGGACTGCTGATGAAAACCATGGTCGACGTCATAACTTTAACAAGAATTATACGATCGGCAAAAATTTAAAAAAAATCTAGTAAAATAATATACTCGTAATTGTCTGACGGAGGGATTTTTTTTCCTCAAAAATAAGGAAATCCCAATTTTTAAAACTTTAGTATGGAATTAAAAGAAAATGAGTGTCTAATCATTTGTAAAAAACAGTCCAACCAAAAAATTAAATAACCTCGTTAGACTATAGAGAACATTATCAAGATTTTTTTTAAAAGTTACACTTAAAAATTGACTGAGCTATCGTGCTGACTCTCTTTGAAAACATAGTTTTAGGAACATAGAAAAATAATGTTAATACAAAAAAAAATTCTCCCGGTTGAAAAGTTAGGAAAAAACGTGAAATCATCAATTTAATTTTTTTTTTTTTCTCAATATAACCTTCAAAATAATTTTTTTAATTAAGTCGGCTTTCGGCGCGCGGAGGGCTGTGTGAACTCTTAATATTTGTAATTTTACAGCCGAACCCGTGAAGAATTTAATGATACACTTTTCTTTTTACTCGTCACAATGAGAACAATCGTATCACATGGTGAATCCCATTTGTTCCCGATTTTTCATTTAAATTATGCGAGTCGCAAAATTTTCGCGTCCCAAAAGAAAGCGAACAGTACGACCTCGATTTTCGGATGAACAGCGGGACCGGCTACCCATCGACGTTGCGAAAAAAGGGAGGGGGTGCGGATTGACGCTAATGCGACGTCCGGCGGTCGAGATTTCGAAAATCGAGGGATTGGTGTACCCGTCGTCAGGTCGCACCGCACGCGCAGGTGAATCCGCGGTGAAAGAGAGATCACAAAGAGGACGAAGAGGTGAAAACCCGGCTGCACGCTACAAAACCCTCGGTCACAACAAAAGCCGACGGTGTAGGTAAAATATGAAAAGAATAAGCGAGCCTCAAACTGACACATCTATTATAAAGATGCGGGTAGAATTGTCGACCCAAAAAAAAAAAAAAAAAGACCGAGCCGCATTCGAACAAATTTGTCGACTTCAGAGACGCAAACGAATGCGACGTTCTTCGAAAATAGACGGACAAACATTCGCTCGTTTTTATGAATGTATAACAACGGATTGTTTTCCGTGTGTTTCAATGAAGTCGTCGCTATCAGCAGAAGACGCATTTGTGACATTTCATTCAGGCAAAAATCTTGTCTGATGAGTTCGTACGAAGCGCAATATATCAAAATTAAATCTTCAAAAGCGAATCTCCGCGATTAATGCATCGTGTTTTATTTACATTGTGTCGTATCGCGAGCCTTCGTCAAACACTGCATATCCTCAACTCTTGGCTCTTCTGTCGAAGATAAGACTACTCATGCAGGCCTCTGGATGATTCATTGTCAAGGATTGATAGAAAAACAAGATATACTGTACGATACACGATAACACGGATGTACGCGATTGCCGGCAAGCCGCGAAGTTTTGGCCCCGGGTTCGTATTGCTACCGGTGCTAAGTAATCGTTATCCGAAGTGGAAGAGTCAACATCGGTCGGCGTCGCATCGAAGCAACAACGTCAGTGATCTACCTTTACATATTTGTGGTTTGCAGGCGAAACTGAATAGGTCAATGAGAATGTTTCGAGAAATAACGATTTTACGTTGCGAACGCTCTATCGCGGCGGGGAAATGGATTTTGAAGATTAATAATTATCGGATTACACTTAGATTTTAGTACTATTCAGGGTTGCGTTCGGTGAAATTAAAATAGTCTGTAAATCATGGATAACCGAAACACTGGTGTACTTATTCGGTTATGTTGATAGATCATAGACTTATTAGGTTTTGTCAACCAATGCCAGGCAATTGATGATCGATATACATTGTTAAATAATGAGATTTAATTTTACTGATAGAAAAGTTTCAAGAAAACTTGCAAATAAAATATAATACAAGTCTTGTATTTTTTACGGAAAAACGGTAAACTTATATGATTTTTCGACAAAATGGACTTATTCGGTTAGGTTAATTTCGTTTTTCTTCCTGTATCAGCAATTTTCTGTTTTCAAAAATGGTATATACTATATATAATTACAAGAATCTGATTTAATCTGATTTAATTTTTTTTTTTCATGAACTCATACGGTTTTGCTTCCAAACTACAGATATTATACCTTGAGAGGCCGAGCGAGGGTTTGAGAAAATTAAACGCAAAAAATTACCAAACGCGGTGCCAAGAACCAACCGAGATAGAACCAAGGACAGCCGGACGTCATACACGAATGTTCACTATGAAAACAAGTGCTTTGCCCCAACACGTTTATCCGCATGCATTCACGATACTCATCCACGCAACTTACCACTCGTTTATCGATGCATTGGTGCACGTCGAAAAGAAAAACTATTTTATTTTATTTTTTTCGAAAAGCTAAGTCGATTTCTCGTAAAAAATAGATCTTTCATATATTTTTTTAACAGCGCAAGCACGTGAAAGAAATCTTCGAAAAGAAAAGAAAACAAAAAAAAAATTTTAATACCTTAATCGACAGCTGCCAAAATAATCTAAAAAAAAATTGGGAATTCGATTTCCAACATGCACTTTAAGCTGTGTAAATATCATAAAGATTCCAGACAGCGAAGCCCAAAATTGTCCGCTATTTCCGTGTAATCGCTCATACATACGTGGATAAAGTGACGATTGCTTTTGATGGGAACAATAATTCACACGTCGAAACGATCTAACACGCTGGTAAAAAAAAAGCGTGGGCGACGTTGAGAAAGAGAAATAATTGAAGGACAGACATATGGGTTGGGCAGATGAGCGGGTGATAAAGGTTCGTCGGAGCGATTATTTATCGAGGTGATGCGGCACATCGTGTCCTTGGCGAATATTCGTCAATTCCTTCTACCTCTCCGGACTCGCGAAAGAGAACACGCGTTTCTCTGTATGAGATATTGCGGGGGAGGAGGAAGAAGAAGGCGAGGGCGGTTGATATGAGATGCGGTAAGCATCGCCATTTAACGACCGGTTTATTCATACATATTTACCGTATATCCACTACGGTAAAGTCGCGGCGAGTCAATAACTATGGCAAAACGTGGAGGCCACTGCGTATACATATGTATAGTCTTATAAATATATATATCGACCGTTGTCACGGGCTGCGGGATTCTCGCGGCAAACCCGGCAAAAACAACCGCGCCGTGATGTTTGTCACGTACGTTCGCCGTCCGCTCCGAGAAGTCGAACGTTATACGAGCAATAATTAAGTGGAATGGAATAGCATGGAAAAAATAAAAATAAAAAAACTTCCTATAGAAAAAAGGGAATGCTCAAAGACGTCGCTGAAAGCGAATGATATTGAACGAATTGAAAAGGCGACCGTGTATCAAACTGCTTGTTCAATTGTTACGTTAATTGTTATAATTACGAGCGAATTGAAATTACAGGAAATTTTATATACACGTGGACCGTTGTCACGGGCTGCGGGATTATCGTGTCAAATCTCGCGAAAACAACCGCGTCGTGATGTCAGTCACGTACGTTCGCCGTCCGCTCGGAGAAGTCGAACGTCACACGAGCGATAACAAAGTGGGTTGGAATAACATAAAAAAGAAATAGAAGCTTCCGATGGAAAAAAGGGTAGCCTCAAGGACGTTGGAGGAAGCGAATAATATTGAACGAACTTGAAAGGCGACTTTATGGCTAACTGCTTCTGCAATTGTTACGTCGATTGATATAATTGGGATTGGATTTAAACGACGAGAAATTTAAGGGACCAAGTCTCGGTATAATTTTGAAAAAATTGATTATCTCTTTCTTACATGTTTTGGAAGATACATTTATGAGAAATCTTGTCTGCATGTTTCATAGATGAATTGATAGAATTAGATAAATTTCAACTCAGTTGGATTCATAGAAATGGTTGAGTACGATATAATGTACGGTCCAAATCGTTGAACCATATGTGACGTTCGGCAAGATTTTTTTATTTCGTCCACACCGTATGGGCCGGTCGCTGTCAACATTTTTTTTGCAGTGTTAACTTCTGAGGGCGGTTGGGTGGAGAGGGGGGGGGGCGAACAAAATTATTGTTGATGCATTTTCTCATCTTGTACTACTATCAACGAATCGTAATAAATATGACCGAAACGTCCAATTCTGATCCGTAAAAAATTTTGCAAGAATAAACTGATTTTTCAACTCTCACAGTGGCTTGCTTCTCTAATAGTTCCCGTCAAATTATGATCCATCGCTATTGACCGTCTTTTACGTATCGTTCAACTAAAAATTCATCGTCCAAAACGATTTCTACGCGTGGAAGCAAGATTGGATAAGAATTCCAAGGGGTTCAATTGGGTTGACCAATCAAACGTTCGACACGAATGTATTATTCGATCAAATTTATTGGTTAGTCAAGTTGAGGCTTAATAAAAAAGCCTCTACATGCCTCAACAAGGATCCCTATTAAAGCCCCCATGCTCCGGAACGTGACCGGCCCAGTAGAGTCATGTCAGAATCGCCCTACCAGCCCGGTAATAGGATTGGGGAAAAACAACAAGGGGCCGAGGAAATGATACCTAATTAAATATCCGCCCGCATATCGATCGCTCGATATCCAATGAAGTTTTATCAACATCAGAGCACATACATATGTTTTTCATTAAATTAAAATGAAAAATACATTCGCTTCGTACGAATATCAAATGGACTCGCAGACCCGTTCGTGTTCCGTTCCACAAAATTTTTTGTTCAAATCGGCCTTCTTTCGGTCTTACTCGGAATTCAAGTTCCGAGCAAGAACGATGTTTTGAGGTCCAGTGGCGATAATTAAAATCTAAAAGATCTCTCTGTTCCCGCAGCTCGACCAATAACAATTGACCCGTGAACCTATTTTAAAAATACCACGCCAACGAGGGAGAGACTCCGGACGTATAGACGCGAGTGGTGTACATATGCGTTCGAAAATTGACTCTAACTGACTCGGAGCTGCTGCTCGCTGCTCCGGAGCGTGTCACCCAACGTTCCTACGAGCTTGATGCTTGTTGCACGTGCTGCTCTCGTATGAGTGTGCGAATGTGTGTACTCACGGATTTGCACAATCGTGGAAGGACCAATGACTCGTGTGGGTAAAATATATACGCGAGCATGTGGGAGATGAAGTGCGAAAGAGGGCGAGAAAGAGAGAAGAAGAGAAGGAGAGAGGGAGATACTGTAATCGCTGAGCCAATGATCGCGAAGGGGAAGAAGGCAACGCACATACACGAACTCGTCGAAATCGAGGTCACCATTCACAGTCTATCAGGCGTCAAATACGTCAGAGTATTAACGAGCCACTACTTGATGAGATCAAAGATGAAAGAGGACGACGACATCGGTTAATCTACGATACTACAATTAACCATAATTCCTGTATTAACCGGCACGATACTACTCGATACCGTTATAATGTTACAAGTCCGCGAAGTTACGATGAATTATAATAATAACGTTCGCAGTGTACGCGACGAACAACGGCGCGGCTCTTTGGCACGCCACTTGTGTTTATCTTCTCGTCGGTCAATCGACTCGATGATTGATGAAACGATCGCGTGGACGATTCACGAATTATCACGGATATGATTGAATTTAATGAAATTTAATTTTATTCCGCACCGTGCCCGATTGATTTTAGTGTGTAATTCTGTCGTGACAAGGACAAGTAGGCGAGATACTTGGGAATTAATTATGTAGATATATTTTTTTAATGATTGAAGTAGGCGTAGTAAACACACGTTCTTGGTGAAATTCTGGCCGTGTCCAAAAACATTTGGATATTATTGACTCTCGTGTTGATACACGAGTACCCGAGTATCCAAAAGACTCCGGCTTCTTCGTCAAAATTTTCTACGCTCCCAACAAATTTTTGCCAAATGGACCTAGAACGTAATAATTAAACTCGTTCGTTGTCGATAAATGCATCTGACAATATTTTTCGAGCCCCGAAAGTAAGGAAAAAATGGCGTGAAATTTTAGATGATGGTCGACCACGCTCAGGGTATCTGTGTACTTAACGTATGGGAATTTATTAATTCAATAAATATAATTAATTTATTGAATACAGACGAAGTAATATAAAAATTAGTATCAGGAACAATGCTGATAATATACTGAGTAGCGGGTGTTCGTTTTCTCCCTTCTGGCCTGGAATGTGTTAACGAACCCTTCTGCCTGCTCTATTTCATGTTGTGAAAGGTTACAGCTGGAGAAAGGGCCCGTAATGGGTCGAGCTAGGCCAAACGGCTACCTGCGGTTGCCCATTTAAAGTCTCTTATTAATGATCTGGAATTTTCGAATGTCTGCGAAAGGACTTCCGGACCTTCCTTAAGGGAGCGAGCCACTGTACCGAACTGAAATATTGAGGTATTTTTGCGAAGGTTTTCGGACGAAAGTTAATATCGGATCTATCTGGAATATTTACCATAGCTTGTTGATATCGGCAAAAGAGAAGATTTATCTACAATTATTTTGTCTACCGCTAATCCCCTCTCCCGCTTTCCCGGTTTACGACTGCGAAAAAATGTCGAGCCTGATTATCAGCAATTAGCCCATACGATGTACCCGAAATTAGAAAATGAGAATAATCTGTAATTTTCATATCAGTGGCTATTGCTCCAAGTAGGGGAATATTCTATGAGTTTTTCAATCAACCTTTTAGTCAACATTCCCGATAAATGTATCTTTTGAAATACGTATCGAAAATAATCGTTCTTATCAAAATTTCACAGTGGCTTCCCCCCTGAACCTCCGCCGTCACACTGGGTGGAATCCACCCGTCGATCAACCGACGACCGGCGGTTTTCGTTGCCGTTTCCATCTCGTTCTGAATTGTTTTTTTTAAGTTGACATCTTTTCTCTTGGAAACAAACTTTTTGTACATGATCTAGAATGTTCGAAGCATGTTCTGTAATTTTTTGAACCAGTTCGAACGGATAGTTTGCTCGCAATTGTTTTTTGAAAACTGACCGTGTGGAATCCACCCAGTGTGACGGCTGTGATGTTATTTGACGGTGAAGGGCTGAGATCGCAGCGCAACGACCAAATTTACGAAAGAAATAAATCTACGATGTCTAATACAATATATTTATTCAAGAAATTCGGCAAAGAGGTCCCCACGGGTACTTCGGCTATGGGACAACGTCAAGAAATCCAAACACCAAAGGGTTGATGAATAAAAGGGGAAACGGTTATATGTAGGCCGCCCGACACGGCACCAGGTCGTGTATCCATCGAGCAATCTGTTGCGAGCTCGAAATAAGTCGTTGACAAATAGATAGACCAATTCATTCGCGAGACTGACGCGGAAACGGCACATCATAATTTCTTTATCTTCGGAATCTCAGCGTTGGCGTGCTTTTCACGGGCGAAACGTGTATACGCAAAGTAGATAACGTCGAGGTAAATTCACGATAAACAACGAGCCGCGTTCGTCTCTCGGTTTGTCATTAAATCCGTGAAGTCGTGTTTTTTCCTTCCATTCCACGAGGCATCTTATGTTTTCCGTTTTCGATTATTTAGAATTTCAGTGGTAAATCGACCGAAATGGATGATTCATCGAATTTGCGATCGGATCGATCGAAAGATTTTTGTCTCGTGGGAATGGAATTTGTGATATTTTTCCGGAACATCGTTTGTCCGATTTATTCGTGAATTTTAGCGGGCTATCTCATCGTCTCGCGCTTCCTCGTGCTAGCCTCTTGTTGTTTGTCGACTTGGGACGGGGTAAGATGGATCAGCGTAAATACCTCGGATTAGGATGAAAAGAATGTAGAGATTTATAATCTCGTCCCCTCGTGATATCAGACAATATGATGGAAGTGATGTGTATCGAATATAAATTTCGTCATCTTTGTTTTCTATTTGCAATCATTTATCGTTATCTTTTTTGTTTGTTTTGCTCGACAAAAATATGAATACTAAGAAATATAAATTTTATAAATCTTTTTTGTTCATATTCAGTTGAGTTGCTTGTCTAATTTGGCACAGAAACGGAAGTATGACGGTCATTACTCGAATATTGTCGAGATAAGTTTTCACCAAAATCCAGCAGAAGCGGTGGATGTAATCGTCGAGGCTTTACTTATTGGGTTTGCAGGACCTGTCGTTGTTTTAACGAGTTTCGTATTTCACCACAAAAATAACAGTAATTATTACCATCACTTCCCAACATTCATTGCTATTTTCATCGGTAAAACGTCACAGATACGTCGATACAAATACAGATACGATTGATAAGATCACTAGATTCCACATCTAAAGTCAACGCAAATTGTTAAGAAATAACAGCAATGGCGTCAGCAATTTTTATTCGTGAAATCCTTTTCTCCTAAATCTAGTCTCAAGCTCGATCGATCCTCATCACCCCGGTCTCCATTCTGCATGTGAATTCCGGCGCCATGCGCGCTCTATATAACACCATCTCTTTCCACATACTTCAGATGCATATCATCCGATGCAATATCTCTAAGACAACAGACCTTGGTTTACAACGTGCATGGAATTTCGCCAAATTATTCGAAATCACGTAACTCGCGACACCCCCCCCCCCCACCCCTCCCACGCGCGTCCAAATGTTTTCTTGTTTGGTCGTGTTTACCGCGTTCCTCGATTTGTTTGCGCGCGTGGCGCATCGATGAGCGCGCAATTGATAAATAATCTATTTTTCGCTCGACGTAATGCCGATGGCGCCTGCAAGAAAAATCGTTGCCAGGCCGAGAAAAGCTCGACCTGCACTCCGCGGCTGCACTCCGCGAGATTCCTTCGATATAAGTAAAATAATCAGTTATCTTGGCTCGTCGACGTCTTGTTTACCAACCGAATCGTGTGCGTAGAGAAATGAATAAAAAGAAATGTGAAAAATAAGAATAATAATCCGTCGCAAGCTCCCTCTGTGATGTCGCGAGGTACATAACCTAAGCCACGTTTGCCGCGTAGGTACGACAATCGCCCACCAGAAGGCGGAAGACCGCGGGAAAATCGGTTGGCGGCCGAAGTGGCATAGCCGTCGTGGGGCTCATTGTTTATTTTAGCACGTGGCGGAGCCGATGGTATCCACTAGGGAAAATAGGAGTGCCACGTGAATGATGCAAGAATAGTGGTTCTCATCGAATCGCTCGAAGTACCCGCAAGCTCCACTCCATTGCGGACCGTTAGCGTAATAAAAACGTACGAGTTCTTTCATTTGGCACCTCACCAAATCATAATAATAATATAAGAAAAGCGCAGAATCGGGCGGTACGTTTCACCGCCTTATGATTGCTCTTCAAATTCGCTGTAATTAAGAAGGAAATTGATTGGAATACTTGAGCAGTCGAAGATATATGGCATGGGGACTGGAGTAAGGGAAACCAAAAACAACATCAGGAATATCGTCGGCGAATTTGACGATACTTTGGTCAATTGGCAACTACATTACTTTATCAGTTTAATATATATGTTATATATCAATGGATATTAGATTCTCGTGGCGCCATCTCGGGTTGTGACATTCGCGAAATAAGTCCTTTATCTTTCTCGTAATATACCTTAGCGAGCGATCTAAGATTCGCGGCAACTCTCGTGGCGAATCCTCTCGTTTTCCCTCGCTTCGACCTCCGTGTTGATATAGCACATCCCCTTGATTTGGATTTCTTCGTCACAAGCGTTCGGTCGTCTTTACGGCAGCCTTCTAGGTCCACGCACGAAGATTCGCCTCATTGAAGCGAGACGAGTGAAAGAAACGGAAAACGATTCGAGTGGTGACAGCGAAAGCCTTGTCGGACGTAACACAGCCGTTTATCTTACGGCTGATCATTCGTAGATCCTGACAAGTGCGAGAAACGTCTGACAGCACCGAATCGCCTTCTGCCGCATCTCAGCTTGCTGTCATATCATAGTCAAATCGCCAGGGCCGGTATTCTATTCTTGGTGCTACTAAAAGCTATGAAATGATCATGGTTCTCTCTCTCTATCTTCCTTCTCACTCTTTCTCTCTCTCTTTCCTTCTCCCCCTTTTTTCGCTCTGTCTCTCCCTCTTCCTCTCTTGCTGTTCGTTCTACGGTTTTCATAAGAGGCGCGAGAGTTTGACGCGAGGTTCTGTCGGAGAATCGCTTCAGGCGATGGGCGGAGCCGCACTCAAACGCATAAACAACACGTGACACCCCGCTAATACAAATTAATATATATGTATATATATTTATATATCTATGTTTATTTACGTATATATATGTATTTGTATGTAAGCACTTTGTATGCGTATCCATGTTCAAATGTATCAAAGCACGTGCGATTCTATGAGTTGGTATTGTGTGATCGTGTGCTTTCTTTTTTTCGTTTTAAGCATACTTAATGTCGGTGCAGTTTCGCAGACGTCCGATGAATATGCATGAAATTGAGGTTTTGATACACAGCGCCGTCGAGGGATTGAGCAACGCATTAGCGAACGCGGGAAAACATCATTCGAAGAGTCATATATCACAGCCGAAACGTTGTCCATCCTACCCGTGTCATCATGAATAAAACATAAATTTTCAACCTTAGCTTGTACGGAATTCAAATAAAGTCCAATATTTGCGGAAGTTGGAGTTATATTGATTCGACCGAAAGTCGTAAATTTGTGAAAAATTCATTCGCTGCATGGATAGTCGGTAGATTTAATACCGCAACCTGCCTCAGCGCACATCGGTATGTTACTTATTTTGGAAAAGAACGTAGCTGTTTATTTTTATTTTTTAATATTATCAAAATTATAAAAGTAATTAATCATAATATTTAATATTATACAATATTATTCTTTAATTTTAATATTATCTTAACATTGCACTTTTTATATTTACATATATTTTGATTGACGAGAAATGGCAGCAAATAAAGAAACTGAATTTGTTGAGATTCAGATTCGTACTCGCTCGCCGATATGGAACATAAATATTCCGATATCCTTGTCAACCTTCGAAAAGTCGAAATTTCCACGCCCACTCCTCGCTGCAGTCACAAAATAATTGATCCTGGGGGATTGAGTGGTTTTTACAAAATAGTATCCATACGTCCACAATATGATTTCCCTTATACCGGACTGGTCGTCCGCGTATTTGCCCCTATCGCCCTGTGCGCATAGCCACGACCTTGTTCTCCGCTTGCATGCTTGCGGACGCTGCACCAACGCAGCGGCAGCTGCATCGACTTCGACGACAACCGACAAATACGCTCAGTGAATACGTATGAACGCGAAGCAAAAAAAAAAATAGGAAAAGAAAAAAAAAATACGCGACAAATACACGTTTGTGAAACGTGCTGTTGGTTAGCAAATCACGTGCTCACTCTCTGGCTGCCTCTTGTGACTGCCCAACGCCATAGTATCCTGACGGGCAGTGTACGATAAATACAAAAAGTCGGGTTTTTACTTTTCCGGGTCAATTTAATTCGGTGAGAGTCAACGAAGAGCTTTAAATGGATCCTAAAATTGAGGCGATCAAGAGTTCGAACCAAGTCAATGGCGAATTACCGAATCAAACGCTACATCGGAGTGTCTTATTGCACGAGAAATAAAAGAGATCAGACTAATAGGGGATGTGGTCAGAGATTAATTCAATGAAAATGTATTTAAAATACTTTAATTACTACATCATCATGGATTATAATTGCTATTTAAATATTAGAATCGATTGTAGAACAATAATCCATCAAAATTATTCCTTATCATTGTAGAAATGTAACTATTTCAATTGTTTAATGATAATTAATTATAGATGTTTGTTTGAACTATTTAAAATATATTTTTATTCAATTAATGCCCATCTCTGAACCTGATATCTCTACTTGTGTCCTTGCATATGTATCCTCATCGTTGCGGGGCTCTCGGCTTTTACGAGCGAGACAAAGCTCGGATCGTTGCCGACCGATTCACTGACTTTACCGATTTTCGTATATTCCGTACTATTTCATTCGAAATTTAGCGGTTTTGCAATTCGAATCCACGAAATTATGTTTCTTAGGAATATCAGTGGCTCGCGAATTCGTCTGCTTTCCACGTTTTTTCGTGCCGAGTCCTTTATTTTCGGAACGTTACGATTCGCTCTATTTCTCTCTCTCTCTCTCTCTCTCTCTCTCTCTCTCTCTATGACATTTCAACGTTCGATTTTTTACACATTTCGCCACATTATCCCTTCCGAACAAAAAAGTCCGGATATGTCCAATCCCGAGCAATTCAATTTCGCATAAAAAAATTTCAATTGTTGCCTATCGGATTCTCTTATCTCTTATCGAAAGATTCAAAACTCGTATCAGTCAACCGATAGCATCCAGGATCTCAGTAACGCCGATCAATCGTTCAGGCGACGATCGGACTTGCGTCAAACCGTCAGAGGGCGCGCAACGCGTATAAACCACAAGCACACACGTGCGGCGCGCAAGCCACATCGTGATTCGCGCGGGTCCCGGCGTCGCTTCCTACTCGTTGCGCGCTTCTGAAACAAGAAAGGCAAACAAACCCGCGAGTCTTTGAATACAAATGAGAATCCCGCTTGGCCGGGAGCGAACGATCGTCGGAGCTTACTTGTGATTCGCTTCAAACCCGTGTTTGTTGCGCTCCGCCACGGAGAAACTTGGTTACCCCATACGTTTCTTTCACTCGTATGGACCCTCCTTGCCACTCCTGTTATAGTATCAGCGGCTTAAACAACTGTGAATAGAGCATTGTATGCCACCGCCGATCTCGAAACGAGTCGTCACTCCGGGCTCCCTCAACCACGTACAATATATTCACCGCGCTCGTTTCTTTATAACTAATCCGCGAGCGATAGCCATCGCATCATTATTCATTCAACGTTTAATCAATCTCGGTTACAGTTTGTTTCGGTAGTTTCATTTTACCATTAACTTTTTTGTTTTTTTATTTTAATCTACTTTGTTATATTGTTCGATGTGTTTTTATTTGTATTTTTATTTGTATTTTGTGTCATTTTATATATTTCCATTTTGATTGCATTGCGCTGTGCGTTGTACACAACGCATATAGACGTTGAGGTTAATTTAGTTATAGTTCAAGTTTAGCTATTAAGTTTTCCAACGTTTGTAATTTGCATGCCATTATATGCCCGATGTTCTGAGAGGACTTCGGTCTCAGAGAGCGAAATAAAAACGACATTGAATATTATTTACTTCGATTTTTTTCGGTTTGATTGCATTCAATGTTCCTTCACCGATAAAACTTTTTTACTCTTTATAAAAAAAATGCGTTTTAATAGAGGCATCGTTCACAATGAATTCATTCGACTGTGTGTGTGTTCGTTTTATTTCCATCAATTTACCGGTAATACTGACTTGACGTCAAATTTCTTTCTTCTATTTGTTTCCTTTCATTTTTTTTAAATAATAACGATGGGATGGAAAAGAAATTGCTCGTCATAGCCGTGTTTTTGTTTTCGTGGCAATTGCAATCCGTACCACTGTGCGCAGCAGTAAGTCAGGCCGAGGTGCAGACAAGGAGTCACAATTTCTCTCCGTCGGACGATTCAGACGAAATTTCCGGTACAACGATTAGTTCGATGTACAGGTATAGAACGAGAGAATGTCGTGTAACATCCCCGAAACGTTCGTGGCAGGCATCGTCGAACCGCGAGTTCTTACCTGAAGTGCGCGTATAATATAACGTCTAGACGGTTATTACGCGTCGCGATGGGGCTGCTCACGACGCTTGCAGATGGGCGAACGGTATATATATGCATGCCCGAAACGACTCGCTCACCGAGACGATCGTAAAACCGGGTAAAAGTGTAAATCGGATGGATGTGAAGGACGATAGCAGCCGCTTGGTTGATGAGCCACTCCGCGACGCCACGCTCGTTGCTTTTAGGGCGATAACGAAGGTGCCTCTGTTTTTTCTTCCTTCTTCCAAAGCACGGGGGCTTCTCGCACGAGAGATCGTAAAAACGTGCGCTCGAGCTGTGAGGTTGAAAGATTTCGGAAAAGCACTTCGGGTCGATTTGGTGAAAGGTTGACTCGGAAGGAGACGAAAAGGAAAGAGTCACAAAAGGTGCTGCTCGATAAAATATGACTCTTGGTGTGGACATCGACGAAACGTGATTTGGATCGAGGGTAGTCGTATCGTACACAGAGCTGACGGAAGAGGTTCAACCCGGGTGTGGAGCCAAAGGGTGGGGGGTAACTCAAGGGGGTTAAAAGGAGGGGAGATGAAAAATTGAAGTAACAAAATAAAAGAAAAAGTAAAAATTATAGTATAGTAAAAATGATATGTAAAAATATAAAATAAAAATCAAAGTAAGGAAATAAAATTAATAATATAAAATATGATTCATGCTGTGGGCATCGACAAACGCGATTCGTATCGAGAGTACGCGTATGGTACTATTGTGCGCATATAACGAAGAAATGAGAGCTGTGGAGTCTTTATGGTTTATTCGTGTAGTGCCAAGCGCGGCGGTGAGGCCTCTGGGCGGACCACCGGGTGGTATTGTAACACGAAAGTCGGCGATTCTTTTTTTATTCCCATGTGCGACGTTGACGGGGAATTATGGTCGGGGAAGTAACCTTGAGCTATTTCCTGCAGTTATCCATCCCCTTCTTTGGCTTCATTCGTTGTTAAAAAAATTAGCGAAAACGTTTTTTTCCGTTTCAATGTCGTTTTGATTTTGCATGGAATTTATGAGTTTCGAAACAGAATTCGGCTTAGTTTTGTGATCGACAGAAAATGTCTGATCGGAGGTCCCGAAATCCAGTAAACGTCATTTTTCCTTTACCGCTCGTCCTAAGACAACTTTGACTAGTCTAGAATTTTGATTCTTCAACGTCAGCGATTTTTCCTTAGTTCGTTCTATCTTTCCGATGATGGGCAAAGTATGTACGAGTCTTTTTTTTTTCGACGAATTACACGGAAACATTCAACCATCGTTATCGGAGTAGAAGTCAAACCAGAACGAAAACAAATCCAGACGTATTAGCGGGCGCCGAGTGAAGAAGAGTGACAGGGTCTCTCGTTAAAGAAAGTTGAGCACGGAAATAAATATGCGGGAGGGAGGATCTTGACGTTTCGAGAGCGCTTGGAAGTAATTATCCACAGAAGCGAATGCACGAGAGGACGAGCAAATATACAGATGCACGTACGTTTCGAAACGAGCAGGTAAACCTGGTCTTGCCGTGATGATGTGCAAACAAGACCCGGAGTTCTGCGACCGAATTATTAAGAAAAGGTTGCCACCGTATATATGCATGTATAAATATATATACACACGGACAAGGCAATAGCCTGTACCAAGCCCACGAGTGAGGCATTATTCGAGCACTCAGCTTATACTACTTCAATAGTTATGACAAGGCTTTGAGTCAGAAAGACTTAAAGACCCGCAAATACTCAAACCCTCGGGCCCTACGTTCATTCTCGAAAGAATAATCCTACCTGTTCGAAGCACAAGGAAGAAAGAGAGAGAGAGAGAGAGAGAGAAAGAGAGAGAAGGTTACCGAGCCCAGATTGAAAAGAGCCCAGGCAGCAAGTGTATAGCAACAAACGGAACTAATATTTCCGTGACCCAGTATCGTTGAGCGTGATGGACGAAAATCTTCGAAACTAGAACAAGACCAGTGTTGGGCAGCCCTCGAGTTCATTTGTACTCGAAGTACCGAATTAACAAAAAAGTATTAAAATAAAGTACAAAAGTATTTTGGATTTAGCGAATGTGAGAGTACAAAGTATATTTGTACTTTGGACTTGGCAAACGTGGGAGTACGAAGTATATTTATACTTTGGACTTAACAAACGTGGGAGTACGAAGTACATTTGTATTTTGGACTTGGCAAACTTGGGAGTACAAGGTACATTTCAACTTTGGACTTGGCAAACGTGGGAGTACAAGGTACCATTGTACTTTGCACTTGGCAAACGTGGGAGTACACAGTATATGTGCACTTTGGACTTGGCAAACGTAGGAGTACAAAGCACATTTGTGTTCCAGACTTGCCAAACGTGGGAGGACGAAGTACATTTGTACTTTGGACTTGGCTAGCTTGGGAGTACAAAGTAATTTGAACTTGGCAAACGTGGGAGTACGAAGTACATTTGTACTTTGGACTTAGCAAACCTGCAAGTTCAAAGTACATTCGCAGAACAAGCAAGTACAAAGTACAAGTCGTCCTTCGGTACTCTCCAAGTACAAATTTGCCCATCACTGAACAGAACCTCGTAGAAGGGTACTCATAGAACGTATTTTTCGCTACGTCGCATGCGTATCTGACGTTGTCGAGTGAGCCCTACCTAACGAGCCCGAGAAAAGAACGTGACCGAGGGTACTCGTAAACTGGCTGCTTGAATCTCGTCAAAGGACGGCCTTGGCGAACGAACGACAAGGCTAAAGCCCGAAGGGATTCACATCGGGAGTCCGATATATCGTTGCTCGTCATGTACGTATTATGTAAAACGCATGCTGTGCGCACCCCACATGGTCACGTGCGTATCGAAACTGCGCACAACGAAGACGAGAAAAATGGCGTGTAAAAAGAAAAAGCCCAACGGATCGTTATTAAAAGTAGGCGGGAGATAATAATAATAATTTATTCCTCTTTGTTTCCATATTCACTGTCTTCCTCGGCTTCACGGCAAGAGCTCTTGTTTAAACTTCGAAGACTTGATTTCACATCTCGGGGTCGAGATCCCAATGAAAGAATTGCCCAATAGGGCAGGTAGGGAGGAGAGAAGGAAGCAAAGCCGGAGATGATGGACAATGACGAAGATAAAAATATGTTTTTCTCCTAGCGAAGCGCATCGCTGTAAAAACAAGTTTTTCCCGACTCTACAGCTCGTTTGTCTCTATTCTAATCATTTCTCGCCTCAACTTTTTCTCCACTTTCATTCCTTGATTATCTAACCTTTGGTCGGGTCCTTCTATTTTTCTTCGTCTTCAACGGGTCCTCCGAAGGCCAAACGTCTCCCGTTCGTTCCCCCTAAGCATGCTCTTTTCCATTACCCATAAAAATACTTTCATATGCTCCATCCCCTTCGTTTTACACTCACGAAGAGCCAGGTGTATATCATAATCTATTCCATTAAACGTAAAATGGCATCAAACTCGTTTACACAAAAGAACAAAATTAAGGATATTTGCTCCGGAGAATAGAAAGAGTACAGTTTGGGGAACACTCGGCCCCCGGAGGATCCGTCTACGTCTAAGCACACCGCAATATCGGAATTTTGAAAAAAATAACAAAAAAATACAAAGATACAACGGATAGTGTATACATCTACGTCAAAAATGTCTATTGTACGTAAACGCACGTACATACGGCGTATGTGCGAATAACACGAGCGCCTCCGTCCTCCCTCCTGCGCCCAAATAAACGAGATACCTACCAGCGGTTACACACGCGCTTGCCCCTGGCGTGTACGTATACTTTACGCGTAAATAATCGCTCGTTGCCGTATGATTGGGTGAGTATTGCGTTAACGTGGCATCCGCCCACGCACGAGATACAGTACACGGATACGCGAGGACACATGTGAATACGTGTTTGGCATATAACCGTCTCGTATATACAAAAGTACCAACCATTGGTTACACCCCCTCTCCCCCCACCCCCTTCTGCACACATCGCGATCTAGCCGTGGTCGTGGTTTTGCTCGCTCGGCCTCACCAGCACCGTTCCCGCGTGTCCAACGCGCTATTCCAACGTCGATATGGCTAATATATTCCGACGACTGTAATCCTGACGAAATACATTATTCTAATGCATCCCCGACACTGCTTCCATGTGCCCATACGTTTCTATGTTGCCTAGTCTATGTTGGCTCGTTGTTTACGTCGATAAACGCGATATAGTATGAAACCAATACTTCCCAGACGTTCGTTCTTTAAACCCGACGCGGTATAAGCAAGCGACGCGGCGAGCTCATATACACGGAGTCCAGTCCAATTTGCATAAAGTGCGTGGGCTTCGGTGACACTTTATTACCATTCGGATTGCGTTTAATACGATGTAACCCAATTCATTGAAAACACACGGCAAACGGGTATGAGCGTTCATTATCGTTATGAATTATGTTACGAGTTTAATTTTAGACCGTCGCAAGTGTTTAACTCGGCTTTTCAAGTATCTCGTTTATTCGCCGCAGCACCGTAATAAGTGGGAGGACGGGGAAGGGGGGGGGGGGGGGCGGTGCGTTAGGACGCGATTGCAGAGCCCTCTGTGCGCATGAAGGTTATGAGGACGGATATCATGGATGTGAAATGAAACCTGTACGGAGCATTTGATGATCGCGTGGATATGAAAAACCAAGGTGGCGACGACAAAATTTATTCTACATCCATGTATAATATACTATAAGAATCATATATATTGTAATAGATATGTAGAATATAATGATATAAGACTTAATATGTACATTATAGTAATGACCATATTATGTATTTCATTTTTATGATAATTATATTATTTAATATTAATATAAATAATAATAATAATAATAATAACAATATGTAATATATTATATTCCATTTATATAATATATTGCATGATTGTTATTATTATCATATTAATATTAGCTAACATAATAAAATATAATTATTTTTTGAATGAAATATAGAATATCACATATTGTCATTATTCAAATATCAATATTAAATATTGTATTATTTCCCTTATGCATAAATGTGACGAACCAATATGGCTGCCACGCGTTGCCCCCCTAACCGCCCTGACTGCACCCCCTCCCGCTTTCCCGCCCTCCCGCTCTAGCACGGGACTCAAAGCTGCATCCAGATTATTCTTACGTCCATACGGCGGACCGTGTTTTGCTTGCGATAACTTTCACGTACCGCGTTTCTATATCTGCGGAAGTTAAGCGCACCGGCTGTGTCCTCGTCTCATTTACTCGGCGGTTTCACTACAATATAATAAACTCGCATAATTAACGTAACATTATAATATCTCGGGAGCCACCGCCACGGGTTGGAAAGTAACTGTGCAATGATTTGCGATTCCGTTGCAGAATGAACAACGACTCGGAGCCCGGACGCCCGAGTCTTTCCGGTGCGGTGCTGCTGCTACCACTGCTGCTGCTCGTGCTATTCTAGCCGAGGTTCAGCTCCGAGATGTATATTATCGTACGCCCGCAACGAGCCGGCCCGCTGCGACGGGCATTTTGCCTTCTATAAATACAAGGATTAAACCCGGTTGAGCGCACGTGACTTAAGCTCTCTTATCATACTCGAATTTGCATTTTCAAACTACGACTATTATCACGTAGTGTGAGACTTCGCGAGTGGCCAATTCACTCGCGCTATCTGTTTTAAACTCGTACTCGGAAGAATGGACTGGATTATGCGATTATAGATTCACGGCTTTAACATCGTAATTGCTCTATTTCGTTGCACGCGAGATTGGGAATAATTGAGATGAGACGATGTTAAGGATTTTTTGCTTCTTGATTTTTGGATTGAATCTCGACTCTTGACGTTGCAACGTCGAGTTGGTGTGGCTATGTGGAATAATGTGGATGAAATTTTTTCATCGACGCATTTTGCCACTAACGAGCAATTTTCTTGAAAGCTCTTTTTAAAAATTGAATAATAATAATAATAATAATAATAATAATAAAAATAATAATAATAATAATAATAATAATAATAATAATAATAATAATAATAATAATAATAATAATAATAAAGATTTCTAAAGAATTTGAGACGATGGAGATTGAAAAATATTAAAATTTTGTCGCTCATTCAGATCGAGTTTCTTTTATATTTTCACCGAAAGGATAATCGTTCAGATAAATATTTAACCATTTATTAACGGTCCTACACATATTCCGACATCGGAAGATTGTCAAAATCACGTGGATCTGTAAGCGTCAAAGATCATTTTGTTTGTTCGATGTAAATCCAGAAGTCTCGCGAAAAATTAACACCTTACGATTTTTTGCAAACATGTATGCAACGCAGACGTCAATCGTGAAAAAATGGCGATGAGAGGACTCGTCCTCGGTGTTTAAAAAAGATAACGAATAGCCCGAAAAGGAACGAGAGAAACAGAGAGAGAACAAAGTCTTACGAATAATTAACGTTTATGCCCTTGTCTGTCGCCAGTGCATCTGACCCAGCTCGGCCCGTAACGAAAACTGTAAGGCATTATTCTCGGCTACGATTAATCTCTCGGATAAAAAACGAGAAGGGTTGACTGCAATTTAAAAACCGGCAGGTAATCGTTCTCGTATTTGAGGCAAAAAGTGAATAGTATTGGAGAAGGACGCTTCGGTAAGATTCAGGTGTCTTTTTCGGAGCTATAGCAATCTAAGAAAGTCAGAGATGTATCACATCAGCTTAAGGTAATGCGCTGCAACAACGTAGACACCACGGATGCGAGGGAGATGACGATAATAATTGAATTATCAATATTTAATTATATTAGCGAATCAGTAGCAACGATTTTTATTTATTTTTTCTCATGAGAATCAAGTATTCCTGTTTAAGGAAACGAGTAACGACAGTTAGTTGACGTTACCGTTAAGCAATGAATTTATTCATCATTGAACGACGGGCAATAATTAAACCTCTGTGACACAAACAACCGCGCGTAGGTTTTTATTTTTTCTTCTATTTCTTCATTTTCTCTCAATTTTATTTATTCATGTGCGCAAAGTTCTCCTATCTTCCATGATAATAAAACTGGCGACGCTATATGGAATCTCGACGATCCCAACTGCCTGTTTACCGGGTTCGTAGCCGCAGAAATATAAATAGACGCTGTCACGGCGAGAAAAAAAAAACATATATAAAAAAATAAAAAATAAAAAAAAATCGCAAGATAAACGAGGTTTTCTCGCGAGTGTGTACAAAGAAGATGCGAGGAACCTGTTCGCTCTTACAGTCAACCGTGCTTAATCCACTCTCGGCCATTCTATCCGTGTGTACCAACGACGTCCAATGAGGCGCTAACACATGCGAAACAAGCACGGAGAACGTTTCTTAGAAATCCCATTGAATTTCTAGCTACCGGAGAACGAGACGCACACTCATACCGTTCGTCAGCATCCCCGAGGATCTCGTTTTTCTTTCATTTTTCATTATCTTTTTTCTTTTTTTTTTCTTGTTCACAGTACATGTATGGTTGGGCAGCGTCATGTGACGTCACGGGGACACACCCGAACCCTGAAATTCTGTATTCCCAATGGCTCACTCACGGTATTGTCGACCAATAGCCAATGTTCGGAGTTCCAAGGTTCGTCCGTTCCACTCTCGAATTTCGAGAAAGAAATCTCGGCCCAAACATTATACAGTCGAGTAAGACGGTAGCTCGATGGGGACCAGTGGCTCTCAGTTTTTTTTTCTTGCGTCCGAATATCATTACGATTCGTCGCGTTCGCGTTGGCGATGAAATGGAAAAGAAATAAAGATGAAGAAAAATTATTGCCACGGTTGTCGTGAGCGGGAGAGAGCCGTCGATCGAACGTCGGTCAGTGGCCTCACGAATGGGGCCTCTCTCTTTTTTTGAAATAGCCAAGTGTCGAGACTATGTGTGTCGCTCGAGAGTCGGGTTTGGCGCACACGCTTCTCGCGGAGCGATGGGAGAAGCCACCGGGGTCAGCGAGCAACAATATGCAAATTCATTCCGTCCAAACGAGAAAACACTTTTGACATATAAATGCAAAAATATTTAATTTATTCGTACGAACGTTTATACGTGGATTTGGTTAATTCATTCGCCTATGCTGTTCGACGTTTCAATCTATTATTAATGAATAATTATTGGCAATTATAATAATAGAAAATAATAGAATAATTTATTCATTTATTTGTATGAATGAATGAAGAATATGTAAATAAAAAGAAAGATAGATAATAAATAATAAGATAGATAGTAAAGATAAATTTTTCGAAATTTTATAACAATACTGATAATTATTATTATTATTGATTATTTTGTTTAATTGTCGTAATTATTGTCGGTGTAGTTATTGTTAATGGTTAAATGCGCTCTAGCAACTAAGACCTTTCAGAGGAGTTTGGAAAGTCAAACAGTGGATCCTGATTAGATGGAATCGGGGAATTAATTATACAGGATCAAAAGAAAAGAAAAATACTTTTCATTTGAACAAATGAATTAATAGCAACGAATTTCAGAGATTCAAGACAATTTCAAAAACTAAAAACAACAAGGTATACTGCATCGTGTGCGTAATACCGGGAGCCTATTAGCTCATCGGAGCTACCTGCAGAGCGTCCTCGCAAAACTGGTTTAACACTGCGCGCAACGTTGCAACTTACTGCGGAAAGAGAGATGGAAATACACACGCGGGGAGACTGAAAAAAATTTAGCTTATGAGAACCCCACACCATTCGAACCCACACGATTTCAGACGATAAATCTAGACATAATTGCAAATATTTTGGGTAGACAGAAGCAGCCTCCGAAGTGTTGAATAATTTCATGGCATTTATGGTTTTTTAAAAATACTACTCTTATGATTTCGTTTTAATCTAATTTATTTATTACTATTTCGTAAATACCAGTTTGAATGTTGTGACATTATAGAAGAAGACTGTCGACTTCGAGGTGGAAAAAAAATATATTCATCTTATCTATCTTGTTTAATTTTATTGATCTTTAGACATATTTTTTTATTTGATTTTTTTATACATATATATGAGGGTTATTCTTGTTCGGGTTATTTCCGAATTTTGATTGCGACAAGGTGTCCATTGAATCAAGAAAAATAAATAAGTTTCTCTGACATTCAAATTTATTTTAATAAATTGGCTGATAATCTTCCGAAGAACGATATGAACGTGGCATGAAATTACCCATATATCAATTTTTTTCGTGAAAGTACGGCTTATACGCGTTAGTCTCATATGATCTTGGATTTTTCCAAGGACAATTGGTCGCCCTGCCAATATCATTGCCCGAAAATAGAAAAACTGGGTGTATTTTCAACAGGAAACTTCACCTCAAGTCGACGCGAACTAAGAATTAGACTAGAATGGTCAAATTAGGGTCAACATTTTTTTTTGCGGAGTCGATTGAGACCCTGTCGCGATCCACCCTAATATATATTGTGTGCTGAATCTCGAAGAAAAGTGTGTACGTGCACGTCCCTTTGCCAAAAAGACGTGAGTGCAGGGCTTCGACATGCACCGCCTACAATAATGACCGAAGGCAAAGTCCTTCAAGCCCTCGGAGTTGTTGCTGGGCCATGTGCAAGCAAGCCGGTCTATCGCCGGAGAGAGGCACCGCAGTCGAACAACAGCCCCTGCACTTACACACCAGGACACGCGAAGGATAGAACCTCGAAGACGTTCCACCTTCATCGCTGAACCAATACCCTACATATATACGTATATACGCGTATATAGGTGTATATATACGTGTGTGAGGGTTTCTGCCGAAGATGCGAGAACATCAGAGACGTGGGAATTTTGGCAGGTGATTCCTCATCGTCTCGTCCATCCTTGAGGTGCACTTTGGGTTCTCGACTTTACATAATACTTTCTTCGACCTGACGACGAACCTTATGGGCCACGTAAACGCCATCTCGCTTGGTTCCTCGGCCTCTCTCACTCCCTCTCTTCCTCTTTCTTTCTCCCAACGTCTTGACTCGTCTTCTTTTCTCGAGCAAACACCATCGGCAGATGGACAAGACCCGACGAAACCAATATTGGCCAATATACATCGAGAATAGCCATCGAACGGTCTTCACCGCCCTTCCCTCTTCCGCACATACATAGATAAATCATTCGTTCGTGCGTGAGTGAACATAGTTCACGAGGCGCACTTCCTTTACAACGCTCACGTTTGTCTTCATCTCTTTACGATTTAAAAAACACTTCGAAAAACAGGAAATATATTTTTTTTCAACGAGTTCCTCGCTGTGGTTGTTCATTTCGAGGGATTTATTATTCTAATCGAAACGCGTTGACCGTCCAGCGTTTAACCGATGTATGTTGCAATATTTCATGCACAAGACATTTTTTCTTTCACGTTTTATCTATTGTTTCGATTTTTTTTAGCAGGCAGTTCATAGTTTTAATTTTATTATTTTAATGTTACCGTTCGTTGACTTTTTGGTTGTTCGAAGTTAAAGGGTGCCCGTGGAGCTTTTGTTAATCGACGGGTGAACCCGGAGCGTCGATGTGCTCCCGATCGACTCGCATTACAGGGCACGAGGGTTATGTTCCTAAGTACACGTTACACCACGAACAAAGGCAACGCGACGATCGACCATGGATAACGCACACCATAACACGGTCACGGTGCATTAATTTACGACGGAATTTCCTTGCAACCAAACTTTTTTTACACATTGCTTCCTCATGGAGGAAGCTATGTGACGGTCCAAACAATTTTATCGGGCTTTTGATGTGAAGACGATAAAAAATTGTAGACCAGAAAAAACCTTTCTAACATAACTAAATCGAAATGTGTGAGGTTATTCAAATAGGAAGTTTCGATCGCTCAGAAGCACCTCTTAAAAGGGTCGTACGAGTCTCGAATTTCACCTAGATTCTTTTTATATATACCTTGGGTCGTACTAAAGGATGGAAGTTTGGAAATTCCGAAATTACTATGTTGAGGGAAATCCTAATGTGTATATGGGGACTCTCGAAAGTTCAAAAATCCATAACTCGAGAACGGTTTGAGCTACATCACTCAAATTTTGCACATATGTGGTTCATCATAATCTTTATCTTACGTGTACCATATTTTTTTATTTATTATTATTTTTACCATAATTGGAGCAACGGCTCGAATTTAACAGCGTTTTGAGATTTATAAAAAATATCGGTTACCACTTTAGGGTCCACAAATGTTGAGTTATCAGTGTAAATTGTTCTTCACAGGTAGATTTAGTGGTCCATGAATGCTTCGGTATTGAATTCGGATTGAATCCATTGAGAAGTTCCGATTCTATGGAAGTTTTCAATTTTCGGAAAATTAACGTTTCGCTATAACTCACGTCAGCTTCGACGAATAGAGCACGGGTTAGCTACATGTAGGGAATATCACTCAACCGTGGTATGTGCGAAATTCAGTGAAGATTGCTCGAAGGGACCGAATTTTCGATGGGGAACAAGCGGCAAGTTGAAACTTGCTAATTGCTTCCTCCGAAATTGAGAAATTGCCCGAAGTCCTTCATGAGGAAGCCAGAATTGATATTTATAGCTCCTCATAGGGAAGTTCGTACATTACCTTAACCCTTCGCCGTCACATTACCAAGTAATATCACGGCCGTTCCAATGCGTGGATTCCACCCAGTCAGTTTTCAAAAAACGATTGTGAGCAAACTATCGGTCCGAAGTGGTTGAAAAAATTACAGAACACGCTTTGAACATGCTAGATGATGGAGAAAAAGTTTATTTGTAAGAAATAAAATGGCAATATGATAGAAAAAATCATAAAGATACCCGGCGTGGCGGTGAAGGGTTAAATTCGGAGGAAGTATGTTTTTAGGTTCAACTTTTCTACATTGTATCGGTCTCTATGTATTTACGTATACATCTACGCATATGCATTATACATATGTGTGTATTTGATCATATATATATGTAATAAATACATGATACATGTAGATATATTATGTATGGATTTATATATTATTCTTTACACGAGGTATACAGATATAAAAGGGAAGTTCTTTATTTCGATGTCAATCGATTTAGATTTTATTTTTCTCTCTCGCTCCGCGTACGAAGGGTCCCCCCGTGTGTTCAGGATTATTATCGGTTATGGGGACTCTCCTGTTACACAAAGAGATGAAAGTGCTCGTACGCGAGGGTGAGCGATGGAGACGGGAGATGGGAGTTAGCCACACAGTGGGGACGATGTCGCCGAGTTTCGTTTAATTCACTCTTCGTTCGTACATTGAAATAAAAAAGAAAAACCTCATTGATTCGATAAAAAAATGTACCACGTGTTGTTACAATCATGATTTCCGATATCCAGCTGACAATTCACTTCCAATTCCATATAAGATAAAAATAATCAAAATATTCGGAGTCAATTCCATTATCATGTTAACTTCATTCAGAATTTCAGATAAGAAAGTAGAGTTCACAATAAAACATCGTAAGAAAGAGAAAAGAGAAAAGAGCTCGTAAGAAAAACGTTATTCGAAAAGAGACGTTTTTTGTCGTTGACGTAGTTACTAATTTGTCACCATAAAAAAAAACTCTCGGCTAAAAAAAATACTACTTTTTTAATGATTTTTTTTTCCTTTCTTCTCAACGTTGGGGAATGAAAAATGAGTCGGCTGATGCATTAAAAAAAGAAATCAATTCATCTCGGATGCAACGAGAGTCGCGACCCTTAAGGACGATAGAGAGAGAAGGAGGAAACAGAAACGTGGCCGTCGTTCGAGAATGGATTATTGTTACAAGGTCTGACTTTTATTCGTACAATAACGGGTTGCGACCGCGTTGTGTAGTTGTCGGAGTAGCTGTTGCTGCTACTGCTGCTGCTGCTGCTACTGCCGCTGCTGTTGCTAACCATTACCTCTTCTTCATTGTCGTGCATAATGGTTTAAAGCGACACAACCGAGCTCTCAGAGTCGCTACGAATGTAATAAAGTTACGCTTGAAACGTTCGGATACCCGACTCCCGTTCCTATTCTCGTCAGCTGGGACGAACTTTATGGTTTACATCGTGAAAATTCCGTGTTTACCATTGTGATACTTTTTCCATGGTGACGTTATTGGTCGTACGTAGCGTACAACCATGAGATAGGGAGCGTGTCAGCTGTTTTCACGCAAAATCGGGCGGTTTTTGGCTCGCACGCGTTCGTTAAAGCCGAAACAATTTTTGGACCCTCCGTTGGGATGAAGGAGAGGGAAGGAGAGCGTCGAAATATCCCATAAACGCGATTGTTCGCCGGATGGGGCAAACGACAAATTGAATAGAAACTTCGGAATTTTTCCTTTTTTATGGGTTTGTGACTCTTAGAGGGTTGGTATAATAGTCTTTGTTCTGTCGGACGACCGACAAGACGCGTCGTAAAACGATCGCCGCGTTAACGACAAGATCACAGCCGTTTTGGATTAGTTTATTTGCTGTTACGTGATAACTCCGAAAGGAGCCACATGGGACGCACGTACGCACGTATGTATGGATTTATTTTTTTAGTTTCTTTAGAACGTGCTTTTTTGTTTCGCATCGTGTAATTTATTTGTTGAGGATTGAATTCAATTCAACGACAAATGGTTCGAGTGAATTATATCCTGGGGTTTCGATTTGACGGTCATCGAAAGGAAGCCGGACATTGTCGCCCGGAGTTACATTGATCCATCGGTTGAAGGTACCTACTCGAAACCCATATGCATATGTACCAGTTTTGAGGTTTATATCGTACTTCTCGTCCGAATTTCGAATTTAAATAACTAACTGCCAATCCCATCATATTTGAGTTCCTACCATAATTTAATTAGACGGGACAAATTGCAATCAGTATAAAATGTATAGTCCCTTCTACATCTCATATACATAGTAGGAATGTATGCAATTATTGAAATTAATTATTGGGAAGTTTGAATCATTGATATATAAAATAATTTGGTCGTTATGGGCACCTTATTGTCATAAAAAAGTACCAAAAATATATATGTACGATATATATAAAAAATAAAAGTATAAAAAATGACCATATAGAGAGATATATTTAGGAAAATGAATATCTGCAAATTTTCTATACTATTTCATACGGACCATAACTTTTCCCGTCTAATCTATTTATTCTATAAGTCGACAAAGCTCAAAAAATCTAATTCTCAAATATAATACTCAAAATAAACCATCGCCCAAGTTATCGTTGCACGAGCATCATTCACCATAGCCAAACAGCCGTATTTACCGATCAGGTGGAACCGCCGCGACCGTCCCAAAAAAATTAATAAATACCGTGCGATTCCGGCCGCCCAGCAACGGGAGCCACTCGCGAATGCGCCCCGTGCATTGGGAGTTGCGTAATAGTTGGAAAAAAAGATAATAACGGAGAGGATGAGAAAGGAAGAAGCACACGTTGAAGGGTTTGCTCCATAGCGACGAATTGCCAAGGCCCAGCGCGCACACCCGACCATTTCGAGATAAAGATCTGGGAGTCATGCGTGTTGCCGGGACTTTGCGGCACAACGACAGGCGTGAAAATGGACAAAACCGAAGGCCCGACGTAACTGCAACAGGCTCGAGTGAAATCCCGCGAAGAGTATTCGCTCGCATGTGCGCACACATGCGCGTATGTAAATGTAGAAACTCACACAAACGTGTTACGGAACGACACAACGACTTTCCGGCAACGTAATTCACCGGAACGATCCCGGAACCGGAGAGCCATGCACGGGGAGCGAAGGAGAATGGACGTCGCTCCAGCCCGGTGAGCGATTAAACCGGAGAGCTCGTGAAAAGAGAAAGAAAAAAATAAAGAGAGAAAAGAAAAAAAAGAGAAAAACGGTGAAACGTGGAGGAGACGTCGTTGCGCGGGGAATCCACCGCATGGTAACAAAGCTTTTTATTTTATTTTCGTTTCAACGTTTTACTTGTTTTAAGGTTGCCTTCGTTGCCGAAGAGCCGGGAGTCGATGGCTTCGGTCGTTGCGGAATCGCGAAGGGGTTGTCGAATATTGGAAAGCACCCGGGACGTCGCGATAATGTGACAAGTTGATGGAAACGGGGGCTGGAGATTTCTTTTTGTTCTTGTTGGTACATCGTCGCTGCGGTGAGGTAGAGACATTGTCGGGGGGTTTTCGTTTTTTGTTTTCCGTTTTTATTTTGATAATGAATGAAAAGCCTGTGTTCGATACTGATTACTGCGAATGTTCGTTCAGTTCGTCGACACACGCGGAAATTATACAGATTGTTATATTCGAGAACCGTATTGGACCTTTCTTTCAATTTTTCTTTTTCCCCACGCATTTACAAAGTTATAACGGATAAAAAATGCAATGGATGCGATTCGAGAATGTTGTACAAACGAAAAAACGAGGTAAAAAGTAGAATCGAACAAAGAACCGGGAGGCGAGTCGAGTCCCGGAGTGGATACTGTTACAAGCACCGGAAACGCGTTGTCGATAATCGCGAATGACCGGCGAGGATCCGAACAAAAGCTCCAAATTCGACGGAAACGAGGCGGAAAAGTAATATCATTGAAACGAGAAATTATATCGTTGGAAAATGACAATTGCGGTACGGGAAATTATCACGAAGAATTCCAATGTGACGTCATGGGTGGAGTTCAAATCAACTAGTTGGCCGACACAAAGAAGCAACATGTTGGCTAGAGGGGTCGGGGTTTATATATTTTACCGCCCAGTTGCTCGTCGTGCGACGAAGCACTTTCTTTTCCGCATACGTGTTATATGCGATGGCAAAAAAAAATCAAAACAAAAAAAATGAATGGCGATACGTCGACGAGAGAAAAATGATATAAAAAGTAAATTCGAACAAAGAGTTTAGGAAGCGTATGGGGTGTCGCGGCGGGTACGTATATACATGTGATATGTATATATACGGGCTAGGTAGAACCTCGTTGGCGCTTGGGTTTTATGAAATAATCAATAGAGTTTATCCAGCGGGAGGCAGCAGCAACGGCGCGAGTCGTCAGGGGCCAGCTGTTGCTGCCGGTTTTGGCACCGTATGTATATCGTACGACCCTCGTACACATATATACCGTATACATATATACCGCCGGAAAATTTCCACTCAGTTTAGTCGTAGGGCGCTTTGTTGCGTTTCGCCTAGTATGCTGCCCCGGAGAAGTATCGATTATGGACTGCAAGACCTCACTCTAACACTCTCCAGCTCTCGTTCTCTCTCCCTCGTTCGCTTTCTCTTTCTCCCATTACCTTTGTCGTTCTCTCTCTCCGGTCGTTCTCGGTCGTTCTCGAGGACGAGGCCCTTTCCCTTTGTCCCCGAACGATTCTGATTTGCGAAGGATTCGCGCGTGGGCCAATAAGTGGTTTCGTCCTTTCCTTTGTCTCTTCCTGTTCCAAATATTTTGGGGGATTTCTCGGGCATATGAGATTCGGTCGAACGCACCAGTCAGGAGACAAAGAAATTGGGGCAGTGTTCGGGCGTGCGGGTACACGTGTACCTCGAAACCCCGCGGCCCAAGAAGATCCGGAGAGTGCTACGTGTACGCATGGTGATTCCCGCAATTATGACAACCATAATACTCGAAACTCCAGCCCCGAATAATCCTAATGGCCGTGAGTTAACGATGGAAAATGCTCGGGTTAAGTAATTGACTCGAGCTGAGAATCACGAGACACCCTTTTCTCGGCGCATACAACTGCCCTTCCCTCCCCTCTTGCTCCCTCGGGAAATTCGCATCGATAAAGATTAACGAGCGTGTAGCGGTGTTGGCTCGCTATTTTCGCGTCAGCGAATTGCGGCTCGATCATAATTTCGATACGAGTTGGAGCAACGAGGAAAGAAGCCTCGGGATGGACGAAGGACGAAACGAGATGGATAATAACGAGGTCCTCGTGGACCCACAGCTGTATCTCCTGGGAGCTGGGATCATCGATTCGATACAAAAAAGGGAAAAAAACTAGTTTGCGGTTATTGTGTATGGTCTGTTGTGGATTACGAGTCAGTTTTATTTTCTGAAAGCTTTGCGGGTTATACGTTATACGCCAATGAGGGTTTTCGTGAGAGTGGTTCAATCAATCTGGGATAAATAGGGAGGTCGAGCGAGCCAAGATCCAAACGTATCCTACGGTTCTTTCTTGCATCTCCGTCCGATTAATATGTCCATTCATGAGAACTCTTTATCCTTCTGATTTTGATAAATGATCCGAGCAACCCCGAGAGAACCCACCCCACGTACAATGATATTCAGCTTATCGAAGTATTTAATCGTTCGGCGAAACTAATAGCCCGTTGGTGACTTTTTCAATAGTATACTGATCGCGATGCATGATCCTCGTTACCCCATCGCCTGGTATCGAAGTTTCCAACCCTTCAGTGGGCTTGGTAAGGGTGTCGATTTCGCTCAGATCATTAATAGACTATTGTCCCATGGACACCTGCTCAGAATTTTTATACTTGGTGCAAAAAAATCATGCTATTAGCAGTATTAATCGTATTTCGTTTGTTTATTTATTTATTTATTTATTTATTCATTTATTCATTTATTCATTTATTCATTTATTTATTTATTTATTTATTTATTTATTTATTTATTTATTTATTTATTTATTTATTTATTTATTTATTTATTTATTTATTTATTTATTTATTTATTTATTTATTTATTTATTTATTTATTTATTTATTTATTTATTTATTTATTTATTTATTTATTTATTTATTTATTTATTTATTTATTCATTTATTTATTTTGCAACTCATTTATTTATTCACTTTCAATTTCAGCAACTAAATATAACTGGGAAAAATCATCGGCGATCTTTTGATAGTTGAATAGTTTATGAATTGTGGTGGGAATGAGATTTTTCAGTCGATGTAAAAGAAAAAACGCTATGTAGCGTAAGTGGCCGTAAAAATCCTCTTATAAATACCATAATCCTTCCATAATCTCCCAAACTTGACGTTCTTGAATAAAACAAATAACTAATCTAATTAAATCGCTACAAGAAAGATTTCGGCTTTCCCTCCACCAAAATTCGTCGGTACTGGAAAATCCATCCATCAACCGCTTTTTTTTCCTCTAAAACACAAATACCAGAAAGAAATGTCTCAATACGTCTCCGCGCGGATTTTCGTGAGATTTCGATCCGTCTTGAACCCTTAATTCGTCGTCTAAAATCTCCGTTACGTTGCGCAACAGCTTACCATCGCGTGTAGGTGAGACATTGTACAATCCCTAGCTGACCGTTCTCCCTTATGCCACATCGCCCCGGGCCCTTCGCTACACGCGAGGGATATATTTCTTTGTTCAGCCCCAACTTCGAGGACACAATAGAACTCTCGCGTTCGCTTCTTATCGACGACAAATGACCCTCTCGAACGGCGAGCTCTCATCGGTCATCACAATGATTTCATTCCGCACAAGTACGCGCGGCACATGAGCGTACAATACGAAAGGTTTATTGCGTGGGCCACTTTGACCCTCGGCCACAAGCCCTTCGGACTCTTGAAATTATCGTGATTGCAACGACCATGTGATAACAACGCCGATAAAACCGAAAAGAAAAAAAAACAAAAACAAAGCACGAGCGAAATAACGAAATGGTTTATTCTATTTGGAAAATAAATAAGAAGCGAAGAATCAGGAACGAAATAAAAAATATATGAGCACAGCCCACGGTGTTTCGGCTGTCGACCTTGCCTCGAGCTTTATCACCGGGACTCGCGCGTGCACGAGAACCACCGGCTTCGCAGGAGACGCGTCCCTCGCATCCTTTTCTCGTGGACGAAGCGAAACCGAGAAAAAAGTCGGCATCCGTCAGAACCACGGCCACGAAGAAAAATTATACGCTGCTCTTTCCTACAAACATATATTTACATTAGGGTGGTTCTTTCATGGGTCATTTGCGAATTTTTATTGCGCCCAAGTCGGGATTGATTCCAAGAAAGAAGAAAAAATGTAGAGCTTAATTTGACGTTCTTAGTTCAAGTCTTACTACGCGCTGATTTGACGTGAAGTTGCCCGTATAAAATACATGCGATTTTTCTATTGTTCGGTTATTATATTGGCGGGGCGGCTGATTATTTCTGGAAAAATTTCAATGCCATATGGAATTAACGGGTATGAACCCTACTTTCACGTAAAAAATAGATGCACATATGGGTCATCTCATGCCACGTTAACATTGTTCCGCTGACGATTTATTCAAATTATATTTTTCGTCATCCAATTTTTTCAAATCATATTGAAATAACCAAAATATTGGAGAGTCCTATGACCCCACATTGATTGGCGATGTTTTGAGAAGGTCGTGTAGGGTGTTGCCCGTCAATTTTACGAGGGTGAGACCTGGGACCCTCAGATATTGAATATTATTTGAATAAATTGGGAGATAATCGTCAGATTAACGGTATAAAGGTGGCATCAGCTGACCCATATGTGTATATATTTTTTTCGTGAAGGTGGGGTTCATACCCGTTAATTCCATATGGTATTGCATTTTTCAAGGAATAATTAGTCCATTCACCAACATAATTACCGACAGGTAGAAAAATGGCATGTATCCCAAATGGATTACTTTACCTCACTAGGGGGGATGATAAGGAATCGGACTCGAAGGTTTAAAATAGGCTTAAATTTTTCCTTTTTCCTTAGACCAAATTTCCATGCCGTCCCGATCAAAATCCGAACATAACTCCAACAACAACCATCCTAATGTATATAATAGTTATATGTTATAATGTAACTACGTAACCTACAATAACGGTGGAAGTTACACACTGAGAGAAATAAAATGAACGAAACTTTTTAACGACAGCCAACTTACTGTATAATTTGATGTTTTTATTCCGTAGTGAACGGTCGAAGAGTTGGAAAAAAATCTCATTTTATTTTAATTGAGAAAAAAAAACAAAAAGAAATTGTGGACCGCAAAAGAGTTGCGCGAGCGCCTCTTCGGTTGCAGCAACGTCGCTGTTTATAGTTTTACGAGCAAAAAATGAATAACCAAGAGACAGCAGAACCATACCGCGTCGACGCGTCTAATAGGCCCGCCCGCTCGAGGAATCGCATAGACTTCGACTACTTTTCTACGTTTTGTATTTCCGTTCACTCGAGAATACGAAGATTGAAGAGTCTCAAAAGCTTAGAAGTAAAGAAACATTTCTTCCGATCGAAATAAGACCGCAGATTCCAAGAGTCTAGAGAGTCGTAAAAAGGAAAAAATTATTTCAGGTTCGCCAGGGATGCTGGGGACATATTTTTTTTTTCTTCTCTTTTAGGGAGTACCGGAAGCGAAGCCACGACGGCAATCCACGTTTCCCCGATTATTTGCCGAAGCACGTCGACCACGGAAATTGATCTTGGATCCATTTTCCGCGAACGTGCGTCTCGAACTTGAGAGCCCTTAAGAGAACCGACGACCTTTCGGATTTTCCATCTCTTCCGTGCTGTATTCCACATCGGAAAACGGCTTTGCGACGTCGTTCGTTGGTCACTCCGTAAAAGAAAGGAGAACGCGAAATTGGAGTAAATGTGAGATGATACAACGAGACGGAGGGCGGAAGAGAGAGAGGCAAGTGCATTTTTGACGTTGATTATATATTTCATACAGGAAGCTCATCTCGAGCAGGTTGCCGTCTGCCTGCATGTGCAGTTACCGGTATTACAACGCGCTCCGGTCGCACGATAGAAAACTCCGAGACTGCTTTACTCGGTCGTCTCGATCGTTTTTTTTTCTTCTGCTTTTTCTTTTCGCGTTAACCATTTCTCCGGGCTCCCGGGCGTTCCACCCAACGACACACGCGTTGCATGACACAGCGCTAATGCACTTTTATTGCCCGGGCGAACCTGCCGGGGATTGCGCTTTGGGCACGCTTGTTTACAGCGTTCGGTGGTGGGGTTCGGAGCGTAGCTAATGTTACCCATCGAGAATTATCTTTCCACGTGTGTTTCCGTGACCGCAAATTGTAACAGGAGGAGAGAGAGAAAGAGAAGAAAAAAAATACAAAAATCCCATTGACGGCCCATTTTCTTTCTTTCCTGTGTTCTAATTATCAATTGGATTGTGTTATCTTGGCCATGATCTTTTTCCATAGAGATCTTCCCGGTTCATGAATGAATAAAAATGAATCAAATGAACAAAATAAATAAAGCTACGGTAGTTGGCAACATTAAGACGTATTTTACAGAATCCCGATCAGTTTGAACCCTCGCCGTGTTGCTGGTAGATCAGAATGGCACATTCGCCGGTTAATCAACGTTGCGAGAAGAGCGAGTCCCCCCAACAGGGGTTGGAGCGTAACAGAGATATGGATGGAAGTTCGGGAACAAAGATAAAAGCCGGGCGAACGGAGCGAGAGCGCGGCGTAGGGTTAGGGTCGAGGGGAATGAAGAGAGCGTGATAGGGGGGCGGGGCGGAAAGCCCAAATGCAGGGTTCCCAAAATACGCGCGTGTGAACACGTTGGTCGGAGGGAGTCGGAACAAAGAAGATCGGAGTACGCATGTGCCCCGCGCGAAGAGAGAGAGAGAGAGAGCGAAAGAGAGAGAGAGCGCAGCTGCCGGAAAACAAGGACGCTGCGGACGCGCGCCCTCACTCGGCTCTCACGAGTTAAGACACAAAGAGTCACTCGGTATTCCTCGAAATGATAATACCTCGAAGGGTGAGCGAGAGACGATGACGAAAATTGAATGGGAGTTCCGGTTAAGGGATGCAAACGTGTGTCAGTTTCACGCGGATGGGGTTGTTCATGAAGATTGGGCCACGGAGACAGAAGCGAAGGAGAACGATCGCGGAGATTCGGAAAGCGGTCAACGAAACGTCCTGGATTTGTGTCGACTAAAGGCGATAGAAGTGCGTCGGGCGTTTGATGTAGCCAATTTAATAGAGTGATAATGAAGATAGAGACATCACAGCGACTGTTAGGATGGCGTATTCAGCAAGGATTTTGAGACTTTATTTGCGAAATCGTAGGTACCGAGTTTTTCCGATAAGAGCCCTCCCCCCCCCCCCCCCCAATACAGGCCCAGATGGGCCTATATTTAGATTTTATTTCCAAGCAGAATCTCATGGGCCTTTATTTTAGGACAAGTCATTTTTCTACTACTACCTTGAATGGCCTTGATCTCGGTTTCTGAATGAGTATTGCTTCCATTTATATTATTTATATATAAATAATGCTCTTCTTGCTATTATTATTTCTCTCGTATATTTATCATTTTTTTAAATCAGAAGAATTATTTCCAATTTTATAATGTTGTATTGTAGCATTGAAAATAAAAATAATCTGTTATTTATCAAATAAATATTATTTTTAAATATACCTGTTTTTGTTAATAAGCCAATGGGCTTTTATTTTGATATAACTTGAGGACCTCGAAATGGGAAAACGAATTGCAAGCCCATAAACTTCTTATCGGAAAAATCCGGTACGTGACCGATGTCTATTTTCCTGTTGAGGACGCGTCGATGATTAGTTAGTCTCGGATTTTCGTTCCCGAATCAACGTTTACCAAGTCGCGAAATTGCTTTGAAAAGTACTGAACGTCTGAAGTGTGGCGGTATACATTGTTCGAGATTACTCTGTGCTTGGTTCACAACATCGCCAAACGATCGAGCGCTTGCTGCTCGACTGCGGTTCTCATCGATCGAAACGACGTTCGTGGCGATATGTTGAACCTCATTCAACAGTTCTTTGGGGTCCAGAGGATCCCACAACATGTTTGCCTTCAAATTTGTAAAAATTATCAATGTAATTCGAGTTTTTTTGATAATTTAGTCGACTTATTTTCTCTAAAATTTCGATCTTCATACTTCAAAATAAATACACTTTTTGAAGCTGGCATTATCGCGACAATTATTTTTTTGAAGTGTAGAATCTCGACCGTACATAATTGAAATATTTTGGAGAAATGGTTAAATTTTAAAAGAGTTATTATTTTTGGTAAAAAAAATTACTTGTACGACATTTTTTTTAACTATGTTGAAATGTTTGTTTTCGGAAAACCCCATATTTCAAAATAACGCAGACTCCAATTTTAACGCCATTTTCAAGGCTCGAGGTTGACAATATCCCCTGTGAGCGTGATCAAATGATACCGAAATACGACCCGTTGACCATCAACGCGCACTTCATCGAACATAATTTTGACACTTTTCCATAATCATCCGAGCTCCTCAGACCCATTCGACGAGAATTCGATAATCGGGTTTCAACGAATCACAAATAAAGTGTTTATCCCCGTATCCTCATTACTTTCCTCGCTACTTGGTTACGCCAGAGGGCTCTGGCACTGGTGTGCACAGACACGCACAGGAGGTTCGAATAAATACGCACTTATGTGGTAGATGGGCGGAGAAAGGAAAGGAGGATGGGTCGGTAAGCGGGTACACAAGTGCCGTTTTTCGTGCATAAATGCCAATCTCTTCGTCTCATCTGGACGCAACAACAAAGAGCGCAAGCACTGTGCAAGTTACGGGGGAAGGGGGGGGGGGGATACGCAGTGGTTGCGGTTCGGCAAGCGGTCGAGAATAATTCGATATCCAAGTGGGAGGGCGGCAGGAGGAGGGTGGACGGGGACGAACGGTGTGTTTCCGGGTTTCTGATAAATCACAACGACGACCATTGTCAGCGTGAAGTTGATCGTCGAGGGAGGGCCGAGGGGGGGAGGGGCAGTCGGGAAATACTCTCCGGGGTCCTTTGTGTTCTCGACACAGGCTGTATGCCTTGATTTCGGGAAAGGGGACGAAGTTACAAAGCCACATGTATCTCCCGAATCGTAAACGCACGCGCTGCTGACCCATTTCTCGGTTATTAGGATTTTTTTCGATGGGTCCATCAATTTCCATCAGTGCTACATACACGCCGAATCCAATGCTCGTCGCTCTTTGTTTCCCAATCGTCGCTACGAAATACAGATGAATTTACGGACAACCGGATATGCGCTGCGAGACTTAGGATGCAATAAAAAATATTTAGAAAAATAACACAAAGGGATAAAATAAAATATAAGATCTTCACGAACCACGTGTTTTCTATTTGGAGGGAAAGGAAGATCAGGAAGCACGGCTCGCGACTCTTTCTCTCATTACGAGAGTATCGTACGATTCTCTTCCTTCTCGTTCGACGATCCGCACCGCGCCACTCGTACTAATCTATAAATATCGCGAGTTTATGGCGGTCCCGTGAGCCGTGAGGGTTATGTGGTGGCACGGGTAACACGCAAACACCGCCAAGACGCGAGTTGGAGTTCGAGACGCTCTTGGCCAGATGTCGGAGACTCCACAACCGTGAGAGAGCAACATGAAAGGCGAGGAAAAAATAGATAACAGCCGAGATGTGCTGGTTTGTGAGTCGTTCTTCACGCGCGTATTGGCTGTTGGTCGAAATCGTTCGAGTCTACATTTAAAAAAAAAACAGAGGAAAAGAATATTCAATTAGCCGGCCGTGAACGACTTGCTATTATATCTATACGTATTACACATTTATAAATGTGGTATATAGATATACCATATATATTGGGGTGTGTTATGGAATAAAAAATTTAGGCAGCTCTCAGATTCGAAGTATGTACTATCAGAAAACGTCTGGCCATGTCGTGAACCCATCGGAATATTTTAAGAGGTTCCGCAGTCGTTATATAAATTTCGTATTTCGCTAACACGTGAAAAAAAATGTTTCACCAGTTGGAGTCAACGTTTTTAGTAAATATAAATATCACCCTGATCACCCTATTCATGTGGTCATTAATTTTTCTATTTATCTACTTGCATTGAATCCAACTGAAAATTGGATTAATTTCATGACGATGATCGTTCTTTTCAGTTATGACCATTTTCGTAAGTTTATAGTAATTGTTTGTGATAAAAAGAAAAGTCATTGTCGAACCCATGACTCCCCATTTTGAATGAACGTAATATCATGTATTCCACTCAGTTTCAATGCCCGAATATTTATTGAAAAAACCGGTTTCGACCGGTCAAACAATTTTCTCCACGTGTTAATCAAATGCGGAATCGATGTATCGACTGCGGAACCTTTTAAAATAGTACGATTGGGCTCAGATTCGTCCAGACATTTTTCAACAGCATACAGTTCAAATCCAGAAGTTGCCGACATTTTTTCTTCCAAAACACACACAAACATGCCATGCCACGCAATGCCATGTCATCTTACATACCATGGTATGTCATGTTACATCGTATATATACATGATACGGCATATGGTGGTATCTATATGCTACCAATGTGCATCTACATTCGCACGAAACAAACGAATCTTTGGCTAGGCTACATCCAACCCAACAATGGCCAATTAGCAGCAGTGGTATCATCGGTGGTGGTTAGGTGGCCGATACGCCGCAAAACGGCCAAGAGAGTGGACTGACGTTGTGTTGCCGCCCGGCAGAGGCTCTCGTCGTTTATCCGTGTTACCCCGGAAACTCCCGCGGCAATGTATGTTTTTTTTTCCTTTCCCATTTTTTTTCCGCCATTGCCACCGCGTTATACGGTGCATCCGTGGACATTTGTGTCGGTCGTTCGATGCACGTTGTGTCGCCGTTACACGGCCGTTGTGCGGACGTCGCTAACGCGCCCACGCCGCCCGAGGCGATAGCGGGAGAGCCGGGCTGAGAGCTACAAGTACCGCAGAAATACGGCGCACAGCGCTGTACAAAGCGCACATACGAGACCGATGGCGCGCTATATGCAGCGGCGCTGCGATGCACCAGCCCGGTTGCTCTGGCTAGCCACTGGAGAGCGCTCGGTGTATCTATAGCGAAGTTCGGCTTTATCTCTCTTTCTCTTTCTCTCGCTGTTAAGCTCCGGCTCTCCGTCGTCCCCCCACCCGCCCCCGCGAGGGCGCACAAACAGCAATTAGCGCGAATCGATGCGGGTCCATACTAACAAAGGGAACGGGACTCGTATCTGGATTATACCAATTAATATGTACATCCATACCGTACCATCATCCACGTGTCACTGCCGCAGCATCCTGTCGATGGAATTGCCGGCTTCACGGTAACAATGCCGCACGGAGATGGTTGACATACTCTCCACGAGAGAATTGTCAACGATTCCCGTAACTGTTTATGCCCGTGGATTTTCATTCACGAGTTAGGGCACGTGTGGGCAAGTGTGTGTGTGTGTGTGGTTGAACAAGTTGATATGTCGGTAATAAGCGACATTATCGAAATTGCGGTTTGACTTGGGTATAAGCGAGAAGATTTTGGTACTGGTAGAAGAAATATGAAATTATAGCAGATTAGCTGAGATATTTCGATTCGTACAGGGTAATGAGGGTCGAGAAATGAATGATGGCGGTTTGGCGAATAAAATTTATCGGGCGAGTCGGCAGCCGGAAGTCAACATCTCGCGGTTGGCCTTGGCCTTCGACGCACTACTCTGCTTTCTCTTCCTTTGTGATTATCTCCCCTACGAAAACGTCTTCAGTGACGTAAGCGTTACCTCGTTTCTTTATCCCTCGGGAATGAGAAACGAGGAGAGTGATATGTTTGCTTCGTGAACTGAGGCCGAGGTTCCCCCCAAGAGCTTCGGGCAAGAACCTAAAGAACCAAAGCGAGCAGCGAAGAAAGAGCAAATAAAAATAAGAAACAACTTGAGCCAACTATAAACCAAATTAACCATCGAACTAAGGATGATTGGTGAGTTTAATTCAGCCAAGGTTTTTATATGTTCTGTCTTCTGTCTTCTGGGATTATGCAGGGAGAGGGGATGGAATGTATGGTAAGCGAAGAATATATGATAGGGGAAGAGATATATAAATAGATAGGTAGATGGATAAATAGATGGATAGATAGATAGATGGATAAACGAAAAAAGGGAAAATTCGAGAGGTGATTAAAAATCGAAACAGCCGAAGAAGGCTGACTGCTGTCAGTCCCCGGGACATACTCAAACTAACGATGCAAAGACCTGAAGGTCAAAACAAGCTGTAGAGAAAGAACAAATAAATTGATGAATAACTCGAGCCAACTATAAACTAGATCAACCATGGAACTAGGTATGATTGGTGAGTTTAATTTACAATCAGCCAGAGAGGAGTAGAAGGAGATTGGAAGAAATAGATGAACAGATATATCGATAGATAGAGGATAGATAGATAGATAGATAGATGGAGGGAGAGGGAAAAATTCGAGAGGTGATTAAAACTCAAGATAGCCCGACACGGATCGACTACCATCCGTGTCCGGGGCATATTCGAACCGAAGGAAATCGGGAAACCAGATATTTCGAGTAATTTGAGAACGTCGCCGCAGGACCCGATCGTTTCACGGTCACTGAGACTTCCTTTGTGGCACATACCCCAAAATTTCCCATCCTCCCCTCGTACGACGCGTGCGTTCCTCACAAAGCCCGTACCGAAAAACAATTCGAAAGAAAAAACGATCATCTGTCCTTTCATGAATGAATAAAAAAACGAACGAACAAAATGAAAATGGTGACGCACAACGAACGACGTTAGCGTCGCACTATATTACCAACAGTGGCTAATTTAATCATTTTCGCAAATAGCCAAGGAAATTCATGGAAATAATAAGTCGGCGATGAGTCTTCGTGACGAAAATTACCGCGGCTCATAGCAACCTATAACACCGTGGATTCCCCATCCACGCCGGCCGCCTCCCTCGTCCCCCTCGCGACTGTCATCGTGTACGTGTTCCTTTTCGTATCTCTTTTTGTCCCCGAGCGGTCTTCTTCGACGCGCGTTGAGCGCACACGAAGGGCTGTGGAGACACGGGCGGCCGCGTGTAGTTTCGCCAAAGCGAGAACGAGAGAGGACGGAGAGAAATACGGATACAAGCGCGAACCGGGGACCCAAAAGGGAGTCGGTCTTTGTCGAGTGTTCATCGGGTAACACGCGCGTCAGGGGGACAGCCGAAAGCAAAGCCAAGTAGACGGAGAGAAGTGGAAAAAGGCTACGAGCGTGGCCCGGAGATGATGGGAAGGAGAGAGAATGAGCGAGGGAAGAACAGAAATAAGAGAAACAGGACAACGTACGCCCCAACGATGTGTGTGTGTGCGCACTGGGGTTTCAGTTGCTTTGTGTGCGAACATACGAACGTTTCAGGTCTGTAACTGCACGAACGAATGTACAGAGAGTTTCATTGTGTCTGTGTCTATACGTACTTTTTGTTCACCCCACGTCACCCCTCTCGATCCCTATGCGCTTATACATCGTCCCCGCTCTTTCGCTTCTCTCACTCGCCGTATTCCCCCTCCTCGCCCTTCCTCTCGCCCCCACCCGGGTGGTTATATACCACAGCCGGAGAGTTCAGCGGAATATTCCATGGATGAGATTTGCCGTCTCGTTCCGTCGTTCGGGTTCGGTCCGATCGGTCCGCGCCGTTTCCACTCGCTTCTCGTCCCGTCCCACTCTCACTCTCACCCGCTGGTTGCCAACCGCCCGACCGGGGGTTCCCCGTTCTCCTTCTCGTCTGCGCGCACCCCTGCGCGCGGAATATTCTCCGGCTCTCTTCCGCATCTCCGGCTCTCTCAACCTATCCGACTCTCACCTCGCTCTCTTCTCCGCCGACATCATTCAGGGCTGTAACCGATGCAGCATCACAATGTGCGCATTACGATAATATTTTTTTTATCGAAGGAATGATTCTTATCGCGCTTGCGTCGTTCTCGAGGTATCGACTTGCCGGGAAAGTTCGATACTGGAAGCGATTTACTTTGTTTATTCGATTGTTAGTTTTTTTTTGGGACGTTTGATATTGGGGCTGGAAAGTCCTGCAGACCTCGATTTCATTTCTCTGAGCATCTCCATAGATGCCGATTATTTTTTGATTATATTTTGTCGTCTTTAATTAAATTTAAGAGATAGCTCGACGATAATCTTTCCAGAAAAAGCTCGGTGGCTGGATTGATATTGCGTCACAGCGAAGCAATTTCTATTATCACTCTACTTGAATTAAATATGGTATCAGAATCATATCCAATCGATTACCGTTCTTTTCGAGGTTCTTTGTGTCATATCGACATTCATTTTCGAAGACTTCTCGGGGTATGGCATATCGTTAAAACCGCCCCTGGGAGAAGCCGGTATTTCGTGCTGTGTCATCCCTCGTTTCGCGTCTTTCTTCCACCGCCTGTTGAACTCGACTCACCCCTCCCCCCCCCCCTTCCCCCCGGCTCGGCTCAACCTAAAACCTCGCGGGGTGAACTCGCCCGTCCCGGTTGCACCCTCGCACCCCTTCGCTTCCGTTCATCGCGCTATCTTCTTTCCTCTCTGTCCGCCCCTAACTTCGCAAAGGCCCACTCCGCTAACCTACAGTTTATACCGTTGGCTATTTATTATCTCTCTCATCGATGGACCCGCACACACACGCGCGCGCCCGCGCTTGCGAACTGAAATACACACGACTCCGCTGCACCTACAGGTACATCTAGGATTCATCGTTTTTCCGTCGAAAAAAAAAAAGCGGAAACATTTTCTCGCCATCCTCGTTTCGCTCGCTTTCGACGCGCTCTCACCCACGGCCGAACCGATGTGTATTTTTGTCACTGTCGCGCGCGCACGCGGTTGCCATCCGCGTGTCTTCGTCCGACCCGCGGAGCTCCTGCAACCCTCCGTCCTTTCGAGCGAACGGGACTCGGCGTCCTTCTCTATTCCCTGGTAACAGCCACGTCCTCGCGGTCTGCCCAGTCGATGGATCGTTTAAAAGGCTCTGCTGCACCGTATACTATTTACAGCGCACTGTTGTCTATTTACCAGCGCGAGAAGGGAGGGAATATTTTTTTGTTCTCATTTTTTGCGTTTTTTCTTTTAATGCTTTGAAGAGGTGGAGTGATAGAGCTTTGATGAATCGCTTAATCATTAACGCGAGAACAGCCAGTAAAAACAACTGCGCTGTGTCAACACGTTTGTGCGTAGTCATTCTATAACACGGGATGAAATAACGCATCTGGAGGGCTTCTCAGTCTCACGCGTGATGCAACGGGATGCACGGGAGTGTGTTGCGTGGCACGAAAAACGTGTTGCTTAACACTACGTCATAAGCGTTCGTGGATAAACGTATTGCAGCAACACATTGTGTTTTCGGAGTATGGACGCGTTGAAACAACACATATTTTCTGTGTTGTTGCTCTGACGTGTTTGCACTGACACGCCAAAGGGCGTCGATGCAATACGAGTAAGTACGAATCGTGTAAAAAAGTTTTGTTCTGATGCGTATCGAGCCGTGTACACATGATAGTGTTGAAGCAACGCAGTGTAGTTTTATATTGAGCACGTGTTAAAACAACACATATTTTTTCTGTGGTGTTGCACTCGCGTGCTTACCCGAACACGCTAAGTTGCGTTGATGCAACACACGCAAGTAGAATTCATGTAAAAAGAAGTGTTGTTTTGAGACGTATTGACCTGTGTGCACATGATGGTGTTGGCACAACACTTCGTGTTTTCACAGTGTTTGCACGGATGAAAATAACACATCGTTTCTATGTTGTTGCACTCGCGTGTTGCACCGGCACGCGGACGTGGGTTGATGCATTACACGCGAGTGCAGTTGATGCAAACAAAGGAAACGCGTAGCTTCAACACGTCTTAGAAGCGACTGCAGACTATCGTGTTGGCGCAACACAATTGTTTAAGTTTCACTCAGCACAGAGAAATAATAAATCACGTCGGAACGTCGCGGTTAATTCATCAAGATTTTCGTTTTTGCCACGAAAGGTCCGCAGTTTTTCTGCACCAACCAATGCACTCACTCTGTTTGCACGAAAGAAACGCATTTCCTCATCCATCTTCGACCATTTTATCTACAGTACACAGTCGTCAAGTCCATTCGGTTTGCTCAGCTACGATACTTTTTCTGTTTGCAGAATAAAAAAAAAATTACGTTTGACACACGAGTTTCGTTTGTTTGAGAGCTCGTTAAGCTCGCCAGCGCGTGCGTACGCGAGAAGTTGTTTCAGTGTTCCGGCCGTTCGTCAGCAATGCCAGGTATTATCAGTAAATTGGCTCTGACGATTGATCGAGGCAGTGGAAGTATAGCTTGACAACAGGAACTCAACCTATATATCTGTGGTTCGAGAGCGAAACCGAATAAGTCCATAGAAAGAGTTTTCGAGAAATAACGATTTTACATTGTGGACGCTCTATCACAGTGAAGGAATCGATTTGAAAGATGATAATGTTCACGTTATACTTAATTTTTGGTAGTATTAAAGGTGGCGTTCGGTGAATTTTAGATAGACTGTAACTTATGGATAAAAAAGGAAAAAACTGTTGGACTCAGCCGGTTTAGACTATAAATCATGGACTTATCAGGTTCTGCTGACCTATGCGAGACAATTTATCTTACAGATGGCAAAGTTTCAGGAAAATTTGCAAAAGAAAATATAAGATGAGACTTGTTTTTTTACGGATAAACGATGGACTTATTTGCCTTGCCCGACGAAACAGAATTATTTGATTAGGCCAATCTCATTTATTACTTCCTGCAAGGGCAACTTCCGGCTACTCTGTATCAAGAGATATTTACATTAAAAATGTGCAAGAATCTGATTTAATCTAATTTTTTTAAACAACGGACTCATTCGGTTTTGCCCCCAAACCACAAATATTTGAGTAAAATATTGAAAGTCCGTAGGCGGTCACGTAAATTGTGCGAGTCAAATTATTCGGACGTTGTGGGTCCGCACACGCAGGGCTTCGTCACGACTTCCGGTTGTTTTGATATAACGCGTAGTTCCTTGCCGGAATTGCCGTAGAAATGGATGGCCACGATATGGGGCGCCTGAGTGATTAGAAAAAACGAAAAAAAAGGAGAAAAAAAATATACGTCGCATTAAGGACGTCGTTCGTGCGTTGGGCACAGCCTGCGTGCTTTCCGGTTTCGATTTCCTCCTCGCACGGTTGTCCTCCCTCCGCTGTTGCGTACTTTCGACTCGACCCGCTATTTCCTGGCAAATCGCAAATGGAGCAGCAGAACCGTAAGGTCGAGTATCATCGGTATAGAACGGGACGAGGTGCAAGTCCATTAATTTCGTGCAATGAGGATTTTCGGTAAGTCGACGAAAAGCCGTATTTAAATGAATATTCATTGACACGGAAATAACGAATGAACATTAGATTGGTTATAAAAAGAAATTCTGTGTCTTCTTCGATGCTTCACCCTTAAATGTTAATTTGGGTCCTTAAAAGCTTATTCTAGCTTGTGCGTAAAAGATCTCGCTTTTGGATTTTGGCATTTTTTTGCAATTCTCGTGACATTTCCTGATATATGATATTTACAAGAAAATGGCAGAGAAATTGTTTTATTGAAAGTTTAATGAAAGAAAAAACAAGATGTATCGATTTGGTCGGAAGGAAAACATTCATTTATATATTAGCAAAATCAATTTTTTTTATAACAAATTAATATTATTAACCGGAGTTTTTTATGGAAAAAGGATTGCTTATGGCAATACTTCATTGGAACGTATCGAGTACGGTCCCGTCATCTCGGATTTCAAATTTTTTTTATTTCGCAAGTATTTTAATGAATGTTCTCCTTTCGATCAACTTGACAGAGACAGTTTTTTTTCTCAAATTAAACTTTCAATGAAAGAAAGCCCTCTAATATTTTCTTGTAAATATCATAATTTACAAAATATCGCGAGAATTGTAAAAAAAAAAATAGGTCAAGTACGAATACCGGGACCTTCTACGCATGAGCTAGGTTGCTAAAATTTCAGGTGGGTACTTTTGGGGACTCAAACTAACACTTAAGGGTGAAGCGCCGAAGCGATGAGAAACATTTTTTTTTAAGCAGTCTAATAAACATTTCTACGTTCAGTTCAGAGTTAAATTTCAAGTTCCGTATATTTTACAGAAGATCAACGATGAATCAACTCCTCAACGTTGTATTGTCCACTCAACGAGATATTTATTTATTATTCATAGATATTTATTTATTTACTTATGGATGTTTATTTTCCTTCGACATTCATTTTTCTTTCATTCTGTGTCGAGATAACCGCACAGCTTTCACGGTTCGACACAAGCCATAGCCGACGATGGGGACAATGGTTCATGGGCGTTGATGGTGAACGGAGATTCAACAGAAGCCAACACCTGACGAAGAGGCGAAAGATTTTGTATAGGCTGCCACCGACGATTGTCGTCTTTGTCGGGTATGCGAGGATGCGCACGTTTCGGAGATGACAAGATAGAGGAAATGGTATTAGCAGAGGGTCTCCACACCCACGGAACATGTATTATTGACTTTCCACGACGGTTAGGTGGTGGTGCTGGTGGTGCTGGTGGCGGACACCAGCGCAGCATTGTCTCGAAATAGAGGAGACAGGGGGTCGGATGGACAAGCAGTGGAGACGGGGCAGAAACGTTTGGGAAGAGCGAGAAGGGTGGAGGAGGAGGGGGCGAGGGTTGGGGCGTATTTCGGCAGGTGGTAATCCGAGACACCGAGAACCGATTCCTTCAGGTACTTGCTTATGGTTGCGTTGTCAACTTTATAATTCGGTCTCATGCAGTTGGATTTATTCTGACAACTGAGTTCGAGAACATTGAAATTATTTAAATGCGTTTCAGTGCCGATCAAAAGTCGATTATACGTATAATGATAATTAATTACAATTATGTGAGACATTCAACATGAAATCAATGACCTTTGGCCCGACGGGTCTGTGTTGACAACAACATTTGCCAATTTTTTTAGATTTTTGCCTGTATTTTTTTAGTAATTAATTATTAAAAATTTCATCAACAAATTTTTCAGATGCAAATATCTGCGGAACGAAACATCTAAATTCAATCGCCCGCACGTAAAAATATGCGTTTTGAACTAATCTTTCAGAAAATAATGAACGTCGGGTCAAAAGTGATTGACATTATGTGGAATGCTTCATATATAAAAGAATGAATATATATATATCACGTTTTTTGCTTATTCTTATTTAATATTAATTTTCATTTATTTTCTTGCAATTCTTTGAATATCATATGTATATTAATTTTTTTGCCAATTATTCAATGGCATCTAATGGCTTGGTTGACTTGGGTTCGTACCCAATCTTTTAATAGCCCAATCTCGATCGTGATTGAGAAAATTATATTCAGTTGGGACAATCAAATTTACTTTGTGAGCCAATTGAATACAATTACTTCAATGTAAATTAATTTTGCGACCACATCAATTAATCGAATGTGATTTGATTCTACTGGAGAAATGATTATGTTTGGTTAGCTGCGGCGAAGTAGTTTCGTTTTCTTTTTTTCTCTTTTTTAAACTTTTTTCTGTTGCGTTTGAACGCACCGCTGGTCGGATCGGGTTTGAGTCGGAACGGATAGCTATTTATGTGGCTATACATGCATGCATCGAGCGTATCAGCTGGATGCAACCATGGATAATACAGCGACGAGTCACGGAGCAGCGGTTCAGCTGATGCACGAAATTCAATCGCGCCCCAACTCTTGGCCTGCACCTCTGTCTCTCGATCATCAATTCGCTCTGCCAAATTGTTAATTCGATCGGGGCCTCCCGTCTCCGTCCACGGTGACCACAAAAGCTGTGGAGCTTTATACATTCACCGATTGGAAGAAGTGAATTATTTCAATCGAATAAATTCGATATGAATTACTCGATGGAGAATTATATTCTTTTTTACTCTCGCAAGAGAATTATTAAATAAAAGTTTTTTCTGCTGCCCATTAATCAGTCTGATTCCCTGCTACTGAATTGAATAATAATCAAAAATAGCGTGTAATTGCATCGTCCAACGAATTAATTATTGAATAATAAGAATATTTGAAAAATTCTATATTGATATGAATAATTTAATTCAACAGGAACAATTGATTAATATTATATCGAAATAAATATTACTAGTAAATTTTTGTATGGAGAGAATAGTTCAGAAAAATGTTAATCTCTGAATCTTCTATTTATTCCGTTGAATAAGGAAAACAAGGGTTAGACGTTGATGCCTCGATATTGTTAACACATAAAATAATATTGTTAGCAACGCATCATCGAAGCACGAATGATAGATTATTTATAGAAACAACACGTCTTCGCTACAACGCACACGTGAGCCCCGATAACAGACCCACCTTTGTATCCAATCGAGATTATGTGTTTATTTTTATTTACATGTTATTTTTTATTTATTTTTCAAATTTCTCGACGCGATTGTATCAACAGAGAATATACGTGATAACGAAGCGGGAGAGAGGAATACGAGATTGTTGCTGACGCTCACGAATCGAAAGTGCGAATCCCGCCGCCGCAACGTCTCGCGGTATCTGAGTAGCGAGAGAAAAAATGATTTGCCGCAGACATACGGGCGCTGATAACCGATACCCCTTATCACCGCCAATGAGCAGTTACTGTAATATGAGGGCTCGTACTTGGCCCAAAACGAAAATAATTTCACGCGAAACTGACCTTGCAATGCTTCATGAAGTGTATATGAAGAAGCACGGTATACTCAACGTGAGTCACAATCAGTGCGAAAAAACAGCTGAGAATCCACTCAAAGTCGTGAGAAAAAAATCTAACACTCGACCAATCGTCACGAGTGAGGGAACAAAAAAATATCTACATTATTACTATAATATTTATTAAATATGATTGAATTTAAAGTCACATTAAATACAAGACTTATTATTGTATCATTACGACCGTATTTAATTTGTATGCGAATTAATTAAATGAACGTTTATTGCGTAAATATACATTTATTATATATATTTATTGTACAATATATAACAAACAGTGAGACGCCCTAACATATAATATATAATACATTATATATAATATATAGTATGTATTTTCACACAACGAACATTCGTCCAATTACTTCGCAAGCGAATTAAATGCAGCTGTAATGATCCTTCGGCTATTCGTTTGTTGTCATAGTGCAATGTACCTGCTGTCGCTTTGCTACGTGTGCGTAGGTTCGTACGATTCAATGTAAGCACCGGCTCGCATTCCGTACAAACTGCATTGGGGTCATCAAAGTATCGTAGCCCGCAGATACATGCGTGTAAGTGAATTTACACGATGGGGGCGCGGGGAACGCGAGAAAACGAGCACTGCACCAGAGGCTGAAGCGTATGGATTACAAGCACGCGTGGAGAAACACCACGCTCTTGCGCCTATGCATATATAGATACCCTCAAAGTTAACAGAGAAAAAAACGAAGAAAAATGAATAACAAAAAACAATGTTTGTAAAGCGAAAAACGAATAGACCAGTATTTGTCTAGGCGCACCCAAAATCTCGTGCGCCAGCTGATTTCGCTCCGTGCGACTCACGATCCTCCTCTCCCTGCCCCCCCCCCTCCCCCGCCCGCCACTCAGACCCGTGGATAAACATAACTGAAGGAGTGATAGTACGGTCAAAATACAATTTTCTATACGTCTGCAGCCACCAAAGCCTCCGCTATATCTCTAAATACTTTTTTTGCTTATTTTTTCACTTATTTTTCGTTTCTACACTAAACATTTTGTTTATTTCTTAATTTTCTTTGAACATGCAAGGAATCGAATAAAAATAGGCAACGAGATCGAACGAATTTACTTGTGTCGCGATAACTTCGATAAAGCTACTTACGTCGCATCGCAAAGTTCGGAGAAAATTGTTATGTGATTGCTGACCATTTTTTTCGTGCTTCGAAAAGAAGAGCAATTTCGAGCGTGGCGGAACTTTATCGTGGCTCGATAGCGAAGGGAACGGACGAAAATTACGGAAACCCTTGTGAGATACGACAAACGGATAATGAACGATTTATCCGTATAATTATTTCGTTCTTCGAAATTATTCGACCGAACGAGCAGACAAGCATCGGAGATCGGGCAGGTTTTAGAGGGAGATAGAGACCGGACACTTGCGTGACCAACTCGAACGCGAGGAATCGTAAAACTCGTAACAATGGGAAATAAAGCGATAGGGGACTTGCCGTCTACGTGCCGCGCACACACACGTTTACGGGTATTTTTTTCTACACGCAGAAAGGCTGCTTCGATGTTTCCTCAAGGTGGGTAACAACGATAGAACGGCGGGGATATGTAAATGATGATTTTTCAGAAAAATATTTAAAAAAATTAGTAATACGAGCTTGACCCAAAAAAGGTGAATATAGCGATAATTAAAAAGATAACGAATCATCACGGTTGAGAAAATGCGTTGAAAGAGACAAAGTTCCATTAAATTAGTTCGCACCTTGGTTGATTTAACGACGGAGTGAATAACAAAATTATTCTGCGTCGCGAACAATGCGCTGTTGCGAATTCGAGATTTTAATCAGATCGTCAAGTTCGAAATGTGTACGTGGGCTCAACCTTGAGCAAGAAATTCCGAGGTTAATACGGATTTTTTTTTGTGCTGTAGAATGTAGATATATCGAGACGTCGAATGTTATTCCTTGGAGAAGTTGAGAAGTTTAAACTTTTGTGAATTTTGATTGGGGAAAAACGGGGACGGATTGGGACATTCGAATGCGATTCGACGATTCGGCAAAGTACAGCGAAAAATATCCTTTTGGAATGTTTAATTTACGGGAGCCATCGAATGATTTTGACTCGAGTCATCGGAAGCCTGCAGATCTTGGAAAAATTCCTTTTTTGTAACAAACGGTTAACTTATGCATTTTGGTGACGATCTAGAGACGTTTTTCCAATGCAACGATATTGAAAATGGGTGGAATTCTAAAAAATTTGGGGAATCATGGATTCTTGATGGAATAATAATACATGAATTTTTCGCTACATAATTTCGTAGTTCTAAATTTATGAATTAAATACGGACGTGTATGGTTAAACAGCTTCCGCATATGTTAATGGTTGCAAAACGAATGGAACTAAAGTGCCGTAAATTTCGAATGAAATATATCATTAAGATTTAGGATCGACAGATTGATTATGCTCAGTTTCAAATGAATCGACTGAGTAATTGCCGAGAAATTAATTGAAGTAATGAGGAATACCGCCTGAAACAGTTGAAACAGATGTACGGTCACTGACAAAACGTCAATCAACCACACGTCAATATCGTCGGATTTGACTTCAATTTCTATTAAAAGTAACAAATTAACATTTCTAATCATTAATTCATTATTAGTTTAGATATTTCTATCGCTAAACATGTACAACACGATCTAGACTTGTAACGCGATACACTTATTTTGGACTAACGTTTTGCCCCACGATCCATCCAGAAAGGCCTTCAATTCTTCAGGCTTTTAACGTTCTGTAATGTTTTGCCCCCAATTGTTCTATCACTAATTCCCAACAATTTTTACTGGTTTTTCATTTCCTCATTTTTTTATTCATACCAACGTTATAACTTCTCGATAATTCTTTCTCTTCGACAACTCCGATATCGTTGGATCTCTATATTTTTTTTATCACTCCGAAATCGCGGCAGAAATATCGCCACTCGAAATTATAATGAATAAATCATAGGTTCCGAGTGTTTTCTCTTCGAAACTAACTCCGCGTTGCGGTCGAGCTGCCTCGCACCGATTTATTTCTCGCGTTCGGGAGAAAAAAAAATTATGTATCATCGAGAATAACACTTTTTTTTGTTTTTTTTTTCGCCAAACCGCAGGGACCATCGGTGGCGAGAGAACGTGATCGATTGATTTTAATTTTCGATAGTTCATAGCCCAAGCGAATTCTCGATTCACGGTTGAGCCCACAAAACCAAGGAGCATCTGGTTCGATAAATAAAATTTTGGTACTCACCGATTCGCTGGAAGACGATCCACGCTGAGCTTCCTCGAAGGCTCGGCGACGTCCAATCTCCAAGATCGCCAACTCTTCTGCTTGCACGCTTCCGAACCCCGGACGATGGAACGATTCTGCACATGCGATAATCTTGTAATCTGCAGAGTGCAAAAATAGAACAATAATAATAACAAAGATAAAAATAAATGGAACAAGATACACGGATCGAAAAGGTATTTCACATTAATACAATTGATTGATTCCGAAAAAGAATCATTTCCATATTAGTCATAAAACATTTTTGCTACAGTGTTCGTTCAATTTTCTATCGAAAATACTAATTAAGAGCTAATTAAGACCATTGGGGGTTTTTTTCAGATTTTTTGCATCGATAGTTTAGGAATTAAAGGGGTAGGGAACGCTTTGATAACGACTTTAGAAGCCAATATCTCGTAATTGAAGGGTTGAAATAAGAATAAAACAAAAATATTTCTTGTTGCATTTGGGAACATTTATTTTTCTCCAGGCAATGAAGGAAGTTTCTCGTGTAGCGTCGTGTGTAGTCTATATTTCATTCTCAACGGAAAAAAAAATTGGTGTAACAAATAAAAGCGAGTTATTACAGTACGCGACCATTCGTTCTAACAGAACACGAGAGACATGCGAAATTTGTGTCGTACAGATGTTGTTTTTTCCCTTTCTCATTCATTCATCTTGTTTTTTTTTCACGTGCGAGATGATGTGGATTTCAATTTGAAATTTCGGCTGATGCAGCAACATTTTCTCCGAAGAGCCCGAAGAAACTCGCGAAATATGAAAGCTTCCGACACCGCCGAGTACCACCGCGACGACCATTTCATATATATTCATGGTCAGAAGCGTATTTCATGAATATATGGAGAGGAAGCCTCGCTTGACTCCCCTCGAGCCTTGGCGAGACAATGTTTCACTTCTTTTGTCTTTCGGAACGGTACTTCAACTCGCGAGATAGCGAAAAACCGGGGAAAAGAAACAAAAAAACAAGAGCGGAGAACTCTCAACAACGGATTCGCTATTCTTATCGAGGCTCATGTCTCGACGATACCTTTGCGAGAATTACCGATCTGGTAACAACTCCAGTAATGATAATAATGATAATAATGATAATAATAATAATAATAATATCCTTATTATTATTAATATTATTATGTAATAATACCATAGTATAATAATAATTATGTCAATCACAAGAACGTTATTATTATTATAATTATTATTATTATCAATTAATTATTATAATAATTATAATATGATAATAATATATAATAATAATAATAATAATAATTATTATTATTATTACTATTATTGTTATGATTATTATTATTATTCCTATTGTTATTATCATTATTATCATTACGAGCCATACCTCCTCGGAGTCAAGAATTTCAAACTAAAAATAAATAAATACTCCATAGTTTCATCACGCCCCGCCCGATGAAAGATTAAAAGGACAAGTATGATAGTTTCGAAAAAGACGAAAAAATTATTTACCGGAAGTTTGTGTCTGGGCATGCCGATGGTACGTGTGAAAATGGAGGGCGCTTCGCTGCGATCGCTACCATCGGCTTCGGGTTCGATCACAGCTGGCGCTACCGTTTTATCCTTCGTTTCCTCATTTCCATCCCCGTCGGATGATTTTGCGATAACCGGCTTTGGGGTCGCTTCCGCGCTCGAATCCCGAACGATCTGTGGGATCGGTAAAAGCCAGGTCGTTGAGAAGATCGTCGAGAGAATCGTGATAAACCGTCTGGTTAAACGTAATGGCACGGCGAAAGTCGAGGCGATAAGAAAAATTTGCTGGCGCGCGCAAAGTAAATCCTCGAAAAAAGAAAATCGAAAAAGAAATGGAAAATCGTAGAAATATATGTATATAAATTTCTTTTTGCGACGACGAGAGCTCGAAGGGGTGTTGAAACAGAAATTTTCGAGGACTAGCCAACCGCGGTGGTGCAGCAGCTACAGCCCATCGAATCTATAAAGGGTTTAAGCCCCCATTTGGGCCTCCCTTGGACCTTAACCGGCTTTGAAACTATAACCGTAACTCGAGCGGAGAGCGCGGATGCTTGGCCCTACGTTATTCGGCAGCGGTCTTTTTTTTTCTGGCTCCCTCATCCCCATGGCACAAAAGTCGGCACACCACAGGGTAGCATTAATGATACGGAACGCTGCACGATGTTGCTAAGTCGCAACGCCCCTCGCCTCGGGTATACGTTTTCGAGAACGTTATAGAATAAATTTGTTAAGCGCTATTTCTGCGAAAAGCTTTTGCATGCTTGCTAGTCTTTCTTCGTTGCGAGTTCAGTTGGCGACTAGGTCGCTTAATATTGTGCGATAAAACGTTTATGATTACTTTCACAGGCTTAAGGTTAATTGCTACATCCGATTGTCGTTGCCTCCCGTTGCGAATGGTAGTATACGTCACATTTTGAGAATATTTTCGAATATTCTTGTTCCAAATTAATCGATAACGTGTAATTTTGGTGATGGCAGATCGGGCGTGCGAGGGACATTTTTTACGCCCGCCATGGCAACAGTGCTCCCAGTAGATATATATTTATAAAAAAATTCGTCAGCATACTTCAACATGTATACTTTCGAATAAATCAAACCTGGATAAAATCGAACGATTAGTTTTTGAGATAATAATTCCCTAAAATTAACCTAATTTTTCCGCTCTCTGCTCGGATGTTCCCCCTTAAGGCCATGTGGCACATGTTTGTCTCTTTTGGTTTAGCCATACGTGCGACGAAGATGGTTGAATCTTCTCAAAGAGCTGTTTTCTGACCGCATTGAACTCTCGGATAAAAAAAAGGAGAACGAGTGACTTCAAAATTTTGATACGCAGTCAACCGTTCTTATTTTTTCATCCAAAAGATTAATCGCGGCAATCGAGAACAACGCTTTACAGTTTTTTTCTTTACTGACCGAGCATGAGCGCATTATCATAATCGAGTTACGCGAGGAGCAATAAATTTTGGACGATCGTAAAAGTTAAGGAAAATTATTTCCAAGTTTCAAACGCCATTATCACAAAGTTCACTGATCCTTTAATAACCCCTCAGCGGTCTCACTTCGGTAACATTTCATAACGGCTACAGGGGGTCCTGTCGACCCCAAGCGCTAAAAAGTCTCTAAAGATCTAAAAAACTCTAAATTAGTTTTCGTTGTTTCGAAATATAAAAAAACGCCACAGTATTGTTTGATTCTTCGAGAATTAAGAACAATTAGGTTTTTTCAAAAATGATGATTTTAACACGGTTAAAAAAAAACTGTAAAAGAATTCGTAAAATCAACTTCTTTGTTTTACAAAATTATCAATAATTTTTCCAAATGTTAATATTGAAAAATATATATATGAGGCGTGTACTGTCGAGATACTATACTGTATGATGGTAATTGTCGCGACAAGGTATCGTTATTTTTTTTTAAGTAAGAAAATGGAAATGTCAGAGATTTAAGAAAGTCGACTAAATTATGTAAAGACCTCGAATCATTGATGTCTCTCTTGCAAATTTTACGCAAATTCAAACGCAGACATTTTCTCGGGTCCTCTGGACCCTGCGTGACCGTTGGGGGTTGACGATCAAAAATATATAATTATCTTTCTCTATCAATTGAAATAATAAATAGTCCATGCATGCACGATGATGAATGTGTTTATCCGATGGCAATAAGGGACGGGATCGTAATATCATCCAAATCGGTGATCCACGACCTGCGTGCGGACTCCGCCAGTGAGCGCTGTACATTATCAACATTATTACCATTCAGCGTGGAAGTGAACACGCTAATCTACTCATTTCCTGTCACACATTCGCACATGTTTCTGTGTACGCGATTATATCTACGTTACATGAATCCTATTTAAACCCGTGGAATTACGCGCACGCGCGATAGACACCTGATGATACGCGGAGATGAAAGAAATAGAAGCGAAAAAAAAAAAACGAATACTTCGTTATTCCTAATTACAATGTTTAGCTCTGACTGCGACTGATGGCCGGGCCAGAGATAAGTCGAGTTGTCGACGTAAAGTAAACAGTGCTGCCACCCAACGCTGATAGTTTGAAACATATCTTCTGTCCTACGCTGCAGGCATGGACGAAGTTTTCCTTATCTCTAGTCTTCTGGCCTCTCGTCTACCGGACCTGACCTCTAGTCGTCCAGATCTCCAATCTTCTTGGGCTGCGTTCCGAAAACTCAGTGCGAGTGCGATAGCGCCATCGAAGATTGCAGTGGAGCAAGAGTGATATAGAAAGAACGGGTTGTACTCGAGTTCGTTCTTACTGATCGCACTTCGATAGATCCCCACTGTAAGCCGTCCAAGCAGAGCTCTGCACGCGTCCGACCAGCGGTCTCAACCTTTGGCTCCTGGTCAGAGTCTTCAATACAATGAACAGCCCGAAGCTTGCACGGTTTTGAAAACAGCGAACTTTTCTCCAGTTTACAAGATTATATCAAAGCCCAGTGTTTTCAAAACCGTGGAAACTTCGGGTTGTTCATTATGTATTGGAAACTCGGATGAGGAGCCAAAGGTTAGGCTCTTCGTACGCGTGCAGAGCTCTGCTTGGGCAGCTACAGTAGATTTAATGAAGCGTGGTCGGCAAGGACGGACTAGATGGCGCGGCCGTCGAAGAATAGAGGTAAGGAAGACGAGGCCAGGAAGATTTTAACCCTTTGCCGACGAGAGCCGACTCTCGGTTAACCAGTCACGCCATAGTGTCTATTTATCTACCATCGGTAAGGACGGATTCGCAGATATCTTGCGACGGGATGCAATAAGTCGATCGTAAAGAGCGTTCAGCAGGCGCTGGCAATGTTGACACTGCGATTAGGGAAGGGAAAATAAAATTACCTTGTCGACAACGGGTTCGATCGATGTCTCGGAAGTTTGCTGCACAGGCGGGAAGGATATGATTTTGGGAAGCAAGTCAGACATATTTGGTTGCAGACACATCGCTTCGCAGATTTTATTATCGCCTATTTGCTCTGTTATCTTGCGTATCGCAACGTTCCCGCAGACCCAATTGTCCCTTGGGATAGTTGCAGGCTCCTCGTCGCCGGTCCATTCTTCCTCGATGGACGCCGAAGTCACGGCGGCATTGCATTTCAGATACGTCCACTGAAAAAAATAAAAAATGCGTCTTGTATCAATACTGTCTTTTTTTATTGATACCTTGTAAATAATACTTTTACTACAACTGACGTTAAATAATTGCAACCAAGCTCTGTGGGCGCAATGTACGACGAACAAATACGATTTGTTTTCGAGATATTCCCTCGACAATATATTCATCGCTCCTTGTACGATTTCTTCGCGAATCGAGTTAATAAAGGAGTTTGCGTCCTCTTCATCTTGTATCTCTAACCACTTTGGAGGAGCTATGCGAGAGGGAGGCGGACCGGCATCTCGTAAAGTGGCCGACGAATTTTTCGCACCCGTTTTGAGAGCTTCGGATCTTCGTACCATGCCAATTGATGACGATCTTGTAGTTCCGGAGCCAGTGCGAACGTTAGTTTAACTCACTAAATAACTTACTGACAAGCGTGTGGCCTTGTCAATTTTTGCCTTCGGATAACAGACACGGCATAAACGAGAATTAGCAATACTAATCGATACTAATATTATTCATCAACCGATCGTCACCTTGGTTATGGTCTAAATGCGGCCAAATCAGTGCTGCCAGATTAGGGGAGGAAAGAAATTAGAGGGTACCCCTTCCACATCGTGTTTGATGTAGCATTCACTTTACAAGACATGTCGTCTCGACGAGTTACGGATTTTCCGATAAAAATTCAGAATTATTATATTTGAAAAATTTAGCCGAATTTGATAAGTCGGAAAAAAATCACTTAAATTGACAGGGCCTGGAAACTGGGTGTTACTAATTGTAAAATACAAAATAAAAGTATGTTTATTGATAAGAAATTTTCATAAACCAATAAATGACATCGAGAATAAAGAACGATCAAAACATTCGCCAATAAATATAAAAACATTTAAATATGATCTAACTCACCATGATTGCAGCCGTTCGCAAATAAGCGGTGCATTAAATTTCTCTAAAAAGAACGATACACTAGGTAATAGAAAAATTCAATGCACTGTTTATTTCCCAGGTCTCACCACGCGGAGGTGGCTGCATAGAGACCCACCCGTCAGTTTTTTCTGTGTCCTTATTAACATCAATACTAATACGGACTCAGGAAAGACCTCATTCCCGCCCTCCAGAAATCAATGATAAAATAAATTCCCAAGTATGAAAAGTTTGCAGCTCAAACGTTGTTTTTTGGTATAGATTGAGTAATCCTGAAAAAGCTAGGAAAGTCTAGAAATATGAATAACTATGGTGACACCTCTGAATATGAAACCCTAGTGCTATTTTTGTCTACACTAATAATAAAAGTATACACAACTGAGGAAAGTAATGATCTCTTCATTTGGCAAAAATTGAACAGAATTATCGACATTTTTTTCATTCATATTCGATTTGTGTCCTGCCACGCAAACAAGTCCAAATAACCGAGAAGCATGAGCTGATTGCGCACAGTTGCGATCGATGTATGATCCGCGAAGCGGAGCACGTAACCACTTGGCCACTGCGTCTTCCGGTGAAAGAGCACGAACACGTCCGACGAATCATCTCGGGATCTGTCCCGAAAATCCTATGAAGTTTCGTTTTCAAATGTCGTCACTGAGGGGCGCCAGTGTAGCATGAAAAGAAATGAGGCGCGGATTCTGCAGTTTGGCCGCCACGACTGAATCGTAGTTTCACATTTCGCCACACCACGACCAAGGCGTTCGCTCACGCTCATTCGCGGGCGCGCCCGCGCATTCGAAGTGATGCGCTACTTAGCTTGGCTGGACACCGTCGGCCCGCAGATTTTCGGATCGGTTTTACCGAATCCTATTGGATATTCGTGCGATGATCGATGCATATCACATTTTTCACATTGTTAAGCGGAAACTCGAACATCCAGAAGCGTCTCCGTCGTCTCCGTCGACGAAAATGACTTGGCCCAAACGTCGCCGATGTATAATACCGAACAGAAATCCGGGGTATGACACAAATCATTAGAGTTTATTAATTTTCCGTTCCTGTTGATAAGAAATTTATAATATAGTTCAATATGATTAGATATTTGTTCGGAAATTAGATATTTCCACGTGTTACACTGCAACCGCATAATTCTTGTTTACACTGTAATAATGAATAACACCCTTTTTTTCAAATGGAAATCCCGTAAGTATAAATACTTATTTATCCCTTCCTCGTATTTTTCTGTTTACGTTTGGCAATTCACATCTATGAAGTGCAATAATTGTTATTTACAACTTTACACCGTTGTCTAATTAATAAATGTTTGTAAAATCGAGAAAACATTCTTCCTTTAAAAAATAATTCGATTTTTCAAAAATGATCGAATAACACAGGTGTAGAATATTAGAAATAATAGTCATTAGCGGACGTCTGGGATGCAATGGGTCATGGATTTTAAAGCTCGTTTCCACACCACCAGGAGGTAGAGCCAATGGTGCGTTAATTTGTTTATAGTGGTTTCCCCATGAGGCCTATATCCACTTGAACAAAAATGTTTCGTCGTGCCGGCAAGACAAAAACTGCCTATCGTGGAGAGCTTGGACGAAAGCACGACCCACGTGTAACGAGCCAATCGCGATAGCTCGTACACGGAGCGCACTTTTGACGAAACTTCCCACGAAAGCGTTAACAAATATGAAATAATGCTTCAACGCCAGTGATTTGAAAAAATTCTGAGCATTTCTTTTAAAAAGTCTAAAACAAACTTTAAAAAATTTAAAAAGACATGTACTGAAACAAATCAAAGAATCCTAAAACAGATTTAAAAAATCCTGAAACAGATTTAAAAGATCCTGAAACAAATCTCAAAAACCCTAAAACAATATTAAAAAATATCGAATTGAATTGAAAAATCCTGATAGAAAAAGAGTTAGTGAGCATCAAAGGATTATTTATGTGCGACAACAACCAAACCATCCTTGAGCAAAACATTACCAATAGTGAAATGGTGGGTGGCTTCATTCCATAATTGGGACGTCAGAATCATCTTGTTATTGCTGCGAACATTCAGCGGAATATATTAGTAGAAACATTTACGTCCGGCGGACATACTGCCGAACGCAAATGCACATACATCGGAGATTTCTTCGTGAAATTTCCTGAAATTGTTTGAAGAGACGTATGTGTTAGTCAGAATTTTTATTGTGACACGTGGCATTTTACGATAAAAGAGCATGGCTATTCGTTTTTTTGAGCGAACAGCCATCCTCGGGTTGTTGTTGCTCTCTTGAGCTCCGGTTCGCATAAACTTTTGTACATGCAAAGCTTTTGCGAACCGGAGGAGCCTCTTCAGCATATAGCCGCTTGATGTCCTGGATAGAATGCTTCGAGATTTTCGAAGGTCGACAAACTACTGATTGTTCATCAATCTCTGGAATCAAGTTAAAATATTGCTCCTCGAGAAAAACCGATTACTCCGACTTTTCTGGAGAGACAATTTTATTTTCAAGAATCTCAAAGCCTCGGTGCTGTCCAATATTGGTTCCGGTCAAATGACAACGGAGAGTACAATATGGACAGCCGTCTGAATCATTTACTGAGACAGACATACAATTCTACTTCACCTCTGATCCAAGATCGATTCGATCTCAGAATGGTGAGCAGAATTGAAACTTAAGAAAGACAATTTTTTCAGGAACAGAAGTCTGCCCCCTACATCCCTGCCTACTTAATTAAAGCACTCTAGAAATTTGAAAAGCTACTTATTTACTACGCGACCTACCTAACATCGTCGGATCTAAGCTGAAAAAACGGAAGAGCAAAGTGTCGGCAAACTCATTCAGAACAAAATCCATTCTCTCCACGGTTCTCATACACGCCACCCGGGTGCAAAAGCCTACTCTAGAGACAACGTCCCGGGACGCGTCCGACACCCGAGTTCAGTACCTTCAAATGCCACAATGAAGGTACCCACTCATACAATCTGAAATTACTGCTGTGTCTCCATCGTCACTCGATCAACGATCGCGCGGCTGCCACGCGGTCATTGTCGAGTACGAATGGAGAACACATCGAAGGTCTCGATGATCATCTGAAAGCTGAAACACCCTATAATTCTACGATTAAATTAGTCAATTTCCTACCGGGCTACAAACTCTATTTCAAAATGCAAATAGTGGGAGGGCATTCGAGATTCAATTTAATAAAATACAAGGGAAGAAGTTGAAGAATATTATCAAAATAATTGCGATTCTCCAGAAGGGAGTCGTTGGCTGTATGAATAAAAATCCTCAGCTGGTGGCCAAGTTCGAGAGTAAAATCTACCCAATATTAGTTGAAATAAAAAGAAAACTAGATTTTATATCTGGTTGAAACAGAGAAAACAACTCGAATTCGAACACCTTGCTGTCGCGAAAAGCTCTTCCTGCGCTGAAAAATTGGTGTCCCTTCATAACCGTTTGAGAATTGAATAATCTACACGACAGTTGCAATTAAAGCCTCTGTGGCTATCATATTTGTGTATTGAAAAAATCATAAAATGCAAACAAGGCGAGGAAGAGCACTATCCTACGCTCACATATAGTTACAGAAATCAATGACTTTATGATGCCACGGTCACTAAAAATTTTAATTACAACCAGTTCCCCGGTGCCGGTTCGGACCATTCGTCCTGCGACATGATCGGGGAACTAGAGGGATCGAAAAATCGACTTGCCGGACGATGACTTGAGTCTCGACCGGCTTGAACGAATTCGGACCGGTGAATTCTTCCACAATCCTTCAGCGGAGGCACCCTGGCATCCCAGAAGCAGTCTATACATCTCGAGGACGACACTTTTCGATCACTTAAAGCACATACACACAAGCACTTTCAGAATCACTGTGGAAGAAAAAAGAAAAAATTAAGAACGGATCAAACAAACTGTCAATTAATTATCAATAAATCAATGAATTTTACCTGTAATCCTCTTGAAGCGAACGGTTCCACGACGTTGGTGTTGTTCGAAACATCGTGGCTGGATACCTTAGTAGTCTTCGGTCGGGCACGACGTTTGGTTGGGTCGGGTCGTCCTTTAACATAGAAACAATAGATTTTAAAATACCGAACAAGAGAGCCGAAATTCTCCAAACATTTCAAAAAGATTCTGTAAAGTCAGTCGTTAAACAAATAATCTTACCGTGTTGTGTAATTTTTCACTCGGTGCATAATGTCAATGCGCAGGTTCTACCGACCGATTTTCTAGAGCTTGAACATGTCATGCCTTGGGGCGGCTGGATCCGCACTCTCGGCGTTTAAGTAGACCTAAAACTTCTAGGGGCGAGAACCTTAGCAAAATATTACCTGTGGACTGTAAGCAAAACCGATTAGCAATTACACATATGGGTCAAAATGTTGCCTCAATTACGACGGTATAAAAATGCTGAAAAACCTAAGATGTGAATTAGTCAGGTACAATATGCGATGTGAGCTATGGAAAAATGTTGAAGGAAATTTTCAACAAACCCTGAAATAGAATAAAAAGTCCTGAAACAGAAAAAGATCCTGAAACAGAAAAAGATCCTGAAACAGAAAAAGATACTGAAACAGAAAAAGATACTGAAACAGAAAAAGATACTGAAACAGAAAAAGATCCTGCAACAGAAATGAATCCTGAAACAAGAAAAAATTCGCAAACAGAATAAGAAACCGTAGAGCAATTTTAGAAATTCATACACATAAAGCGTTGGTAAAATTCGAAAGTTAATGGATAACGGACAATAAACGAACCATCCTTAGGACGAAATACTTCCGATAGTGAATGGCGTAGTCTCACTTCGTGATTTGGAAGTGAAGATCATCGCGGTATTACTGTGAACATTCAGCGGAATATATTAGTAGAAACATTTACGTCCGGCTAACATGCTGCCGAACGTAAGCGAACATAAATGACAATCGTGACACGTGGCATGTTTGAATAGAAGAGCATGGCTGTTCTTTTTTTCAGCAAACAACCATCCTCGGGTAGCAGTTGCTCTCTTGAGCTCCGGTTTGCATAAACTTTTGTACATGCAAAGCTTTTGCGAACCGGAGGAGCCTCTTCAGCATATAGCCGCTTGATGACCTGGATAGAATGCTTCGAGATTCTCGAAGGTCGACAAACTACTGATTGTTCATCAATCTCTGGAATCAAGTTGAAATGTTGCTCCTCGAGAAAAACCGATTACTCCGACTTTTCTGGAGAGACAATTTTATTTTCAAGAATCTCAAAGCCTCGGTGCTGTCCAATATTGGTTCCGGTCAAATGACAACGGAGAGTACAATATGGACAGCCGTCTGAATCATTTACTGAGACAGACATACAATTCTACTTCACCTCTGATCCAAGATCGATTCGATCTCAGAATGGTGAGCAGAATTGAAACTTAAGAAAGACAATTTTTTCAGGAACAGAAGTCTGCCCCCTACATCCCTGCCTACTTAATTAAAGCACTCTAGAAATTTGAAAAGCTACTTATTTACTACGCGACCTACCTAACATCGTCGGATCTAAGCTGAAAAAACGGAATAGCAAAGTGTTGGCAAACTCATTCAGAACAAAATCCATTCTCTCCACGGTTCTCATACACGCCACCCGGGTGCAAAAGCCTACTCTAGAGACAACGTCCCGGGACGCGTCCGACACCCGAGTTCAGTACCTTCAAATGCCACAATGAAGGTACCCACTCATACAATCTGAAATTACTGCTGTGTCTCCATCGTCACTCGATCAACGATCGCGCGGCTACCACGCGGTCATTGTCGAGTACGAATGGAGAACACATCGAAGGTCTCGATGATCATCTGAAAGCTGAAACGCCCTATAATTCTACGATTAATTTAGTATCGCTCCCTACCGGGCTAAGGACTCGACTTCGATGATTAAATCGTGGGGGAGTTGTCTCGATTGTGAAAATGTAAAATTCAAGGGCAGAAGTTCAATTGTCGAAATTAATAAAATAATTATGATACTCCAGATGGGAGCCACCAGCTGTGAAAATTGAAACCCTCGGTTGGTGATCAGATTCGAGCGAGAGAACCTACTCAATTTGAAAAAGAACGGCAAAAATGCTGGATCGAACAATCTAGTTGGAATAGATAACGCTCTACTCGAATTCGACCACCGTACCGTCGCGAAAAGCTCTCCCTGCCGAAAAAAGTGTTCTCGTTTCATGACCACTTGTAAACTTAATTATCTATTGGAATTGCAAAACTCAAGCCACACCGGCTATGAAAATATGTGTTTGAGAGAAAGTGCGGAATGCAAACGAGGCGAGGAAGAGCACTATCCTACTCTATCACATATATAATTGCACAAACAATTAACATTGTGATGCCACGGTCACTGAAAATCGTAATTACAACCAGCACTCCGGTGCCGGTTCGGACCATTCGCCCTGCGACATGATCGGAGTGCCGGAGGGATTGTGAATCGGACTTGCCGGACGATGACTTGAGTCTCGACCAGCATTGATGACCATCGAGACTGAAATCAAATTGGAATTCCACGCTGACTCCGCGTCGATCCCTCGAAGTTTTCTGAACGAGTAAAATGCACTTTCACAAGCACTGGAGACAAAATAAATTTAATCAGACTTCAGGTTGAATTGAAGCAGATATCGCGCTGATTTTATCTGCGAAAGCCTTCATTTTGCTGGCAGGATTAAGATACGTGAGGTATTTAAGGGAATCAAGGAATAGCCATGGGAATGGAGCTTATTGACAAATAAGGACAAACGAACCTGCACAACACTACACCAAACGCGTAACACACGACTTCGGGAATTCGCGACTACGGAACGGGATCGAAAATTTACATCCGTCAGCAAACGGCAACGCGACGCGAAAAAAAAATCTGTGAAAACAAAAAAATTGATGTGCGAATCACCGTTAGTTAATTTTTCATATTACATTCACAGGAACGTTAATATTAATATCAACAACTGTACCACACCGGAAGAAAAGTCGCCCAACATCCATCGATTCATCCGTGGAAGACGGATAAACGGCCATTCATTCTTGGTCCTAATGGGATCAACAATCAGGATATGGCAGGGTGAGCTACGATCATGTTCGTTAATATAAAACTTTGGACGATTAGAGGAAAATTCGGAACATTTACCATCTGAATCGACAAACGCGATTACAACTCCTTATCGGGCGGATCTTTGAGCCAAGGATGTAAAGGATCTCCTCGAGGACCTCTCTTTAATGGTTTCATCTTTCATCGTTGAATTTTTTTTTAAATTTTTTTTTATTGGTTTTCTGATGTATTCCACAGACGTGAACCTATAAAAGATATTCAATGGACACAAATTAATCGTGATGATCCATAAGAATACATTGCAATTTTTTTTTTTCGAGAAAACTCTAGGAGTTGAGCCTATTGTTACGGAACGCGATGTCATCCTTTCATCCATTTGCTTTGCTCCCTGGTCACCCGGAAAATTGTCGTCCCATCGATCTGCGAATAGAATAAACAGAATTGAAAGAAATTCACCGTGCAATGGCAATTGACGACTAATGACATTCAAAATTAATAAGTTGAGAGTGGAGTTTTACGACAAAATAGTTTAAATCATAAAAGTACAACGAGCTTGAAGTTGATAACAAGCAAGTGTGCAACTTTATTTTTGAAATAATTCAGGAATAGGATTTGTAATCACTTTATTTTTCAGACAAAGATAATATCTGTTCTCGGGATATTTATATGGATTGCTTACATTATATCCGGAAACAAGATGGCCAAACGCAGAGGAATTCATCTGAATCCGGTCGGTTTATCGTCAACTACAGCCACACATCTTACGGTGCACATTTCGTTGGAAATATTTTTGCTTCTACTGCGATGGTTCCTGTGAACTCTAAGCACAACATTAATAGAAAAATTTACGTCCGGCGAACATGCTGCCGGACGTAAACACGCATGAACCAGAGGTTTCACCTTGTATTGTCTGAAAATTAGTGGAAAGACATATTAGTTAAACACATGATACTGAAAAATATAAAGCACAGATGTGACACGTGGCATATTTGAATAGAAGAGCATGGCTGTTCTTTTTTTCAGCAAACAACCATCCTCGGGTAGCAGTTGCTCTCTTGAGCTCCGGTTTGCATAAACTTTTGTACATGCAAAGCTTTTGCGAACCGGAGGAGCCTCTTCAGCATATAGCCGCTTGATGACCTGGATAGAATGCTTCGAGATTCTCGAAGGTCGACAAACTACTGATTGTTCATCAATCTCTGGAATCAAGTTGAAATATTGCTCCTCGAGAAAAACCGATTACTCCGACTTTTCTGGAGAGACAATTTTATTTTCAAGAATCTCAAAGCCTCGGTGCTGTCCAATATTGGTTCCGGTCAAATGACAACGGAGAGTACAATATGGACAGCCGTCTGAATCATTTACTGAGACAGACATACAATTCTACTTCACCTCTGATCCAAGATCGATTCGATCTCAGAATGGTGAGCAGAATTGAAACTTAAGAAAGACAATTTTTTCAGGAACAGAAGTCTGCCCCCTACATCCCTGCCTACTTAATTAAAGCACTCTAGAAATTTGAAAAGCTACTTATTTACTACGCGACCTGCCTAACATCGTCGGATCTAAGCTGAAAAAAACGGAAGAGCAAAGTGTCGGCAAACTCATTCAGAACAAAATCCATTCTCTCCACGGTTCTCATACACGCCACCCGGGTGCAAAAGCCTACTCTAGAGACAACGTCCCGGGACGCGTCCGACACCCGAGTTCAGTACCTTCAAATGCCACAATGAAGGTACCCACTCATACAACTTGAAATTACTGCTGTGTCTCCATCGTCATTCGATCAATAATCACGTGGCTGCCACGTCATCATTGTCGAGTACGAATGGAGAACACGGCGAAGGTCTCGATGATCATCTGAAAGTTAAAACACCCTATAATTCTACGATTAAATTAGTATCGCTCCCTACCGGGCTAAGGACTCTACGTCGATGATTTAATCGTGGGAGGGCTGTCTCGATTGTGAATATATAGAACGCAAGGGAAAAAGTTCAATAAAATAATTGCGATACTCCAGACGGGAGTTGCTAGCTGTAAGAATTGAAACCCTCGGTTAGTGGTGAAATTCGAGAGAAATATCTACTCAAGTACAGAGAAAACAATATATAAACTAGATGGAAAAATCTAGTTGCAGTCATAAAGATTCTACTCGAATTCGACTACTGTACCGTCGCGAAAAGCTCTTCCTACACCCGAAAAAATGGTCTTACTTCATGGCCACTCGTGAATTAAATCTTTTGAGCAAATCGCCGGAATCAAGGCGAAAGACTATGAAATTGAGCATTAAAAAAACAGAATGCAAATGAGGCGAGGAAGAGCACTATCCTAAGCTGGCATGTACATGAACATATAAACACATTGTGATGCCACGGTCACTGACAATGTAAGTTACAACCAGTAACCCGGTGCCGGTTCGGACCATTCGTCCTGCGGCATGATCGGAGTACCGGAGGGATTATAAAATGGACTTACCCATCGATGACTCGAAACGCAACGATAAGCGTGTGGAAAATTTCGATGGGCCCCGGCAGCATCTTCCCGAGTCGTCTTAACGGATAAATCAGCTCCACCGCCGATTTCTCATGTCACACTTCACAAACTGTAAAAAGACGGGGAAATAAAAATTAATAAATTAGACGCATAATAAAAATAAAAAGTTTGATGAATAGCCAAAATATTTGTGTTCTGCAATATTTTAGAATTTTCAAAATGATAAATAATATTCATAGAAAAATTTTCTTCGCACGTTGAGCAAACGAACAATGGAAAAGCTTCTGTCTAGTCGGGAAAATTAATTTTCTAAATATTGAAAGCATGAAAATTCAACGAAAACTTTTTACACTCGCTCATGAATACAAGAGAATCCCAACTCCGACCTTGAGCTGTATTAAATTCCTGTGATTGCAGCGATCCATAAGAAAAAAACGATGCATTTTTTATTCATGGAAAATTGTCAGAAAGGCAATTTAAAATTATTCTCATTTATATTTACAATTTGGGTGAAAATAAAGCAAGAATGTTGAAAAAGTTACTAAATTAATATTTGCATGACTCGCAGATATCGCGTTCGTATCAATTGTGAAACGACGAGTCGTCAGCAGCCAATCTGAGTACAGCATTGTTGTAAATAAATCGAAATTTACGACGATGACACAAACCAGAAAAAACAAGAACGAACCTCACTGATAATCCGTTTCATTCCAATGTTGGACTTCTATTTTGGCAATCAAGTCTCCTAGGCACGGATGACATGAATAATCATACATTATGGGACTTATCATTGGAACTTGGAAGCACCTGAACAAAAATAAAAATTTCACAAATAAACATTTTAACTCAACAAGAAAGAAAACCAAAGAAAAAAGTCGCAACGTAAAAAAAAATAATGATATTTCTTTAAGGATTTAAAAATAAATCCATGAGTTTGAAAAAAAAATCCATGAATTAAATGTATAAGTTTAAAAAATAGAATAATTGAATGAATGCAAAAATTTGAAGAAAAAACAAACACGATGAAATGAATAAATACATTTGGAAAATAAACTAATTCATAGAATAAGTAAGTGATTGAAGGACTGTATAGATAAATCAGTAAACACGAACGCACCACACTAAACGTTTATTCAATCCCTCGTTCGGGCTTCGATTGCAGAAGCTCGAGTCTCTCGGGAACGGACGACGTGAATTGTCATACGTGGTCATCGAACTTATAGTGGTTGTGTAGCATGGCAACTTGAAAGCATCTGAAAGAAAAAATTTGACGAATAGTCATTTTAACAAAAATAAAAATAGAAAAACGTCAACGAGATAGAGAATGAAGGATATCTAAAAAAAAAAAAAATAAAATCAATAAACAAAATTTAAAAGAATAGAATAATTAAATGAATAAATAAATTTGAATATTAAAATAATAATACTATTAATAATAGATTATTGTAATAATAATTATATTATTAATTAATATTAGATTATAATAATAATAATTATTATTATTATTATGCGGTGGAGCCGTGAGTCAATACGTAAAATAAAAGTAATTATCCTTGTTGAAGACGCGCGTTTATTATTCGAAAAGCCTGACCCCTACATCTTGTCAAAATGACTAAAAAAAAACAATATATCACTACATCATTGCAATATTATATAATCAATATCATTATATCATCATTCGATGGAACAGAAAGCGAGTTTCAAAACGACAAAATTTCCGGCTGACAGCTACTGTGTTCTATTCGATCTTTATTTTAAAACGAAAAAACAAACGAGTTTACCATTTAAAAATTACATTAACTTTTAAACAATAAATAAATACCGTTATTTCAAACAATTGTTTCTTACTTACTGTTAAAATTGATCCAAAAATAATTATAACTATGTATAATCATTATTTGTGTTAATATTTTTCAAACGAAATATGACCATCTATTATATTAATTATTATTATTATTCAATGTTAAATACTCTACTTTGGCAATGAAAAAAAAGACGCAATGCTCGAAGCGCGCATTTGACCGCAGGTAAGGTTGTACTACTGGATGGGCAAGCACTCGCTACGAGTCTCGACTACGGTACGGGTTTGCGTACCCGTGTTCGAAATCTTACGCGGGTCGAGCGAGATTCGAGTCCCTCCCGACCCTTCGGGGCTGCTCGGTGAATAATCGAGCTGCACGGCGCGAGCCCGCGGCGCGCACGTTTGACGAGCCGCCATCGCGAATTTTCCCCTGACTGACTCCGATCGATCTATTATTTTTTAGATCGACGATATTTTCCAAAACAGATCTCGACACGACTCCAAAATACGATTGAACTACAACCCATGCGCCTACCATCTGTATGACAATAATTTTATCAATTATTCTTACCAGTTATCCGCTTACGCAACGAATTTATCTCTCGGCCCAGATGACGCCGCGTATCTCGACTACCGGTTGACGCCATCTTGTTATTCGATATCTCGCGTCGTTGCAAAAATCAATTTCTTCGATCGAAAACGCTGCAAGATAAAACATTTTTCGATCATAAAAAATTATGGAAAATTTTATAGATCGACGTAGCTTAATGGAAAAATGGCATATCGTGGAAATTCGACGAAGCTGATCGACGATCTCGAATAAACAAACGAAATATCGCCGGGGGGTGATTGGTTAGACTTCGGCGTGCGCGAGCTTGCGTCGCGAACGTTCGCCCTTCGATGTATTTTTCGATCGAAGATATTTCGAAATATAGTCCCCCCGCGACTCGAAAACATGACGTGACTATAGTTCACGCGCGTACCTCATCGATTACAATAATGTAACTCATGATTTTCATTAATTATATACCTTTTGCAACGAATTTATCCCACGGGTCGAATGACGCTGCGCGACGACATCGCGCTTGGACGCCATTTTCGCGTTCGGTATCTCGCACGGTAACCGTTGGCAATTTTTGATTAAAAAATCATCGGAGTTTATATGACCGACGAATGTAACGAATGGGCTACGAATCAAACGATCGACACAATTTGATGAAAAAACACGGATTTTATTTTTGAAAAATAGTCTAAAAATGTAACGCAATCGATCGAAGATCGCGAAATAATGAATTATTCGAACGGGTGGATGCGCGACTTGCATGCGAGTCGTGTCGCAGATGGCCGGTGAGTGGCTGCGCACCGCGAAAACCCTCTGTGCGAACACCCCTTACCCCACCAATTTTTCGGGGGGATTTTCGGTCGTTGTTTGAAATCGCGAAATCTCTCACTAACGCGGTTACCACGACTCGGAAAATACGATGAAACATGAGCTGACGAGCCTAACTCATCGATTATAATAATTTTATCGATAATTTTTACTTTTTATACACCTTTTGCAACGAATTAATCTCGCGGTTCGAATAACGCCGTACGACTGGACGGCGGTTGGACGCCATGTTGCCGTTTGAAATCTCGTATAGCAACGATCACCGATCCTTCGATAAAAAATCGTGATTTGACATGACTAAAGTATATGAAAAATTAACACCGAAAAAAACGGATTTTATGAAAAAAAAACTGCAACAAAATCGATCGAAGGTCGCGGAATAATGAATTATTCGAGCGGGTGGCTGCGCGACTTGCATGCGAGTCGTGTCGCAGATGGCCGGTGAGTGGCTGAAGCTGCGCCCCGCGAACTTCCCTTTGACTCACGATGTCCGGTCGTTTTTCAGATTCGCGAAATTCCTTGCTATCGCGGTTACCACGACTCGGAAAATACGATAAAACACGAGCTCACGCACCTAACTCATCGATCATAATGATTTTATCGACAATTTTGACCTTTTATACACCTTTTGCAACGAATTTATCTCGCGGCTCGAATAACGCTGGACGACTCGATGGCGGTTGGACGCCATGTCGCCGTTCGAAATCTCGCACAGCAACGGTCACCTTCGATAAAAAAAATCGTGAAATTTCATACGACTGAAGTATAGGAAAAATTAACACCGAATAAACGATCGACATAAACTAATTTACAAAAACGACGAATTTTAATAAAAATAATTTAAAAAAACTTTAACGAAATTGATCGAAGATCGCGAAATAATAAATTATCCGCGCGATAAGCGCGCGAGCCCGGTTGGAGGCTGCTCGGTGAGTGGCCGGAGTTGCGCATCGCGAGCTTGGATCGCCAGCTTCCGCCACCTTAGCTTACCCCACCCATTTTTCGCGGGGGATGTTCGGTCGTTTTTTAAAATCGCGAAATCTCTCACTAACCCGCTCGATGATGTTTACTTTTTATACACCTTTTGCAACGAATTTATCTCGCGAATCAAATAGCGCTGCACGACTCGATTGCAGTTGAACGCTGTTTTGCCGTCCGAAATCTCGCATAGTATAATGTGTTTTCGTATAATTAAAATATATGAAAAATAAACAACACCGTATTAAACTGTCAACCCGATTTAATTTACAAAAACACGGATTTTCTAAAAAAAAAAAAAAAAAAAAAAAAAAAACACTAACAAAATCGATCGAAGATCCTGTGCGAGCCGGGTTGACGGTTGCCCGATAAACGACTGGAGCGAAACCGTGCACGCCGGCGTGTGACGAGCTTGGCCCGCCACTTTTTAGCCAACGAAGTTTGGTCGCTTCTTAGAATTGCGAAATTTCTCACAAACCCGGCTACGTTCGGCCGTTTTTTAGAATCGCGAAATTTCTCACGCTCGCCACGACTCCTAAAATACGATAAAACACAAACCGACGCGAAAACCTCCACGATTATGATAATTTTACTCGCGATTTTTACCTTTCACATACTTTTCGCACTGACATTTTCACTCCGAATGGGTTACGTGGCTCCCGCCAGCCTCAACACTCCACCGGTCGCTTTTTTGTTTTTTTTATTCGCAACGGTCGGCGCTCGAGTTCGAGGAAAAACAGTTTCGACCATAAATATAGGCCGAGTAAAAAATAATGCCATCGAATCGCAATTATCAACCGCCCTTATCGCAAATAACGTTATTACGGTACGATCGTTGACGATTACCCGCGTTAAGGGGACATATCAATGACCAAAGAGCGAGATGGACGAACCTGCGTAACGACAAGGGAGGCTGCACGCTTATTCTACGTGAAAATGGAGCAAGAATGTTGAAAAAGTTACTCGATTAAGTGGTTATATACAGTTTCCATGTATAAAAAAAGACATTTTTTTTATTGCATATTCTTTAAGTATATACTCTCGAGAATGATGCAGGACTACTATATGGACCTGGAACAGACGACGCGATGTAAGTTTAAATATGTTTATTAGAAATATTAAAGAAACAAACTTGAAACTTTAAACGCGATCATGTCAAAATCTTGTTTTTTTCTAAATTACCTTTGCGGTCGACACGATTACTAAAAAACTATTAATCCGATCAACACCAAATTTATACCACTTATTCATTATGATAATAGCTAGTTGCTGAACGAAGGATTTCCAATTTTTTCGAAAACATTTATTTTTAGAGCAAAAATCGGAAATGTTATACATTGAAAAAGTACATTTTTTGTTACAACCGTCATTTTTTTTTTATCAAAATTTTCACAAACCCTTCGTTCAGCGACTAGACAATACAATATACTAACGGAATTTTTTTGAATTTTTAATTTCAGATGAACCGTTCTCAAGATATGATGCCCACCGCAAGTCACGTCGAAAAAAAGGCGTTTGTGGAATTTACCTATAACTTTTTTTGTTTATTTAATGTTTTTTGATGAAAAAATTTCAACAAGTTCTTAGAAACATGTTCTATTTGACGTTGACGAAAGATTTTAAACGAATATTTTTTATGGTGTCAAAAAAAAATCGAGAAAATGCCATCTTTTTACGCGGTAAAACTGTATATAACCCGTTAATATTTGCATGACTCGCAAATACCGCGTTCGTATCAATTGTGAAACGACGAGTCGTCAGAAGCCAATCTGAATACAGCATTGTCGTAAATAAATTACAATTTACGACTAGGACAGAAACAAAAAAAAACAAGAACGAGACTCACCCATAATTCGATTCATGCCAACAATGCATTGTGATTTTGGGAATCGCGTTTCCTAGGCATAAACGACGCACATTGTGTCATGCCGACGTTGAAATTATCATTGCAGCATTGGACGATCCATCTGAAAAAAATGAATAAAAATGTTAACAAAAAATACAAGAAAAATTTTTAAAAACACCAGCAAGTTAAAGAATCTAAAATATTTGGAAGAGGTAAATGATTGAATGAATAATTTAATGTTAAAAATAGAATAATCACCTAGATGCATAAATTTGAAAAAGAAAATAATTAAATCAATTAATACATAATTACAGAACTGAATGGATAAACAAATAAACGAAAACGAACCTTACTGACAATCCGTTGCATCCCAAGGCTCGACTATGATTTTGGCAATTAATTCTCTTTAGCATAGACGACGTGAACTGTCTTATGCCATCGTTGAACTCACCATTCAACTTGGACAAAGGCGTGTCTGAAAAAAATTTTTTTAAAGACGATTAGGAAACATCTAATTAGAAAAAAAAAAGAAGTTGGTAACAAGTGAAGAATAAAGGATTTTTGCAGGAAGAAAATGATCAAATGAATAAATAAATTTAAAAAATAAAAGAATCCTATGAATAGATAATGTTGAAAAATGAAAAAATCAAATGAATAATTGAGGAACTGAATAGATAAACAAATAAACAAGAAAAAATCTCACTGATAATATGTTTCCTTCCAATGTTGGACTGTGATTTCGGCAATCAAGTCTTCTAGGCACGGATGACATGAATAATCATGCATCATGGGACTTATCATTGGAACTTGGAAGCACCTGAAGAAAATAAAAATTTCACGAATGAACATTTTAACTCAACAAGAAGGAAAATCAAAGAAAAAAGTCGCAAGGTAAAAAAAATTGACGATATTTTTTTGAAAATTTAAAAATAAATTAATGAATTAAATAAGTTAAATAAGGATAATAATATAAGTGAATAAGGATAAGTTTAAAAAATAGAATAATTGAATGAATGTACAAATGTGAAAAAAAAAAACAATGAAATGAATGAATGACATTTGACAAGTAAACTAATTAGTAGAATAAGTGAGTGACTGAAGGACTGAATAGATGAATCAGTGAACGAGAAATAACTGAAAAAATAAAGAATATAACACTACACCATTGCAACATTATATAATCAATATCATTATATCATCATTCAACAAAACGGAAAGCCAGTAGCAAAACGACAAAATTTCCGGCTGACAGCTACTGTGTTCGATTCGAACTTTGCTTTAAAACGAAAAAATCAAATGAATTCACCATTTGAAAATGTCATAATCTTTATAACAATAGATATTACCGGTATATCGAACGATCATTGATTATTTACTGTTCACATTGATGCAAAAATAATTATAACTATAAATCGTAATTATTTGTGTTCATATTTTTCAAACGATATCTGAACATTTATTGTATTAATTATTATTATTATTCAATGTTCAATCGTCTCTATTTTGGAACTGAAAAAAAAACGCAATGCTCGTAGCGCCCGTTTGATCACACGTAAGGTTCTACTACTGGATGAGCAAGCGCTCGCAACGAGTCTCGACTACGGTACGGGTTTGTGTACCCGTGTTCGAAATCTCACGAGGGTCGAGTCTCTCTCGACCCTTCGGGGCTGCTCGGCGAATAATCGGAGCTGCTCGGCGCGAACCGGCGGCGCGCACGTTTGACGAGCCGCCATCGCGAATTTTCCCCTGACTGACTCCGATCGATCTATTATTTTTTAGATCGACGATATTTTCCAATACAGATCTCGACACGACTCCAAAATACGATTGAACTACAACCCATGCGCCTACCATCTGTATGACAATAATTTTATTAATTATTCTTACCAGTTATCCGCTTACGCAACGAATTTATCTCTCGGCCCAGATGACGCCGCGTATCTCGACTACCGAATGACGCCATCTTGTTATTCGATAAAACATTTTTCGATCATAAAAAATGATGGAAAATTTCATAGATCGACATGGGTTAACGGGAAAAATGAAATTTCGTGGTAATTCGACGAAGCTGATCGACGATCTCGAAGAATCAAACGAAATATCGCCGCGGGGGTGATTCATTCGACTTCGGCGGCGCGAACTTGCGTCGCGAACGTTCGCGCTTCGATATATTTTTCGATCGAAGATATTTCGAAATATAGTCCCCCCCGCGACTCGAAAATATGACGTGACTATAGTTCACGCGCCTACCTCATCGATTACAATAATTTAACTCATGATTTTCATTCATTATATACCTTTTGCAACGAATTTATCTCACGGGTCGAATGACGCTGCGCGACGACATCGCGCTTGCCGCCATTTTGGCGTTCGGAATCTCGCACGGTAACCGTTGGCAATTTTACGATTGAAAACTTATCCTAGTTTATATGACCGACGAATCTTACAAATGGGCTACGAATCAAACGATCGACACAATTTGATGAAAAAACACGGATTTTATTTTTGAAAAATAGTTAAAAACTGTAACGAAATCGATCGAAGATCGGGAAATAATGAATTATTCGATCGGGTGGCTGCGCGACTTGCATTCGAGTCGTGTCGCAGATGACCGGTGAGTGGCTGAAGCTGCGCACCGCGAACACCCTTCGTGCACGCGAGCCCGGTTGGAGGCTGCTCGGTGAGTGACTGGAGCTGCGCACCGCGAACACCCTTTGACTCACGATGTCCGCTCGTTTTTTAGAATCACGAAATTCCTTACTAACCCGGTCGCCATGACTCGGAAAATACGATAAAACACGAGCTAACCTAACACCTAACTCATCGATTATAATAATTTTATCGACGCTTTTCACCTTTTATACACCTTTTGCAACGAATTTATCTCGCGGCTCGAATAACGCTGCACGACTCGATGGCGGTTGGACGCCATGTCGCCGTTCGAAATCTCGCATAACAACGGTCACCGATCCTTCGATAAAAAATCATCGGAATTTGTATCACTGAAGTATATGAAACATGAATACCGAATTGAATTATCAACTCGATCTAATAAAAAAATATCGATTTACTAAAAAAACCGAAAAAAACAGAGCTTACCCCACCACTTTTTAGTCAACATAGTTTGATCGTTTCTTAGAATAGCGAAATTTCTCACAAACCCGCTCGCCACGACGCGAAAATCTCCACGATTATGACAATTTCACTAGCGATTTTTACCTTTCACATACTTTCTGTACTGAATATTTCACTTCGAGTGGTCTAACGCGGCTCTCGCCAACCTCAACACTCCACCGGTCGCTTCTTTGTCTTTTCTATTCGCAACGGTCGGCCCTCGATTTCGAGGAAAAAACAGTTCCGACCATAAACATAGGCCGAGTATTTACGAACCCGCTTAAGACTACCAAAAACTCTGAAAGACTGCTTGGACAACGAAAAAATGATACCAAAAGTGATTTAATTCTCCAGAAGTGCCAAAATTTATGATAATCTATAAATAACCGTTGAAAATTTGTACTAACCTATGTAAAAATACCACCTATATTTTGTATTTTAACTTGTCGCTAATAACCTCCAATGTTGAAGCAACTATAAAATAAAATTAAAAAAAAAAAATTAAAAAAAACAAAAAAAATAGGCCGAGTAAAAAATAATGCCATCGAACCGCAATTATCAACCGCCCTTATCGCAAATAACGTTATTACAGTACGATTGTTGACGATTCCTCGCGTTAAGGGAAAATATCAATGATCAAAGAGCGAGATAGACGAACCTGCGTAACGACAAGGGAGGCTGTACGCTCATTCAACGTGAAAATTGAGCAAGAATGGTGAAAAAATTACTCGATTAATATTTGCATGACTCGCAAATACCGCGTTCGTATTAATTGTGAAGCGACGAGTCGTCGAAAGCCAATTTGAGTACAGCATTGTCGTAAATAAAACAAAATTTACGACCGCGACACAAACAAAGGAAAAAAGAACGAGACTCACCCATAATTCGATTCATGCCAATAATGCATTGTGATTTTGGAAATCACGTTTCCTAGGCATAAACGGCATACATTGTGTTATTCCATCGTTGAATTCATCATCGCAGCTTGAACGATCCATCTGAAAAAAAAAAATATTCATGAATAAAAATATTAACGAAAAACACAAGAAAAAAAAACAATTAACAAGTTAAATAATTAGCAAGTAAAATAGCAATAAGTAATAGTAATAATAGTAATAGTAATAGTAGTATAATTAGCAAGTTAAAGAATCTAAAATATTTGGAAGAGGTAAATGATTGAATGAATAATTTAATGTTAAAAATAAAATAATCACCTAGATGCATAAATTTGAAAAAGAGAATAATTGAATCAATTAATACATAATTACAGAACTAAATGGATAAATAAATAAACGAGTACGGACCTTACTGGCAATCCGTTGCATTCCAATGCTGGACTGTGATTACGGCAAATAAATCTCTTTAGCATAGACGACGTGAACTGTCTTATGCCATCGTTGAACTCACCATTCAACTTGAACAAGGCATCTGAAAAAAAAAATTTTTAAAGACGATTAGGAAACATCTAATTAGAAAAAAAAAAAGTTGGTAACAAGTGAAGAATAAAGGATTTTTGAAGGAAGAAAATGATTAAATGATTAAACAAATTTGAAAAATAGAAGAATTCAGTGAATAGATAATATTGAAAAATGAACAAATCAAATGAATAATTGAGAAACTGAATAGATAAACAAATAAACAAGAAAAAACCTCACTGATAATCTGTTTCCTTCCAATGTTGGACTGTGATTTCGGCAATCAAGTCTTCTAGGCACGGATGACATGAATAATCATACATCATGGGACTTATCGTTGGAACTTGGAAGCACCTGAAGAAAATAAAAATTTCACGAATAAACATTTTAACTCAACAAGAAGGAAAACCAAAGAAAAAAGTCGCAAGGTAAAAAAAATTGACGATATTTTTTTGAAAACTTAAAAATAAATCAATGAATTTGAAAAATAAATCCATGAATTGAATAAGATAAATAAGGATAATAATATAAGTGAATAAGGATAAGTTTAATAAATAGAATAATTGAATGAATGTACAAATTTGAAAAAAAAAACAATGAAATGAATAAATACATTTGACAAGTAAACTAATTAGTAGAATAAGTGAGTGACTGAAGGGCTGAATAGATAAATCAGTAAACGAGAAATAACTGAAAAAATAAAAAATATAACACTACACCATTGCAACATTATATAATTAATACCATTCTATCATCATTCAACAAAACGGAAAGCCAGTAGCAAAACGACAAAATTTCCGGCTGACAGCTACTGTGTTCGATTCGAACTTTGTTTTAAATCGAAAAAACGAATGAATTTATCATTCAAAAGGTTCATAATCTTATGAAGAATAAATAAATACCAGTATATCAAACGATTGTTCATTATTTACTGTTAAAATTGATACGAAAATAATTATAACTATAAATCATGATTATTTATGTTAATATTTTTTAAACGATATCTGAACATTTATTGTATTAATTATTATTATTATTCAATGTTAAGTTCTCTCTACTTTGGAAATGAAAAAAAAAAGACGCAATGCTTGGAGCGCATGTTTGATCACAGGTAAGGTTGTACTACTGCATGGGCAAGCTCTCGCTACGAGTCTCGACTACGGTACCCGTGTTCGAAATCGTGGTCGAGCGAGATTCGAGAGTCCTTCCCGACCGTTCGGGGCTCCTCAGTGAATAAGCGGAGCTGCTCGGCGCGAACCGGCGGCGCGCACGTTTGACGAGCCGCCATCGCGAGTTTTCCCCTGACTGACTCCGATCGATCTATTATTTTTTAGATCGACGATATTTTCCAATACAGATCTCGACACAACTCCAAAATACGATTGAACGATAACCCATGCGCCTACAATCTGTATTACAACAATTTTATCAATTATTCTTACCAGTTATCCGCTTACGCAACGAATTTATCTCCCGGCCCAGATGACGCCGCGTATCTCGACTACCGGTTGACGCCATCTTGTTATTCGATTTCTCGCGTCGTCGCTAAAATCAATTTCTTCGATCGAAGACGCTGCAAGATAAAACATTTTTCGATCATAAAAAATGATGGAAAATTTCATAGATCGACGTGGGGTAATGGGAAACATGGAATTTCGTAGAAATTCGACGAAGCTGATCGACGATCTCGAATAAGCAAACGAAATATCGCCGCGGGGGTGATTGATTCGACTTCGGCGGCGCGAGCTTGCGTCGCGAACGTTCGCGCTTCGATGTATTTTTCGATCGAAGATATTTCGAATTATAGTGCCCCCCGCGACTCGAAAATATGACGTGACTATAGTTCACGCGCCTACCTCATCGATTATAACAATTGAACTCATGATTTTCATTTATTAAATACCTTTTGCAACGAATTTATCTGACGGGTCGAATGACGCTACGCGACAACATCGCGCTTGGACGCCATTTTGGCGTTCGGAATCTCGCACGGTAACCGTCGTCAATTTTCCAATTAAAAAATCATCGGAGTTTATATGACCGACGAATCTAACGAATGGACTACGAATCAAATGATCGACGCAATGTGATAAAAAAAAACGGTTATTTTTTCTTAATGTTCAAAAAATGTAACGAAATCGATCGAAGATCGCGAAATATTGACTTATTCGAGCGGGTGGCTCCGCGACTTGTGTGCGAGTCGTGTCGCAGATGGCCGGTGAGTGGCTGGAGCTGCGCACCGCGAACACCCTTTGCGCGCGATGCGCGCGAGCTTGGGTCGCCAGCTTCCGCCACCGAAGCTTACCCCGCCCATTTTTGGCAGGCGACGTTCGGTCGTTTTTTCAAAATCGCGAAATTTCTCACTAATGCGCTTACCACGACTCGGAAAATACGATAAAACATGAGCTGACGCGCCAAACTTATCGATTATAATAATTTTATCAATGATGTTTACCTTTTATACACCTTTTACAACGAATTCATCTCGCAGCTCGAATAACGCTGCACGACTCGATGGCGGTTGGACGCCATGTTGCCGTTCAAAATTTCGCATAGCAACGGTCACCGATCCTTTGATAAAAAATCGTGAAATTTTATATGACTGAAGTATATGAAAAATGAACACCGGAAAAAAAACAATCGACGCAATCTAATGAAAAAAACGGATTTTATAAAGCAAAAAAACTGCAACAAAATCGATCGAAGATCGCGAAATAATGAATTATTCGAGCGGGTGGCTGCGCGAGTTGCATGCGAATCACGTCGCAGATGGCCGGTGAGTGGCTGGAGGTGCGCACCGCGAACACCCTTTGACTCACGATGTCCGGTCGTTTTTTATAATCTCGAAATTTCTTACTGACCCGATCGCAACGACTCGAAAAATCCGATAAAACACGAGCTAACGCGCCCAACTCATCGATTACAATAATTTTATCGATGATTTTCACCTTTTTTACACATTTTGCAACGAAATTATCTCGCGGCTCGAATAACCCTGGACGACTCGATGGCGGTTGGACGCCATGTCGCCGTTCGAAATCTCGCATAACAACGGTCACCGGTCCTTCGATGAAAAATCGTGAAATTTTATACTACTGAAGTATAGGAAAAATTAACTCCGAATAAACGATCGACACAATCTAATTCAAACAAACGACGGATTTTATGAAAAGAAAAACTTTAACAAAATTGATCGAAGATCGCGAAATAATAAATTATCCGCGCGATGTGCGCGCGAGCCCGGTTGGAGGCTGCTCGGTGAGTGGCTGGAGTTGCGCACCGCGAACTTGGGTCGCCAGCTTCCGCCCCCGAAGCTTACCCGATCGTTTTTTTCGAGGCGATGTTCGGTCGTTTTTTATAATCGCGAAATTTCTCACTAACCCGCTTACCACGACTCGGAAAAAACGATCAAACATGAGCCGACGCGCCCAACTCATCGATCATAATAATTTCATTGATAATTCTTACCTTTTATACACTTTTTGTAACGAATTTATCTCGCGAGTCGAATAGCGCTGCACGACTCGATTGCAGTTGAACGCCGTTTCGCCGTCCGAAATCTCTCATAGTATAATGAGTTCTTATATAATCGAAATATATGAAAATTAAACACCGAATCGAACTATCAACCCGATCTAATTAAAAAAATACGGATTTTGTAAAAAAAAAACACTAACAAAATCGATCGAAGATCCGGTGCGAACCGGGTTGGCGGCTGCCCGGTAAATGACTGCAGCGAAACCGTCCAACGAGCGTCGGACGCGCTTACCCCACCATTTTTTACCCGGCGAAGTTCGGTCGTTTCTTAGAATCGCGAAATTTCTCACAATCCCGCTCGCCTCGACTCGTAAAATACGATAAAACACAAACCGACGCGAAAACCTCCACGATTATGACAATTTCACTCGCGATTTTAACGTTTCACATACTTTCTGCACTGAATTTTTCACTCCGAATGGGATTACGCGGCTCCCGCCAACTTCAACACTGCGCCGGTCGCTTCTTTGTCTTTTCGATTCGCAACGGTCGGCGCTCGAGTTCGAGGGAAAAACTTCGACCATAAACATAGGCCGAGTAAAAAAATAATGCCATCGAACCGCAATTTTCAACCGCCTTTATCGCAAATAATGTTATTACGGTATGATCGTCGACGATTCCTCGCGTTAAGGGAAAATATCCATGACCGATGACCGAAATAGACGAACCCGCGTAACGACAAGGGAGGCTGCACGCTCGTTCTACTCCCCGCGTATTTTTTCGATCGACTACATGTCGATCACACACATCCCCCGCCCTTCCCCTCACTCTCCCAATCCGAATTGTTTTTTCATAAGAGAACACAGCCGAACGGGTTAACGCGTTTGACCTCTACGGCGGCACGGAGCTGTGTATAAACTCGCGAACTCTCGTCGTAACGGTTTTTCCGCGGTGCATTGGCAGAGTGTTTGTCAACAAAAGGACAAATTTTGTGTTGGAACGCATCCATAGAATTTACGATGCCGAAGAAGTCAACGATTTTAATTATGGAAATCGACGAATGTGATGATCGAGCGAAGGATTCGATAATGGGAGGCAGGTGAGGTGCTCGAACACCCGATACATGTGATAAGCTGGGTGCCGAGCTTAATGGTATATATGAGGAAATGCTCCGAAAAGTGTTCCTCAGCTTTTAATTTAAGTATTCATTGCTATTTACGAGTCGTATTCGTAAATTACGATATATTTACCCAGCCTTGCGTGATTGATACGTTTAACCGCCAGCGTGATGCGTTCTCGAATGCGGGAGATTACATTCGTACTCATGTCGATAACGTTGTTGCCGCCGCGGCATCGTCGCTGTACTCCTGTGCCATGCAACAACCGATGGAGTGATTACCGACCACTGGAACTTCATCGTCGATAACCGTGAAGTCGAAACTTCGATGATTAGCCACCAGAGTTAGCTGCATTCAAACGAAGAAAAAGAAGAGGGAAGGAAGGGATAGTGCGGGCATTGATGTGTGGATCGATTTGCAGGTGGTCGCGTGGCGAAGATTACAGAGGGCGCAGATGGTAATTGAAGCGTTTGGGAAGTGTGGATTTTATTGGTGCGCCTAACGAGAGGCGACCGGCGAGACCGTTGAGCAAGCCGGATTGCCGGTGTTCCGGCGTCGACCGCCGTGTGGTAGAGCGGAATTTTTTTTACAGCGCTGAATGTAGATTGAGACAGTCTCGCTTACTAGATTTCTTATCTATCGCCGGCATTTGGCAGGGTAGAACGAGCGCTATAGCACTGAGCCGTGAACATGACTGTTAAGGTAATGGGATACTGCTCAGTCGGTAACAGAAAACTGTAATCAATTGTTTGGGGCTCCAATTGTTTTGTCGAATAAAAGACGGTCTTTACATCATGCACAATTCTCAGCCGCATGATGTAAGAACCGTGTTTTATTCGACAGAACAATCGTGGCGACAAACAACGTGTTGCCGTGATTGCAGCTATCTCTCTCGCACTCGCCGATGTAGTCCCTCACCTTAAGGAGATAATTTTGTTTTTTTGTAAGAAATTATCGACGGAAATTGCAATCGGATCCCATTGGTTTGCATGCCATTTTAAGCGGTTTTTAAAGAGCCTTCAAATGAAACTTACGGGATCAACGTAGCTAGAAAATTCGTGGAACTATGATTTTTCGAATGGAAAGTTTACGTTCTCCCCATGTTAATCAAATGGAAAAACTTGAAAAATCTTGCGCGACCCCTAAAAATGGTCCAATCGGGTTCATCTTTGGGGTGAATTCTCCGGATGCAAGATACTTTGCAGTGAATATATTTTGATTAAGTTCAGAAAAAAACATTTTTATTCAAGCCACCCAAATACATATAGATACAACTGGCACCTACGTTTGCCAGCGCTCGTAGCGGCCGTGATCGTAACTCACTATTCAATGGATTTTCGTCCCATATTCCGAAATCGTAGATCAGTCCTTCGTATCTCTAGGTTTCCTGTGGTTTCGTGGGCTGCGTTTTCAAACGTCGGCGTGCGTTCGACGTTGACCGACGTAGCTCATTATTAAGCATTGTGGTTATGCCGTACGACGCGTTTTCTTCTTATGTGTAAATTTGTATCGATGGCTCAACATTTATCAAAGTAAGTGTCGTTGAATTAACTATCAACTTCTATTTCCTTGTTCCAACCCTTAAAAATCCCTTGCGGTCGGTACTTCACGGAATAACCGCTAGCCGAATATCACATAACCTTTCTTCCAGTAATATTCGGTTAGGTGAAATTATTTTCGTCCGATCCTATTGTCAGACGATTTTTCACAATTTATTAATCGCAACGTTGATCCAGTAAATAATCAGACATGGACGCCGATCTTTACGACGAGTTTGGCAATTACATCGGGCCTGACTTGGCTTCGAGCGACGAGGAGAACGAATACGGAAATGTAGGAGATGACGGGGAGGAGCGTGATCGCTCCGACGAGGAGATGGAGGAGGACAAGGACGAACTTCGTGAACACTCGGAGCAGTCTTCGATGGCCGTTGTGCTGCACGAGGACAAACGTTACTATCCGAGCGCTCTCGAGGTCTACGGACCCGACGTAAGTAGAATTCTCTTTCTTTCGCTCCAAATCATAGCAACGCGAGGGTGGTAGTTCAATCTTTCAACACTAATAACATCGAAACAAACGTTTCCTCTATGAAATTTCCCTGCACACTGACTTTTTTGCCATATCTTCTGTACACTGATTCCAAAGAGTCCTGCGGATGTTTTTTTTATGTCAAAAGTAGCTACAAATCTAGATTAATTGTGGGAAAAAAATAAGAAACAACTAACGCGCAAATTTATAACCACCTAATGTTTTTAATTTGAAATAAAACTGTAAAAAATAGGTTCTCAGTATTGCCATAATTAAATCACTGTATTAACGGAGGGCTTAATACATTCACGAAGCAAATATCGATGTTCGCAGGTCGAAACTCTGGTACAAGAAGAAGATGCCCAACCGTTGGACAAACCGTTGATCGCGCCAGTGAGAAAACCAAAGTTCCAAATAAAACAGCAACGATTGCCGGACACGACGTACAACATAGAATTTTTAGCGGACATGATGGACGCTCCGCATCTCATTCGAAACGTAGTGCTTTTGGGTCACTTGCATCACGGAAAGACTACTCTCGTAGATTGCCTCGTCCGGCAGACGCATCCCAACATGCACAGCGTTACCGACGAGAAGCCTCTCAGATACACCGACACTCTCTTTACGGAGCAGCAGAGAGGAGTCTCAACCAAAGCCACACCCGTCACGCTTCTGCTCCAAGACGTAAAATCCAAATCGTATCTATTAAACGTATTCGACACTCCGGGCCACGTAAATTTTTCCGACGAAGCCACAGCGGCAATACGAGTTTCCGACGGTGCGATAATTGTAATCGACGCTGCGGAAGGGGTGATGTTGAACACCGATCGTTTGCTCAAACACGCTCTCCAAGAAAAACTTGCCCTTACAGTTTGCATCAATAAAATCGATCGTCTGGTTTTAGAATTAAAATTACCTCCTCTAGACGCTTATTACAAATTGCGACACATAATCGAAGAAGTCAACGCTCTTATCGCTCTGTATTCCGACGCCGATAATCCCACGTTCGTCTCACCCGCGGCGGGAAACGTTTGTTTCGCCAGTTCGGAGTACAACGTTTGTTTTACACTGAAATCCTTCGCCGCGCTTTACGCAAGAAATCATTCGGGCCTTAACGCCGCGGAATTCGCGAAAAGATTGTGGGGCGATATTTATTTCAATTCGAAAACTCGGAAATTCATCAAGAAACAACCGCACAATACGGCTCAGAGAAGTTTCATAGAATTTATTTTGGAACCTTTGTATAAAATTTTCGCTCAAGTCATCGGTGACGTGGATTCGACTTTGCCGGACGGTAAGAAAACATTCGGAATTGTTCGTTCGAGAGCCCACAAAACGGAGCAAAGTCGAACGTGCTAATCGTGTTTTTTTTTTCCTGTTTCAGTTCTCGACGAATTGGGCATCAGATTGTCATCCGAAGAAATGAAGATGAACATAAGACCGTTGTTGCGTCTCGTGTGCACGAGATTTTTAGGCGATATGTGCGGTTTGGTAGACATGTGCGTGGCACACGTGCCAAGTCCTCTCGATCACGCAGGCATGAAGGTGCAACACGTTTACACGGGCAACATGGACTCGTCGATAGTCCAGGACATGGTAAATTGCGATCCCGAGGGTCGTTTGATGATACACAGCACGAAGATGTATCCGACCGAAGATTGCACCCTATTCGTCGTTCTCGGACGAATAATGTCGGGAACTCTCGAAGCTGGACAACGCGTTCGAGTTCTCGGCGAAGCTTATTCCCGTGCCGACGAGGAAGATTCGAGAATTTTAACCGTCGGAAGATTGTGGATAAGCGAAGCTCGTTATTCCATCGAATTGAACAGAGTTCCAGCTGGCAATTGGGTTCTCATCGAAGGAATTGATCGGCCAATCGTTAAAACCAGCACGATCACGGATTTGAGCAATTCCGACGAGCTTCATATCTTTCGACCGTTGAAATTTAACACCCAGAGCGTGATTAAAATCGCCGTTGAACCGGTAAATCCGTCGGAATTGCCGAAAATGTTGGACGGTTTGAGAAAAGTCAACAAAAGTTATCCACTTTTGGGCACGAGAGTCGAAGAAAGCGGGGAACACGTGGTTTTGGGTACCGGCGAATTGTATTTGGATTGTGCGATGCACGATTTGCGACGCATGTATTCGGAGATTGACATTAAAGTTGCGGATCCGGTCGTTGCTTTTGCCGAAACCGTTGTGGAAACGAGTTCTCTCAAGTGCTTTGCCGAAACTCCGAACAAGAGGAACAAATTGACGATGATAGCCGAACCTCTGGAGCGAGGTTTGGCGGAAGATATCGAAGCCGAACACGTTCGGATAACTTGGAACAAGTACGTATTCATTGGGTTGTGTAATTTTGGAGCAATATTTTTATTTTTCTTGGCTCAACACCTGCAAAGTCTTTGGTTTAGGTGGAAAAACAAACCCTTGCGCAAAGAAAGCGCTGTCAAAAAATATTTGGGTTGATTCTCTGCTTCGAAATCGGATTTGGGAGGACTAATGATAATAGAAAAGAACGAATTTCCAATGTTAGTCAAGTGGGAAAATTTCAATGACGTTGATCTACCTCGCAATATTTTTTGACAGCGCTCTTCTCGCGCAAGGGTTTGTTTTCAGACGTTAACTGAAGACTTTACAGATCATGAGTATACAAAAAAATGTCGCCCTGAAATGAAACACACGAGTATTTACGTTCCCTATACCTTCGTGGTAATTTCTACGTGAATTAACAATAATGTTTTTATTTGCAGGAAACGTTTGGGCGAATTTTTCCAAACAAAGTACGATTGGGATCTGTTGGCTGCTCGTAGTATTTGGGCATTCGGTCCCGATTCTACGGGACCCAACATTTTGGTCGACGATACTTTGCCGTCCGAGGTCGATAAGTCGTTGCTCGGCAGTGCTCGAGACGCGATTACTCAGGGATTCCAGTGGGGTACTCGCGAGGGTCCTCTTTGCGAGGAACCTATTAGAAACGTAAAGTTCAAAATTTTGGACGCTATAATCGCTCAAGAGCCCCTTCATCGAGGAGGTACGTAAAAAAAAAAAAAAAAAATTAAATCATTAAAATTTAGGATCAACAGATCGATTATGCATATTTTCAAATGAATCGACTGAGTAATTGTCGAGAAATTAATTAAAGTATAAAAATAAATAAAATAAAGATAAATTTTATTTAAAAATTAAAATTTATAAAATAAAAAATAAATAAAAAAAACGTCAGTCAACCACACGCCAATATCGACGAACTTGACTCCAATTATCCTAAAAAATAGTGAATTAACATTCCTAAGTGTTAATTTATTATTAGTTTAGCTATTCATCAAGCTAAACGTGTACGACATGATCTACACTTGTAAATCCACGATTTATCCATTTTGGAGTAACTTTACGCCCGACGATTCATCCAGTACGCCCTTAATCGTGTACGATCGATCGCCATGTACTCAATGTTCTTCTTCTTCCGTTTGTCAAACAGGTGGTCAAATAATTCCAACAGCAAGGCGAGTCGCCTATTCGGCATTCTTAATGGCAACTCCGCGATTGATGGAACCGTACTTGTTCGTAGAGGTCCAAGCTCCCGCCGATTGCGTTTCCGCGGTTTACACGGTACTCGCGAAACGTCGAGGACACGTGACTCAAGACGCTCCGGTGCCAGGCAGCCCTCTTTACACCATCAAGGCTTTCATCCCTGCGATCGACAGTTTCGGTTTCGAAACAGATTTGCGTACCCACACGCAGGGTCAAGCATTTTGCCTGTCGGTATTTCATCACTGGCAAATCGTTCCCGGCGATCCGCTCGACAAGACCATCACCATAAGACCCTTGGAACCTCAACCAGCCACCCATTTGGCTCGAGAATTCATGCTGAAGACGCGACGACGCAAAGGATTGTCCGAAGACGTTTCCATCAACAAATTTTTCGACGATCCTATGTTGTTGGAATTGGCTCGTCAAGATGTATTATTGAATTATCCCCTCTAATCAAATAAATTTTCCTATCTCTTTTTCAAAAAAATCAAAACTCGTTATTTTTTTTTCTTGGTTGATTTGCTTTGACGGTGGTAATTATATTAAGGTAAGGTTTTGGCGATGGACGACCTCTTTAATTCACCTATCCTATTCTTCGTATTAATTACTAATTGTAAAACATGTAAATAAAAAGACGAATGAAATCAAATATTGTTACGAGAAGGCTCCAAACCAGAGGGGCAAAAGGAAAAAAATCAGTATAAATCAAAGGTTATTTTTTTTTCGTTGAAACTCGCATTAATCCAAATTCCTTATCATCGTATCGCGGTTGCGCCGCGATATTCGCGAGCATCGATACGTGTGAGATCCATCAATCCCACGAGCATCAGGGCCGAGCGATATATCATGCCCTCGCCTCGATCACCGTCCGTGGAAGCGAAGAAGTAAATTAGCGAGTTCCTCGGACGGAGCTCTCGGATAGGTCAGCCACGTACGGAGATAGGCGCAAGCAATCCCGTCGGGTCGAGGAGCTCGGGTCGGGCCCAGTTTAGGGGCCCCCCGACACACACACACACACCATCGCTTCATATGCAGGTGTGTGTGTCTGTACGAGTCCGTGTGCACGCGGAGAGATTGCTCGGTGGGTCGACGAGTGAGTCCCCGATGCGTTCGCTCGGCCGCGCGAACGTGGTCTCCCCTCTCCAAGATGGCCGCCGTCGGTCCCGCCGCGATCGCCCCTGATCGAGGCACAGGTAAGACCCGAGGAATCGGGGGAAGGGTAGGCCTTGCAGGTGCCGCCATGTCAGTGCATGCCTAACCTCGTAGCCGCGCGGAACGAACGCTTAGGCCGAACCGAAACCGCGATACATCGCGGAATTCTCAACCATCCGAAATTCGTTACCCGTAAGAGTCTCGCGTTCGCGTTAACCTTCGACAAGTGACAAGTACGAGTCGCGAGCGTGGCCACTCGTTGCAACTGAGAACAAAGACGTAAGGATCACGGTTCGTCGTTGGAATGCGCTGGAAATAAGTAGGAAACCAAAAGCAACCTCGGTGTCGATATATATAACCGTGTATCCGTATATTCGTATATAGATATATATATATTTATCTATTTACCGAGTAACATTCCAACGTGATTGGGCCGAGTCCCATCCGTCAATCGCGTTGACGCGAATCCACCGCACGAGCCCTCGGTGTTTTTCTCCGTCCAATCCACACACGCGGAATCCCAGCGGTCGTTGGACCGCTGAATACTCGAGCGTCAAAGTGTACAAGAGCCGAAGATGCTGTTGGATACAGCCGGCCGAGAGTCCGCGGTTTAGCCGTGTGCCAGACTACCCGCTGCCTTTCGAGAGAACGCAACCCGAGATCTCGGGGATGCCGTGATTTTTACACGTAAATAATAAATCGCAATTGCTTCGTGTAACTCACATACCCTCCGCTCCTGGAAAGAAAAAACGAAAACCGAGAGAAAAACGAAAAAACGACGAGGATGCAGCATCTTAGCTAACGTGCCGGAGTGATCGACGTGAATCGTGGGATACGTAACACGAATGATGAAAAAATATATGAACGAGTGATTGTGTAGGTGATCGTATGGTGATTTAGTGTCGATCGTTTGACCGATCGAGTAGTAAGTTTGTATGATAGATTATAACGGTCGAGATAAACGAGTGAGTTACAAGGTTTATTCGTGTTATCGATTGACAAAATCTCCGACAGCCCTCTGAAACACATACGCATATACATACCCCATATATGTATATGCATCGTGCATAGATTCATATTTACGGAAGGAAGAAAACGGAAGATTGTTGAGGGAGGCTGTGGAATTTATACCGATACCCAACGTCCACGTGCATTCCCCGGCGTTGGAGCCGCGGCTGTTGGTGAATTCCTTCGAGTATGGGTCGACCGAGATAATAGAAGGTGGAAAGGGTGGAGGAGGAGGAGGAGGAGGAGAAGGAGAGAAGGTGGCGACGGGACGGAGTGCCGTCGGGCGAGGGCGAGGGCTCTGGGGGCTGAGCAGCAGGGGGAAGCGACAGGATGCGATCATCGCGGGTCCTGCTTCTGCTGCACCTCGTCCTGGGGGCGTCTCTCGCTCCGGGTACGAGGTCCGAACTCGTGCGATATCTCGAGGTTTCGGAGAATGCTCCAGCGGGCACGAGGGTTGGATTTATCGACGCCGATAGTCCGCCTTACCTGGTCGTCCCGGTACCGGGATCGGCGGTGAAGGCCGATCTCATAGTAGATGAAGCAACGGGCGAGATAAGAACCCGCGGTCCGTTGGATCGGGAAACACGAGACTCTTACAGTCTCGTGGCTCTGGCCCAAAACGTCAGGGTCGTCGTCAAGGTTCTGGACGAGAATGACAATGCTCCAAAATTTCCGGTGGACCGCGTCAACGTCGAATTCCCGGAGAATTCCCCGAGGGACACGAAACGCGCTCTTCCACCGGCCAAGGATCCCGATCTCGGACATTACTCGACCCAACGTTACGAAATTGTTTCGGGCAATCACGAGGATGTTTTCAGATTGGCGCAACATCGAGGTCGGGACGGTGTTCTTTATCTGGATCTTCAAAATTCCGGAGCCCTGGATCGGGAATATCGATCGTCTTACGAGTTAGTGGTCGAAGCCTTCGACGGTGGTTCTCCACCGCTTAGATCTCGTCTTCGGGTAAACGTTACAATACAAGACGTCAATGATAATCCACCAATATTCAATCAAACGAGATACGAAGCTAGCGTGCCGGAAAATGCGACTGTTGGAACCCCGGTACTGGCCGTAAACGCGAGCGACGCCGATTCCGGCCCCAACGGACGTATCGAGTACTCCATAAACCGTCGACAATCGGACAGAGAAGAAATGTTTCGAATCGATCCGGAAACCGGAATGGTATACGTCAACAAAGCTCTGGATTTTGAATCTAGAGAACGTCACGAACTTGTCATAGTTGCTCGTGATCTCGGTGCTCAGCCTCTCGAGGCGAGCGCTTTTCTTTCGGTCCACGTGACCGACGTCAATGACAATCAACCGGCTATAACGGTCATTTTCTTGTCCGACGACGCTACGCCGAAGATAAGCGAGAGCGCCCAACCGGGTGAATTCGTGGCTAGAATATCGGTTAGCGATCCCGATTCGCGAACCGAATATTCAAACGCGACCGTCACATTGACAGGCGGCGACGGACATTTCGGTCTCGCCACCCGTGACAATATAATATATCTCGTGGTCGTCGAGAGACCGTTGGATCGGGAAGAAAAACCGATCTACGATCTATCGGTCGAGGCCACGGACGCCGGAACTCCGCCACTTCGGGCCACGAGAACTTTTCGGCTTCTCGTGACCGACGTAAACGACAACGCGCCCATCTTCGAGCAAGAACGTTACGAGGCGCACTTGCTCGAGGCTTCCGAACCCGGGACCCCCGTGTTACGCGTCAAAGCCAACGATCTCGACGAGGGTCTCAATTCGGTCATTCGTTATTCCCTCGTTAATTCGACGTGGTTCGCGATCGATCAACATTCCGGTTTGATAAGCACAGTGACGCACGTGGATTGCGAGACGGATCCCGCACCGACTCTCATTGTCATAGCCGCGGATTCCGGACGACCTTCGCTCACCAGCAGTGCAACCGTTCGTCTGACCGTACACGACCTCAACGACAACGAACCCATCTTCGACAAACCTCTGTACAATGCAACCGTCTTCGAGGATTTTCCGGTCGGACGCTGCTTCATCAAGGTCAGTCCATCCATGCAAATCTTTATCGCCATTAATCTCCCGACTTTCGTTTCGAAGGTGACCTGAATATCGAGCGAAACTCAATTACCTCCGTTTTTGGCGAATGCTCGGCCATCGCTGTATTCATCGGGTGCTCGCGTTTGCGCACAGAAAAAAAATATAACACATTATTTCTTACCGACGTTCACGGGTTTGAAAGCAATCGCGAATAAATGGCTTAAGACTCGTTGCTATTATTATAAATGTGGAATAAGTACTAACGATGATATTTTTTTTGTTGCTAAGTCTTAATCACTTGTTACATCCGCGAGATAAAATACGATGATACGGATAGTTTTTTCCGTTGCTCTTGGCGTATTATCTCGAAGCCATATAATTACCGTAACCGGGTTACCTCGTCCAAGAGAATATCAGTGTATAACATCAGAATGTGAAAAGAAACGAAAAAATCTAGAGGGAAGAAGGGTTTTAATGCTCTGTGGTGCAATGAGCATCGGGCGGGGCTGGGGGGTGTAAATTGATAATTGTAATGAGTAAACCGTCCGACATCTGGCTCCGGACGATCTCCACTCTGGTTGCATCTAATCCAAGAAACATAGAATTAGGAAAGAATCGGTAGGTAGGGGTCGCAAAAATTGTTCGCATTTCACGGATATTTCCCGTACTCTTTCTCCTCCTTCATCTCCGGTTTTCTCAGGACTGCGACGAGCAACGCTGACTTCCATTCCGAGAATAAGCTTCGCGTACGCAAGTCGTACTATTTCCATGTGTGTACACTTGGGTTATATCCATGCTTCTCTGAATAATACGTGGGCACACACGAGAGCGCTGCATTCCCGTGGAATGTCCGCGCAAACCCAACTCCGAAATGCTCTGAACTTCAACAAAATATTTCGCAACCTAATCCACAAGATTTATCGCGACAACCGCGTCGATGAACAAAAATTAAACCCCGGCAATGCTCCCAAATGTCGAACATTCGATGTATCTCACGAATATAGTGACATACACGGACAAAGTTGGTGCGGAGCGGTGTCGTGGATTTTCTGCACGAATGCTTCGTGCGTGGATGCAACGAACCCGTTCGCTCTGTGACGGAGAGAAAGCGTGCTCCCGCATGCAGCAGCGGCAGCAGCAGCAACAGCCGCGGCTGCAGCGGCGGCAGCTCGGGCTCCGCTCTTGTGACTCGGTAGGCAGATCTCAGGGCCGAGAACCGCGGCTGTATAGGCTTTAAACGCGATAGTCTTGTGAGACGGAGAGAAGAAAGAACGAGAGAGCAAGGTGCCATTCTGCGTTCGTAAGAACTTTCCAATGCACTCTCGGTGTGTAACCCGCTTGACTCTGCATACCTCGTATACCGCATTAGAGTGTTTCAAAAAAAAAAATTTTTTTGATTTTCCAACGGGCCACACCGGAAATAGTCAGCTTAGATAGAAAAAAAAATTCTGGCAAAAGATAAGCATTCTAGGTTGAGTGGTAGATCCCCCTCAATTGACTTTTGATATATTTTTTTCTTTTTTTTTAATTAAAGACAGATTAGTGTTAGCAAAAATTTTTTTTTGTGCCTACACCTGCCAGGGGATCAGCTTAGTCTCAAATAAAACGTTCTTAGAATTTTAACTCTTTAATTAAATTTAATAAGGGAGATATATAAAAATAACAAAACACTCAGATTTCAATATTCATTATCAAATGGAAACTGATGATTTTGTGAAGTACAGGAATTGCTCCAATTCCTGTATCAATGTTTCAGAGTGTATCAGTAATACAAAAATTGCTTCAGAGTGTACTTCATAAAATCATAAGTTTCCATTTGATAATGAATATTGAAATCTGAGTTTTTTTCGTTATTTTTATATATCTCCCCTATTAAATTTAATTAAAGAGTTAAAATTCTAAGAACATTTTATTTGAGACTAAGCTGATCCCTTGGCAGGTGTAGGCACAAAAAAAAATTTTTGCTAACAATAATCTGTCTTTAATTCAAAAAAAGGAAAAAAATATATTAAGAGTCAATTGAGGGGGATCTACCACTCAACCTACAATGCTCATATTTTGCCAGAATTTTTTTTTCTATCTAAGCTGATTATTTCCGGTGTGGCCCGTTGGAAAATCAAACTTTTTTTTTTTTGAAACACTCTAATACCGCATGGTATGACCGAGAAATTAAATCGGTGTATCCACGAGCCAATCGAACGTTGAACCCCGTTTCGTCGATACTTCAGACATTAATTCATTCGTTTCTTATTTTTTTTTTTCACACGTCATTAATCATATTCGAAATTACGTCAGACGAGGAATGCCCGCGGAACATTCGCGCGTATATTGCGTCGCGTCGATAGATCACACGCGGGCGACGACCTTCGGCAACAATGCGAAATCCCGTCAGTCGAGCCCCGACCGTCCCTCCGGGTCGCCATACGCGTATATTTACCACAGCCAGGAAGCGAATAAGCGATATCACAACACTTCCAGAAGCGCCATTGACGAGAAAAAGAGACCCGAAGAAGCCGGAGAGAGAGCCGGAGATAAATGCATTATAACACAGCAGTTATTTCGTTAAAAGATCGGACCGGCGGTGAATGCAGACCCGTTGGGCCAGGCCGGACGGAAGAACGAGCGGTAACAGCGGGCGGTTTCTTGGGTCAAATGTCTCTCTCGACATCGGTTTATTATCATAACTATAGAAGAGCCGCGGGAGCAAGACACGAGCCGCTCCGGACGACTCAATGAGGATTATTCGTATGTATATTCGAAAATGCGGAAATAATCGGCCCGCAGGTCGTCGTTGACGTCGCGCCGACGATTGATAATTCCGTGCACGCGAAGTTGCTTCCCCCGACGCTTCTTCCGACGATGTCAATTGGCAAATCCACGGTTGGGTCGTATCTCTTCAGCGAGTTGCGGGGTAAAACGCGGTTGAGAAAACCGCGTGCTCACCCTCGGGCTGGGATCTGTGAAAGCTCTCGACTTTGAAATAATTTTGTATTTGAGGGCCCGAGAGACTGAAACTGCGACTGAGATGTGAAAGGCCAGATTTAAGGCTCTTTCTAGGGCCGGCTCTCGGGCGAGCAGTCCGGTATGGGAAGAAGGTAGACGTCTCGTTCCTTGCGCGGTGGGGCGGAGAGATCGGGAGGGCGGAGGAAGAAGGGAGAGCATGAAAAGTGGCCGGGGTTGGGAGACCGAGGAGCAGAACCAGCAGAGCCAGAAGAGGCTGCGGCAGAGGGGCAGAGACGGAGAAGCACCGGCCGAGAAGCGGTTGTGTTGTGTTGGACGGTGGTCGCGAGAAGACTGGCGTAGAACGAACGAGCGTGCGAGAGGCAGAAAGAGAGAAAGAGAGAGAGCGAGAGAGCGGGATACACGAGAAGGAAGTTGGAGCGAACGAGCGAGGCGACCGGCATTCCACGGGGTCCGTATTAATTATACTGAGCTCCGTTGATGCTGCGGGAGTGCGAACGAGAACTCTAAACTCGCGTCCCTGAGAAGCACAGGCTCTACCAGCCGAGGTGTCATCAAACGGATTCTCCTCTGATCGTAATAAATTGCCTCGCTTCTTCTCCGTATCACGAATATTTATGCCAAAACATACAACCCCGCGATAGATCCAACCGGTCCAAATATTGTACCCCCTTAAAACCACATACGAAACAATAGATTCGTTCTGATTCCACGACAAATACTTCGAATCTTCGTTGTTCGCGTTTCTTATTATTCTTCTTTTCGTTTATTCCGTTGTTTGTTTTCTTTATAATTTATTTTTTTCGTCTCTTTTTTTATTACTTCATCCGTTTCTCATGCTCGAAAGAGTGTAATCCATCGAGTTTCTGCAACGACGATCTACGTCGAATCGTCGTTGGAAGCACGCGCTTCTTCCCCATCATCACGGGCTCTCGATCTTCTTCGTTGTGGTTCGTGCGATCTACCGATATTACGTTCTTCTTTTCTCTCTTCCGCGCTGTTGAAGCAACATGGGCCGGAGTTAGAGATAGAGCGAGACCGAAGAAGAGAGCGACGAACGGAGAACCCGAGTTATGTCGAGCCAAGGGATAGGATGGTTCTCTTCAGCAGGTGTAGAAGAGGACGGAGTGATGGGTATAAGGAGATCGGTGGAACGAGGATGCTCGGTAAATTACCTCAGCTCTACGAGATGTGAGGCGCGACGCTGAGCGGGGCCTCGAGCGGCTCTTCGGGCATCGTATATACATATACAACTCGCGAGAGAGGAGGAAGCTGTATGAACTCTCAAACGGAGCGGAACACCTAGGCGTTACGGGATATGGAAACCGAGAAAACGCTCGAACTATCGCTATCTTATCTTCGTAAATAATGGATTCCACAAAATAGTCTCTGACCGTGCCATAAAAAAAATCGATGACGTAAAAATAAAAAAATCTATTTTATGTCAATTGATTATGAACGGATCTCAGAGATTGAATAGGACGATGCACGGTGTCAGGTGGTGGACTTCTGTGCTCAGCATTACGGATAGAAGGTGTAGGAAGACCGGTCAGTGGACGGAGACCACCTAAGCCGACGATCGTCGTTACCGACAAACTGTTCCGCCAAATTACGCCGGATTACGCGAAACGCCACCAGATAATGGGCGTAACCTTTGGTATAGTTATATCCACACACACACACACACACGCACATACATATATATTTATATGTATGTATGTACACGTATATAAGCCGCGTACACCAGCGGCAGAGCCATTTGACCGTCAGGGAGGCAGACAGGCGGGCAGTCAGTCAGTCAGTCAGCCACTCGGCGAGACACTGCGGGTAGAATCCCTCTCGACGCATGTAGCAACCGTATCTCGGCAAAAGCTGCAGCCGTTTGTGCCCTCACGTGTGTATGCCACACCGAACGTACCCGGTAATGTAATTTGTGTGTATTGTATCGAACATCGGGACGCATTAAAATATGCGGCGGTCTCTCGCGCTCCGGCCCCCGTGCGTTCTCCCCGGCCCCGCTCTCGGTGCAAACGGATTCCGTGGCGCGGCGTTTACCGAAACCGCTCCCGGTAGCGGGTTGCGTGTGAGCTGTCGAGAGAGACGCGCGTGATCCTTGGTCACCGGTAGCCACGCGAGCGCTTGGAGCGATTTCCTCGTCTCTCCCGCCGTTGCCCCGGACACGCCGTCCTGGCCAACCTCGGCCCTTTGCCTCGGCCGTTGGCGTTCGACCGGGGCCCCCGGAACCCACGGAAGACGGGGGCACCCATCGTTCCCCGTTTTTGGCACGAGAAATATTTTTTACCGCGATCGCGAGCGGACGAGGAACAATGACGGGAGAAACGACGAGTCTCGCGGCCGCGCGATGCAAAATTCTCTTGGCTGTGGCGGCGATGAGGTGAAAAAACAAATGAAGCACGAAGCTGGGCCAGTCACCGTGGAACGATTCATCAAAAATTAATTATCCATTGGGCTTTCGATCGGGCTATGAAAGTTTTGATGTTTTTTTTCTTATATTTATATTATTTTGCTTTTTTTGACGTACAATGTCCGACCCACGGAGCTTCGGGGGCCTTGGCCTCCGTCATTTCGATTCGCATAGAGGAGAACGAGAGTGAATGGGACAAAGAGGAACGGCGAGGGAGATATTCGGAAGTTCGAGAAGTTGGTTGCCCGGAGAGACGAAAAAGAGAGAAAGGGAGAGCAGCGCCTCGCGAGAGATGAGGGGAACAAGAACGATCTTTTCGGACGCGAGTCTTCTTCAGGTACAAAAAATCGTCCACGCCTCCGAACATCCTGCTGCCCATCGTCCGTGCACTTTGCAGTATACTCGTGCGGCATCAACGGAGACTGCGTGACCCTCTTATGCATACGAAGAAAAAAAAATGTCGTTACCTCTTGGGCTCGTCACGAATCGTCTTTGTAACTTTTCCAAGTCACTTGATCGAATAACTCCGACGGTTTCTTCGGCGTTATGCTTTCGCTTGTGAGAATGCATTTGAGGAGTTTGAAATTGTGCTCTTAGTGACAATGTGTCAGTATGGGAATGGGGACGATTCCATAATACCCGCGAGGATTTTTCATCGTTGATTGTTGCGTGTATGCCGTCACTGGGAAACTCGTCGTGCACGTGGTCGTCGCGCTACTTTCGAGTTCAGCCGAGAGTACATCGACGTCAGCCGTCGAAGCAGCGATTTGTTTTACGCGTTGCGCGCAGAAAGCCGAAGGGCCCCCGGGCCTTTTTACGAGCGACGCCCGGTGTGTAGGTACTACCTACCGGCAGCTCAACTGCATCGGGAGCCGAAGCAGAAGCACCTATATATCTGTATATCTATATAGATATATATATATACGCGATGAGGCTTGGCGCGCGCGTTTTCGTGCCCGACGTGCTCTCGTCTTCTTTCTGTGTTATATACGCCGTCTCAGCGGAGAAGAAGAAGAAGATGATGAAGAAGGAGAAGAAGAAGAAGAAGAAGAGGCAGCGTCCAAGTCACGAGAAGTCTGCCGGGAGAAAGAGCTGGCCCACTGGCAGCAATCCACGTAGCACGATATTCTTTTTACGCTAAAATTTAATTAGACACACGAAGTCGTAGGCGCCGCGCTCGATTTGAAATTACTTTTACGAGAGCAACTTCGTTGTTTTTTGTTCTTCTTTTTTGTTTCTTCTTTCTTTTTTTTTCTCGTTCTTCATCAACGGCCCTTTCTTCTGTTGGTCGTCTCTCGTTGTTTCGCGCCTGGTAATTAAACTTGTAATCATAAAACTAGAAAAAGCCAGAGCGTGGCAAACATATATTTTTTTACCTCCGAGTTCACTAATATTCCTTGTGGCTTATTAGCTTCTCTTCCGGTCGGACGGAACGTTCCGCTGAAACGTCGAATGCTTAATTACGGGGTAAGAAGCGAAACAAAACAAACAAGTCTTTAAAAAATATGATTTTTGTATTAGATTTTTGGGTAATGCTACACGAGATTATGAGACATTCGGAAGGTGTGAGGTATTCGTCGATGAGTCACAGAATAAATTGCTTTAGTTTGAACAATTTATTTTCCTCTCGGAAGAAAAAAACATTTCAATGGGGAAAGCTTAGTGAAGGAAAAATCGAGAAAAATGAGACAACGTTCTAGCTACCAAAGACGAGGTTCATCTCCTTACATCCAAGACACCCTGTACAATAGAGCCGGTTTAAACGCGACAAGGTCAAGCTCGTGAAAAATTCTCTCGCGATCATTCATGCGACGCTCAGCTAGAGAATTTCACGATCGCAGTGAGATTTTCCGACAACAATGTGGCAGTCAATCTTCGACGTCTCGTCGTTACACGAATACGTCACTGTCCGTCCGGGGCTCCCGGGTTGTCTCTAAACGAATAAAAATGTAACGATAGAAACGAGAGTGAAAAAAAAAAAAAAAAACACCCGCGATTGATCGTGGTATGAGCCATCGGTGTGCGTACGGGCGTTCATCCGAACGAACGATGGAAAAACCTCGGAGAGTCAATTGTAAGCGCGATAGTTGTCCGCGCGAGAGTGCAACCAGCGGAGGCTGGTACGCGCACGACGTAGAGGAGGAGATCACGTACTCGCAGCGAAAGGCGAAAGGCCGCGGCGTGTATGTAAGCGTGTACTTGGATTCTTCCTCGTCTCTCTCCTGCAACTTTCCGCGTCTCGCTATTTCTCTTTTTCTCTTCATCTCTCCCTCTCTCTCAGCCTCTGTCGTTCTCGCGTCTTGACGATAGTCTCACAAGAAATACCAACCGACGAGACTCGTCGCTCGACTTTCAGTCCAGTCTGAGTCGTCTACCCGGTCTACCGAGTGGCGAGATCGGCCGCGCTTGCTCGGACCCGGCTAGATGGCCAGATTCTAGATACCGGAGAGATTCTAGACGCTCTCGCGCGCTCCGGGATGACCAACGGCAGCTACAGAAGAGAGTCCCGGCCGTCGCGGCGTCCCACTGTATACGCCGGATGCCTTATAAGAGCCCGGGCTCTCTACGAGACCTGATAAAAGAAAAAAAAGAAACAAGAATTAACCGACGAACGTTCAACCACCGGAGAGTGACTCTCAGTTCGCTGTTCATCTGCCTGTATTGCACCGCATCAGTCCGTCTACCTACATACATATTTAGACGTGTGTATGTACGTACACATATATGTATAAAGGGTATATTGGGAGAACGGTGTACTTACCTGTCCCTCTTCAGGCCGTCCGGGTCCCTTCGATGAGATTGAATGAATGGAAACTTGATTAACGCCCGTAATCAAAATGTCCGTTGCAATCTGATATGCGCGATCTTTTTTTTTTTTAATTTCTTTTTTAATTACACGTTTGAAAATAACAATCTCGAGGCTTGGCTACTGGGTATCGCCCCGTGATATTCGTCAAAGGCGTTTTCTAAAATCGATATAGCAAGATGGTCGCAGCACCGACGATGGAAGAAGCATCGAGATTGAGAAATATATCAGCTCGAGGGTAAGAGATAGAGAGGATGAGAAAGAGAACGAGAAAAACGATAAGGAGCGATCGTATTCCCGGGGTATAAATTCAAGGCCACCCTCTCAGTATTTAACCGGCTTCTCCGTTTGTCTCGATCTCTGTGTCCGCCTCTCTCCCTCTCTCTATTGGTTTCTTCTTTTCTCTCGTTTCCTCTGTATCTTTGTGTCTCAATGTTCCTTTCGTCGGTGCTGAAGGTGCTCGCACGCAAAGCTCTCGCATAAGCGGAGGGGATGAGAGAAACTCGGTGCTCGAGGGCTGACTTCTCTCCGTTCGGCTGAAGCGCCACTGGCAAATGGAGCAACTCTATAAAGCTCGGAAAGTGCCCGGATAAGAATCATCGTCGATGTCGTCGTTGTCGTTGTCGTTCAACTTTTCCTTAGCCTCCTACTCGTACCGCTCGTACTCCTGCGTATAAAAATTGAAAAATCGTTAATCGATGAATACCGCCGTAGTCATTGCCCGGATTAGAGTCCAGTCGTTGAGGCTATGTGCATCGACATGGAGATATGGACTGCTGGCTCCATGCGGGAAAATTATATGCCCGTAGAGAGGAAAAATATTGTCATGGGCAATATTTATCTCTTTTTACTTGAAGCTTATTGGTCGAAGCGCGCGTTTGCGACCAATGAGCTTTAACTACAAAGAGACAAGTTGCCCACGGCGGTCTTCTTTTCCCTCTCTCTCTCTCTCTCTCTCTCTCTCTCTCTCTATCCTGATCATAGCACTCTTCCTGCATAGAGTTAGCAGTTCACATCTCCATGTCGATGATCCCATGTGAAAGGGTCACACATAAGTAAAAACGTAAAACTTTCAGCAGCTCCCATGTCGCGTTGCATGAAAATAGCCGCGCACGAGAGTTGCCTACAAAAGATATACCAAACGCGACCGCGACGAAGTCTCCGCGGCAACGAGTTTTACTGTTCCAAGTCGGTACGGTAGCTCTCTGCAGTGAGTTTCAGGATAACGCGAGTCAAGCTTTCCCACATTCACACGTTCGCGGTCGGTCGTTATCCCAAACAAATTCCCGCTACATTGTACGATTATTGTATTTTATCGATACAATCTATAGACAAACAATGGAAAACGTTGGATAACTGTTATTTGCATAATTCTATTTGATGAAAAACAAAAAAATAAAGGGTTGGATGCAATTTGCCGTGTATTTCAGAGTGATAAAATGATTTGCGATATTGCGGGGTGCAGCGTATGGCGCGCATACTCGCACACGCGCGTGCGAATATACGAGACCCGCTCTGCGAAGAGCGTACGGAGTCACGGTGGAGTCTGGGAAGATACGAAGAGGATGAGAGCGGAGACGATGAGAGTACAGAGGGGCGACGAGATTGCAACTCTATAAAAGCTTAATTGTTTCTCATTTTACGGTTCAATCTCGGTAGTCCGGGGCAGATGTGCTCCATACACATAATCCCGTGTCCTTATACGCCTGCATGTTCCGCTGTTGGGAGTCCTATTCCTATCGACGGTATTACACCGACCGTCTGCTTCGCCACTAGACTCTGGACGCGCATCGGTTCCTTATCCGCGAGCACCGTGCGTTCACGTCCTCACGACTCGAAGACGCATCGAGATGCATAGCCGGAGCTTTCTTTCCATCTCTCTCGGACTCGTACCGAATAAATCGCCAGTCATTCCGAGCGTATTCAAGCAGCTGGATTTTTTTTCTCGGCTCCGTCTCGAGCATCGGATCGTCGCGTCGACGTCGCGATACGTCGATACGTCCGCTACGAGCACCTACGCGTCCGATGTCCCGCTGGGTCTGGCACACGGAGGAAAACCTCGTCGAACTTGCGGATTTCGATGTTACGGAGCACGGGCGAATCGCAGTTTGATGGGAAATAATGGGCGGGGATCGAAATTCCGACTGATCGATGCATCGACAGTCTGAAATAATGAAAACGCAATGCTACGAATGTGACGGCTTAGACTCGCTAATATCCCGAATGGTGGGACGTCGAGCGGTCAATGTTTTGATAGGTCGGTATCAAAATACCGAGAGATCAAAATTCCAAAAACGGATAAGAATATGTGTCGCATCGCAATGGAGAACGTGCCGCTTGGCAACGGGGGTTTGATTCCTGGGCGATATTCAGGAAATTCAACGGCCAGGCATTGGGTTTCTACTACGCTGGTGGTAGTGCGTGGTCTTTGTTCTACGAGTGTGTTGTCCTACAGATAGAGAAAGAAAGAGAGACAGAGACAGAGAGCGAGGAAATAGATTAGGAGACGTTGAGGTCTCTGGGCATTGCCTCTTGGGTCATTGGTTGGCGAAGATCTAGTTTTTGTGAAGGTCTCTCTGTAACACGCCTTACTGGCACTGCTATCGGGTCTTGATTAATTTGTATCACGTATTTTATTCCATCGAGTCTTCAATGTAAGTTGTGTTACTGCTGTAGTCAGTGAGACACCTAAGTCGTTTTTGTTCTGCGAATAGAATTCCTACCCTGTATTTTTATACCTACGTATGCGTTCCCGGAATTTTGAGCATTGGGGTCCATCGATCCATTGGAACATTGACCAGTTGATGTATTGGCGTTTGGGAAATTAGCGAGTCGGAGCCGTGCCATTTGGAGCATTGCCTTTTCGGATTTTTGGACTGTCAATACACCGAACAGTCGGACTTTCGCTTCCCACACTGGAATAATTGTTCGGTATCAGAATTTCGCGTAACTGGACCTAGGAGACTGTCCGGAATATTGCTGGACCTTCGGTGAGAGCCCATCGATACTCGAAGCTGCGAAGAGAGGCACGAAATTTCGCGTTCACGTAGCACAACAATCATCAGCGAGAATTCCAAAGTGGTCGTAAATAATTTCGAAAATATCGAGAGTCCGCGCTTACGAACCGAACAACGCGATCGTTTTCATCGTTGGGTCTCTCGAAGGTCTCGATTTTCCGTCTCTCTCTCTCCCTCTCTCTCTCTCTCTCCCTCTCTTTCTGTTGATCTTCTTTCCCTCGCTCGTTTCTCGTTTTCTCGGACGTCGATATAATATTATTACCCCGAAGAGAAGCCCGGTTCTATCCTGCCACGCCGACGGCAATGTTCGGACTCGCCACCTTATTTCGAGTGCTCCGGCAACGCCGGTGGGTGGATTACGCAACATTAAACGCGGTTACGGTATTACCCGCGCGGCGGGTCTCCGAGAAGAAGAACCTCAACGTTTTTTTCTCCTCCGGCTTTTTTTTCTCGGTCTCTGTCGTTCGAACCACTCGAACGCTCTCGCCCGGCTTCGCCTATTTTTCTCATTTCTTTACCCGCTGTTTTTATTTTTCGAGCAACGCGGATGTATCCGGAGATTCTAGAGCCCGGGATGCTGTGTGCGAGCCCAGAGGGCCAGTCTTCCCGCTGGGGAGTGCGCCGTTATTACGGAAGATCGTAAAATTATCAGTCGTTAATCGGTTTCGTTTGCGTCCTGGTTCTTCGTTTCTCTCTGTCTCTCCTTCTCTCGCTCTCGCCCTCGCTTTCTCTATTTCTTTGTCTTTCTTTCAAATTTATATATATTATCATCAAAAAATTATACACTTCAAATAAATTGAATACAATTTTTTCAAGTATTTAATATAAAATTCGTATACAGATACAATGAATTTTTTAAATTTATTTTGTGGATGTCTTCTCCTCTTTGTCTTTATTTATCCATCTTTGTCTGCTCAAGCTCACGGCTGCGAGTGTTATGCCTACTCTCCAGGCACTCTGGAAGACGCACGTAATGCGGAATAGGGCGAATCTGCTTACGATGAAAATTCAATCTTGCGGTTTCACGCTCCTCGTCTTCTTCTTCTTCTTCTTATTATTATTATTTTTCATCGACTCCATTTTTTTATTTCTTCCCTGCATTTTTTCTTGGTTTTTTTGGATTTATTTTTTTCATTATCGCTCGCAGTATCATGACTCGTGGCCACCAGAGTCTTGCGGTGAGAAAAAAGCTGCGAACACGCTCGGGGGATGCCACGCCGCACGCAGAGTATCCACATTTCACTGCTCCGACGAAGTTGCTCGGCGATGGCCAGTTCTCGTTCGCTTCCATCGCTGCACGGTGCAGACACGTTCGTGATGACGAGCGAATGAACCGAAACGCGATGCGACGAGATCATCGCAATCGCATTATTCCGCGAGCATGAATGTATAGTTGCGGCGATATGATTTCGAAATCATCAGCGCGATATAGGAAGCGAAAATTTGATTTTGATTACGTCAAACTGTCTTGAAAAATCGAACCAATTCAGCGCCACATAGGTAGCAAAGATATTGACGTCACTATTAAGGCGACGATACGTTCTGAATCAATGACAATTATTTCTAGCGGTCATCCATTTTTCTTTTTTTTTTCAAACTGTCTCGAAAAATCGAACCAATTCTCATCGTCGTCGTCTTGGCCATGGCCTCATGTTCTCGGAAGCTTTCTCGCGGTAACGTAATTGCAGTCATTACTCTTGCTCGTCGTCGACCCTCTCGGCCGCATCTCCGGCCTTCGATCGTGCAAGTCATCCCTTCCCCACTACGGCGTCCATCTCTCCTCAAAATCCCGAAACGAAGAGAGAAAAAAAAAGAATGAAAAATCATTTCGTCCTGTAAACATTGGGATCTCATCTGGAAACTTTGGTCTCGATGTTACGAGGATCCCTCACTTTCCTTCTTTGTCCCTTCTGCTCCATGAAATTTACTTCGACCCTTCTTCGAACGGAAAATACCCGTTCCCTCTACCTGCTCCAACAACTACCTGCTCTTTCCCTAGATCGCATCTTTTTCCGTCGGCCGTTAGATTGCGTTGCATCGAAATTGAAACTAAACAAAACTGAAAAAGTCGTAAAAAAAATTCTACCGGATACCATCAAAATTCTGATCGACGAAAAATTTTCGTCGACGCGAGAGACAGAATGGAAAAATCATTACAGACAATAGAAAATTTTAACGAAATTTAAATTCCATTAATTGAATCGAATTATCGACGGAATAATTCTGCGCTAATCTAAGGTGTGTTAAAAACGTAGATCCGGAGAATGCGGTAGATTCCATCTCGATTGTAATCAAGATCTTGTCACCAGCAGCCGTCGAAGATGACTTTGTATGGGGGACACACGACGAAACCGAAACGATCTAGACATTTTCATTTCAAAACATCGACCTGATCTTGCCGTCAAGGACGATTGCTTCGGTCAATCCACATCGTTACGGCGTTTGAAGTGGGAATTTGTCCTTTCGTCACCGAGGGCGAGAACGACGGCATTTTCAACCGGGAATTCAGAACCGTTTGATGAAAAAAAACAAATTAAAACAAGTTGCAAGATCCAACGTAGACTGTTTTTTTCGGAATTTGAAAGTAATGCACGAACTTCTCTATGACGAACTATTTTTATTAGTTTTGGCTTCCTTATAATGTAGTTCGTGCATTACTTCAAATCCAACGGAAAGCATTCAGCAAGTTTCAACTTGCAGCTTGTTCTGCCTTTCATCATGGTTAAGTTTTGAGAAAAATCACATTCCTCTAAAATTCGATCCCTCTGACCGATGTTTTCCTAAATTCATGGATCGTGCGGCTTAATGATATTCTGCACCTGCAGTCCCTAAAGGTTCAATCGGTAGTAACCTATATTTTTTGGAAATCTAAAAACTTTGTAAAATTCGAGCAGCTGCGTCAATCATAACCAAAATCACAGGTGACGTAGAGATCATACAATTTCCCATCTGTGCAAAGTTTGAGCGCTGTTGTCCAAACCGTTCTCAAGTTACAGACGTTTATATTGCCCAAGGTCACTATCACACAGTCCCATACATCCGGACATTTTGTCCAATCTGATTTCCCGGCCATTTTGGCACATTCTGACCATTTTCATACGAAAATTCTCACAACAATCGTTTTTACCACCGCCATAGCTGCCCCGATAAAGCAAAGTATATGAAGAAAAAAAGAAAAAAGTATTACGGATGCAAGACGACGATGAAAAATGCTTTCTCGTACGCGAAAGAAGAGCCTCGCCATACGGTAAACGGCGCATTATATCGAGACACGGGTATGGGATTGCTACTACACGTGACGCGCCGCGTGTCCGTCAGTTCGGCAATATATCACGTGTAGACGACCGGTGTATTAGCATATCTGTATCTGTCACTTTCGCAATGACGATCCTGTGGCGAGCCGTGCTCGCCGATGCTTCTGTTTCTTTTTCCGCTTCGTACGGTTGTCTCCGGAGCGTTGAGTTTACGGCCGTTCGGGTGAACGGTTCTCCTCAACCTTCTCTTACTCGTTCCCAACGTTAGCTACGTCCTCGCCTAACCTCGACCGCGGGATTTCCTTCGAGTCTCTTCCTGTGTCATTGTCGCTGCGGGTCGTCGCGATCTCAAGCCACCTCTCGTGAGCCGATTCGAAGGACGCGCGAGCGGGGAACATCAAGAATACAATCGACGATGTTCGACTCTGGATCTCGAACCAGTGCGATATCGAGAAACGCGTTATCACCTTGACGCCAGGTATTCGAGAAATGATCAGAAAAAAAAATAATAAATGAATAAATAACAATGACAATAAAAATGCATGAAATGGGAATTTTATAATTCGCGGAGCTACCCGCTGTGTCCCATTCATTTGGAAGGCAGTCCCCGTGCCGGCGGCGAGTTTTCAATTGGAATTCAGATATCCTCATCGGATCATCATGCTTCGGCGTGTGTGGACCGCAGATTCGCCGGGGTCGCACCGTTCGGAGACATATCCCAGAGGAGATCGGAAAGTGAAAATAAAAATAAATAAAAAAACCCCTCGTGGAACGTGGCGGCACACATATACCGTCGGCACCATAACCCGATGGGCGAAAGGTGGCGCGGCGCGGAGACGACAGAGAGGAAAAGATCGAGAAGAGAGCGAGCGACCGGGGTCTTCGGTAATAGTGGCGGCAGCGGCGGGCAAATCGTTTTGCTGGGTATTTTTCAAAATGACTGGGGGCCGGTCGGGGGCCCGAAGAGCATCGCGTCGACGGTATGCCGGGCCGATGGTGCGCGCGGCGCGCGGGGCCGTCTGTGCTCGCGATCCGGCGGTTGCGCGTCCCGAATTGCCCGCAGATGCGGGAGAAAGATGCTCGCGCGAGCGCGCGGTGCGGCGGGAAGCGCACAGCGAGAGATGGAAAGACTCGGGGAAAAGGAAAAGACGTTTGTGGCGGCTGTGGCAAGGCGTCGTACGCGTGATGAGCCGGGGAGGAAGGCCAAGGCGCGGGCAGGGCCATGCGGATTGGGAAGGAGAAAGAGGCCGGGCGAAAGACCCGGTGAAAGGAAAACGCAAAATCAGACGAAGAAGGAGAAAAAGAGGAAGAAGAAGGAGCCGAAGAATGAGGAAAGAAGACGAAAGACGAAGTGCAGCGAGGTGTATCGCAGCAGCCGGAGAGAAAGAGCGAGTGAGAGTGAGAGAGGGAGAGAGACAGACGTATTTACCGGGCTTCTATACCGGACAACCGGTAAAAAAGCAGCCACGTAATTTGCGGACGCCACAAACGTAAGGGGGCGCGCGCGACCGCCCTTTCATATATATGGATATACACATATATATATATATATGAAGACGCACTCGTCCACCTCCGGAGATGAATGTTATTTCGATTTCACCGAGTTTCTTCGAATTCGAATCTCTCGCGCAAATTGCGTCTCGCTCATTTGGCCCTCCGAGGCTCAATAAGCAGCGCCACATATATAAATACACATAAACCCATCGCGTTCGTTCGTTTTGCCGCAAAATCTCGACGCGACGATGACGCAACGTTCCGGGAGACGGTAAGACAACGGCATTAGCCCGATGAAAACGTCCTTGGCCCGCGTGGTTTTAACGCCTGACGATGCCGTAGACGCGACAGCGACGACGCTGCCGAGCAATCATCAGCCCTCATCGCGCTACCACCCCGTCATTACCAACGTCGCCAATGAGGCTTTGCGAAACTAGGCGAGAGATCACCGGGTTTTTCGACGCTTTCGTCCCTCGGTGACTACTACCGGAGATTGGATCGTAAAAAAATAATTTCGCGGATGTTGAAAAAAAAAAGATTGAAAGAAAAAATAAAATAATAACAATGAAATAGAAAAGAAGACGAGGATGAAGAAGACGAGAAGATAAATTAAATAAAGAGGGTATCGTTATGGAGCGGCTTGTCCTGGCACTGGCGGCGATTTGTTATACGTATCGGGCTTTCTACCAGTCTACTACTGCTCTCTGGGCTCAATGCCTTCGTTCCCGCTGCCGTTACTGCCGCCGCTGCTGTCTGCTCCTGCTGCTGCCTCCGATTGCGCGCCTCAAGCAGAAACGAAGCCCTCTGTAATTTTCGGGACTGTGTCATTTCGCCAACAAAACCATCACCTGCCCACACTCCTCACCTCGGTCCGACCTTTCTTTCCATCTTCCTCTTTCTCTCGAACCCAACGTCCGTTTCTTCATCTTCGATTCCCGGTGATAATCTCGAAACTGCGTACATTCCTCTCTCGCTCTCCCGCATTGGCATTCGTTCATCGAGAGACACATTCGACGAAAGATGAGACTCGGTCTATCCGCTGGTCGATCATTATGCCCCATAGATACGGTTATAGGCCGCGCGTTATTACGGGGTCTTCGTTAAATCGCGTGTGTGTGTCTCTACGTTGGCCAGTTCCGAAACGAATCCCAGAAGAGACGCAAGTCGCGCGAACAACCGCACGAGCTAGCGAGCCGGTCATTTGGCAAATATTCGGCGCATTACTCGTGTCCCGAAGCCGCGGAGAGAAAGGAAGAAATAAAACGATCGACGGAATCGTGTGTCCCGAGGGCTAAGACCGGCACACCGAGAGTAACCTCTCTCTTCGTTCTCCCGGCTAGTCCATTCGTTTCTTATTTTTATTATTTTTTTTTCACATTTCTCCCTTTCCTCTAACGTTCGTGCGTATGTGCCTTTGGTGTGCGTTTCGTGCGCGTTTGGTCCGAGTGAGAGAGTTCCGTTCTTCGTTGCCACGAAGCGTAAGATTGTCCGTTGATCGTGAAGAACGTTATACGTCTTCCCGTTGGCTATGGGCGCTGGCGCGCACGTTCAGCACCGTTCTTCGACTCGCGCGGGACTAGAGAAAGTTTGATAATGGCTCCGACGGGGGATGATGGGACTGGCTAGTTACCCATACCTCGTCGGGTCCGGGACCAACGAGACGAGACGAGAATCACGAGGAAGGAACGCGGCGAAAGACGGCAGTCTAGACGCCGCGGGACGAAAATTAGAGAGAGGGCGGGCGAGCGGAAATGAAGTAAATAAAAATGAAAACAACGACGAAGACGAGATAAAGACGAACGGGGAAGATGATATTGGGTATGCAACGTCTAGCGTCTTGTATACACGGCGGGGAACGTGGGCGTCGTGTGCAAAAGTACAAAACCGCCAACGGAGCCACCAACGTTCGATAATTGCGGGCGGATGAGACGGTCTTCGCTCCGCGAACATGCAACGACATTCTCGCGCGGCAGAAACAGCACGCGATCTATATCGTCCGGTTGAGATTCACGCACGGTTCGAATGCTTCTACGAGTGGAGCACGAAGAGAAGTTTAGGCAGCACTTTGCTCGAAGCTCGTACGTACAACGAGACGAAGACGGGAGAAAAAGAGAATAAGAGCAAGCAAGAGAGTCGACGCGAGTCGACCCGAGCCCTCTCCGAGACTCGCGAGAGAGTCACGAGAGAAGGGAAAAATATAATCGAGGAAGGAACGAACGAGTGAATATGCGTGCAGCCACAAGTTAATAGCGCGCACAGGTGCACTTTGACGTGTTCGCGAACTGGTATGTTGATGCAATTAGTACGACCGTGCAACCGGCTTATCTACAGTTGGCGGTCTAATACCAGTCGCTCGTGGGGGCTTTACTGCCGGGGAGAGACGTCAACGGCTCGAATCCCATTCGCACAGATGCATTAACCGGCCGTCGAGTTTTCACAAACGCACAACGATACCAGCGACCGGGGAAAATTTATAAAGACACCTCGGTAATGCAGTTCGATACAATTTATATGTAATCGAAGACATTTCACGACTGTATCTTTATTGCGTTTCGAATTTGTCGTCGATTTATTCCGCGAATGTTATCGGGGAAAATCAATGGAATATTATTTAAATCGAATTTAAATCGGTCGATTAATTCAAATTCATTTTGCATCGATACGGACTGGTGTATAAATTCAATTTACAAAGTCTATTTTTCTTACAATGAAAGACGATTGACTGAGAGTGAAATATTTTGTCCGAACCTGGACGATCTTTTTTCTTTCCGAGGAGCCACATTTTTGGGGAGTTAACGACATCCGCGATACGTCGTAAACTCGACTATCTGGATGTCGTAAAACATCGTTTCGAATTCTTAAGAAAAAAAGATCTCACGAGAAACACGCACTAGCCTAATGATTTCCACGCGTCCACATCTTAAATACGGTCAGCAGAATAATAAAAAAATACAAGTAAATGGAAATCGAAGTCCATTGAAAAGTCGCAAGAACAATGTCGCTGGTCATTGTGAACGAAGCTTTAATATCCTCGAGTACCAAGGAAGTTCATCGGGCTTGTAGAACACACATCATCACGAGGCCGCGCAGTCGAGAGATTCAACCGTGGCCGGCTGGCATCATATTGTACACCGAGCGCAACAGGCATTGTGACGATCGAATAAAGAAATAAAAAGGAAATAAAAAAGCGAAAAAAAAAGGAACGAAGATTCTTACGAGCACAACGTATAAATCATTCTCTATCACTTTTCTTCGTGGGCACATATCTCGTCATAAACAGATAGAAAGCCCGCGCGTATTAGATATACATACAGCCGAGCGTATAAACGAGGCATCGAAGGCTCTTATTGGTTGCCCACGCCGGCATATTCACGCTCACGCGGTCAGCCGCACGGAGAGTTATTTGTTGCGCGCGAGATTTAGCCGCATCTCTCGGTGCATCTCTCGCCGCATGCTGCCCACAGCTAACTCTCCTCTCCTTCGCTCTTTCTCTCTCTCTCTCTTTTCATCGGTCTCCGACGCGTATCGTCTCGTCGTCGTCTTGCGATCGGGCTCTCGGCTCGGCCCTCCCGACGCGTCTACCTCTTCGCTCCGTGTTCCCGGGAATATGAAGAAAAAGAGAGAAAGTGCGTGGCTCCAACGCGATATACGAAGTGCAAAAGTGCATCAACGGTCTGGGCTCGCTAAACATGGGTTATCGAGGTACTGTGGGATATCGAGTGCCACACACGGCACGGGAACCCCCCGCCGCGACAGCTTATATACTCTCTCGCTTCTACCGATTTTTTATTTCATTTTTACAATTTTTTTATTTTTATTTTTATTTTTATTCTCTCAATATTCGCGGTTAACACGCGATTTTTTCCTAATAACTTGTAATGCCACGAGACGGACGATTGATCGATTGCTCGTTTGGCATTTTAACTTTCGCCATTGCCGCTGCTGTTGCTGCTGTTGGTGCCGATCCTCGCTCGATTCCAACCGTCTATGTGCATCCCAACACAGGCTCTCCACACTTATCTCTCGGGTAATTGCTTTTCCGTATACATGCGTAACATTTGCCTCGTAAAAGAGAACAACAACGACGACGACCGATGTGAGAGCAACGTCGAGAACCCGTCGCGATAGTTGAAAAGCCCATGAGAAATTGAGTGAACCAACTGGCGTTTGAGGGAGACGTATTCAAGTCCGACGAAGGAGCGGTGTCCGAAAGCGGTCGACGAGAAATTCGACTCCGGGGGATTCGAATTGTCCCCGACTATTCGTTCCTTAGCGAGAAAATCTCGGGAGAACGAGGATGGTCACAGAACGGGGTGTACAACATCGTAAATTGTTCGTGATTATACCGTTCGAAGCTTTTTCCCGGAATGTCGAGATATATGGCATCGGGGAATTAATTCGACGAGCCAAACGAAGACCTCGTAGCTCGTCTTATACAGCCATTCCGGGTTGTATTCACGTTCTTTAATAACAGTCGTTGGAACAGTTGTCGGGTCACGGACGTTAAAATGAAGAGCGAACCCGAGAAAAAGATCGAAACCGACAACCGAGCAGCCTTACTACGACGTCGAGATTCTCGCATTCCTGACAAACGACTCATAATCTAATCAGGCAAGAGAATTAACGCTCGACTCTCTCACCAGATAGCTATCTCGTCCTTTCAACTCCGCGACTCTAAAACCTCGCGCATAGACAACCGTCACGAGGCATACAACATTGCAGAATTCAAACGCATTCGCTGACGCTTTCTGTCAGTAGCCAAAACGCTATGTTGCATATTTCGGCCGCGTCGTGTGGCGTGACTGGTGGTCGAGAGTTGCACCTAGAGATTACACGGGTGCGGCAAAGGGTGCTGCAGCCACGGAAGTCCACCTGGGGATCGACATTTCTTCACTTTATGGACGGATTCCGAGTCCATAACGGCAGCGACCAGATGGACAGGCATGTGTGTTACAAGCCAATTCATAAAAAATGCGTATAAAAAGAATGAAAATAAAAACATTACGAGCCGCAGTCTCTCACTGTTATACGCGCAAGTCAGTTCGCGAAAAACAACGTAAATTTCGCAGCAACATGTGCGCTCTCTCAGTGACTGGGTGTTTAGTAGCCGCTGAGCGATCGCATGCCCGATTAGCGGAAAAACTTGCGTAAACGCGCGCGCAACAGAATGACCGACTGCAATGGTAAAAGAGAGAGGAAGACGGAGAGGGAGAGAGACGGAGAGAAGCAAGAGGCGAGAGAGAAGTAATGGTTTCACGTTCGCAACCATGCGGGACCGATAGTTCGCGCTCGCTTGGCTCCGCGCGCTTGTACTCGCCCGTTTGTCTGTTACGCGCTGCCGATCGGCAGCGTGAGCACCACCGGTAAAAGCAACAGGTTGTACTACGCTACTATGGTAGAGGAAACGCGCGCGGCGTGATCGAGCCTTCGAGCTCTCGCGGCCGAGATACCTGCTTGCCTCCTGTCTTACATCGATACGTCACGCCTTGCCTATATATCCATCTATATACAGTATATATATATATATATGTGTCTAACTTGCACACGATTTTCAAGTTATACCCTCAATCTCAGCTGTAACACATATCTTTACGCGATAGATCTCGATCGATGTTTCCCCATTCTCGTACGTAACGCCCAGTGGCAGCTGTCGGTGGTCGCGGAAAGGTGCCGAGCGTTGCTTTATTCTCCATTGGATTTTTGAACTGTCGAACGTGGCTGCCGGATTATCAAGTTTTTCCTTGGCACGACGGTTTTCTAATGCCACCTCCAGCGATTTTGTCGCCCGGCTCCAGGTCGGCCTCGCGCATCGTCCAGCGGCCGCGACTGGGCGCAGCTAATAGCGGGTGGAGATTCAATGTCCCGGGAGGTCGATTGATCGAATTAAAATGGTCCGAAAATGAATTGACCGAATTGGCATAGGTCCGAATGAAAATACCTGGACAGATCAAAATCTCGACGACATAGATACAGTCGAAGTCGAAGTCGAAGTAGGTACAGTCGAGCAGCTCCTTCGACCGTGTAACCACTTTTACCTTTACGGCGTTGTTTTTTTACTGGTTCAGAGCAAGCCCTAATTAATATCCTCACGATTATAACCACGCGAGTTCTTTTCCTCACACACCGTTCCAGCAAGAATTGACCGGTGGGGGTCTTCTCGGATATCCATGGCAGACCGTCAGTGACCTGGGACGAAGAAGCGAATCGGAAGAGGAGCATCGTCAAAGAAGGCGAAAGGGGTTTGGTTCGGAGGGTGACGCTGACCTTTTCGAATGAGTTTCACCGATGGGAGGAAATAATTTGCGGGCGTACCGGTCAGTTGTGTCCGACACGGTCTTACCCGGGCTATCAAGGGAGTCGGTGATGAGCCGGCAGCGACAAACACTGAGGAAAAAGAATCGGAAAGAGGAAAAACGTTGTGAGAAAGCACGGAAAAAAAGGAAGAGCGATATTCAGATGCGTGTATAATATAGTTGCGCTTGTGCCCGAGTGACTGCGGTTCGGCTCTCGCGGTAGATGAGACTGCGAATGAGCATTGAGATGGACGTCGGGCTCTCACCGCAACCCGGAGATTCATCTTCATAATCTCGATGAGATCCTGCCGGTCCAGCGCGGTTTATCAACTACCTCCGACCTTAAGCCCTTCGGTTATACTCCGCGTAGTACTAATACGCCTCTGAAAATGCTCGAAGTCCGCAACAAAAAAAAACCTTATTACCGCCCGCCCTCCGGTTGTACCCACGACGTTGTATTCATACGCCTTCATGAGCTGTATGAAAGGCGATGCGTCACGTCCTAGAACGTTTTGCGCTAGCGCAAAGAGACAGTCGCGAAACAAAATTCGCGATTACTCAGAAACGTCGAACATTTTCAAAAAATAGTAGAACCTCAGCGAAATTCTTGCCACAATTCTGCATATGTAAACGTCGATGTCATCAGGATAGATCGAGCCGTTTGCTCGCGAAAGCAAATTCCGTTTTCGAGGTGGACGTTATTAACGCATTGGGCGCCATCCTGGATCCGAGATCAGTAACATCGCGCGACACCGTAGGGTCCGGCATACACGCCCGATTCCATCGATTCACCGAGTCAACGCGTACCGTAATTCTCTTCGTAATCCCCTTCGGTTCGACAATAACACTAGTTACCCCCCGTTGAAATCGAAACGCCTCTACCGTGTCCACCGAGATAGCAACGTCATCGCGAGAGCTTTCGAACCGACAATCTCGTGCTTCTTTCTTCTTTTGTGAACCGCCATTATATATCGTACCCTCGCACACGTGATAATATTAGATAGGATCCCCCGTTGGTACGTCTCATATCCGCCCCGTTGCAGCGTCACAAAACCGCCTTCACGGAGTCGACGATGCACAGGAATAAGCCGCGCCTCACCGAACGAAAAAAAATAAAAATATATACATATAATATTCGTAGCCAAAGTATTGTCCGAAGCCGTGACAGTGAGAGAAACGCAACTTTTATCGAACGAAAAGGCTCGTCAGTATTGCGCAATATTAAATTCCAGGTTGTTAACGCACCGCATCGGCAATCCTACTTCGATCTCTCTCGGACCGTTAATATCCCGCAGTTGGCATTAAGGGAGCGTGTTCAGCGACGATTATTCCTCAAGAATGGGCTATGGGCTCGCCCTGTCCGTCTCTCTCCGATCAAACTCGTATCGTTCTTTCGGCCTTATCATTAACCCGTTGCGCTGCCGAATTATAATGGGTCATGGTGCATTTTCTCCGGATCCGTCCAGCCACAAAGCGTCTTCTTTCGACGCGCGGGATTAACTTAAGGACACACCACACGCTACGCGCATTTATTCGCAACGGTAGCCGCATCACCTGTGCGTGAGAATGAGGAAAAGCATTTTGGCATGAAACACAGCTCACGCTGCTGAAGCTTCTAAGATTCAAACGCCTCAATATCTTCGTAATCGTAATCGTTTACGAAAAATCTTCCATCGTTGAGAGAACGACGATTCCGCCAAGCCCGAATTTACCGATTTAGTATTTTTTTTGGTTCATGATAGTTATCGCTAAAACGTCGAGCGTTATCGTATTTTTTTATTGCCCCGATCTTTCCCGATCTCTCTCACTTTCTCAGTGGGACAAGTCGTTGACCGTTTCTCTACCCGCGTACGTACGAACCATCCGACTGACTCACGAGTGTAAATGACCCGTGCGAGTATATTATACTCGCATCAGGCGGCGGAATAAAGTTTGTCGTTGGAACGCTCCTTTTAGGAGTCACGGGGAGGACGAGGGGGCGTCCTCGGCAACGAGTAATCTTCGCTGGCCTCTATACTTTCGTTTGTTTTACGAGTTGATGCGACGAATTTGAAGAAACGACGACGAAAAAGAAAATATACGTATATACGCGTACATGTATATACATTTATACAAATACTCCTTTCTCAACGTATATCTCATTCATCCTCAAGCAAACACCTCGTCCAAACGTGTTTTACATTCGCCAACGCCGAAGTAACGACGTCGTTTAATCGTTGTAAAATGAAGCTCCGATAGACCGTGATGGACATACGAGTCTTCAGCCTCCAAAATCCAACGCGAATGAAACGACCCGAGCGATTCGTTGGCGTCTTCATAATCGCCACATCGGTCACGACGTTATTTTCCGCAAACCAAAAAAAAAAACAAAACGACAATCGTCGAGCTACGATAAAAACGGTCGAAAAAAATAAGAGAAGAAAAAAAATGGTCGAAATTCCAGAACGGAGAGTGATATATTCGAGTGGACGGATATAGGCGTTAAGATGAGCCAGGGATGGGAATTAATAGAGACACACGGGAGGAAAGCAGTGATGACTTGGTTTGCGCGCAAGGACGAGTCGGAGATAGCGAGTATGCGGGAGTATGAGTCGTACATCTGGAGCCCGAGACCGAGTGCGAGAGCGCGCACCGGGTCTCCGGCTTTCCGCAATGGTATCGAGTATCGTTCGGAGAGCGCACGATATACCATATAGCTTATACGTATATAAATACACGCGCGCGCACACACATACATATGTATACATATGATACAGTAATGTGGTGTACCGTGGGTGCGGGGAATCGTTCGAACAGTGGGGAAGACATTACGCGCGAGCCGCTTCGGCCCACCACCTTCTCTCTGGAACAGTAGAGTACGGTGCGGAGTATATGCTAGTTGTAAGTAGTATATAGTACAGCCCGAGAGATCTCGCGCGAGCGTTAAAGTTACGGCGTGCGGAGCCTTGCCAAGGCAAGAAAACCCCCGTGGACTCCCCGGGAGAATCGGCGGGGCCGCTCCTCCGCTCGTAACTCAAGGTAATTAGAATCAGAAGTAGGTACCTACACCCAACCTCCTCCTTCTCCTTCTCCTCCTCCTCGTCCCTCTCCGCTTCTCCGCGGCGAGACGTTCGTTCGTTATTTCGCGTCTTCCTTGTCGCTCCTGTCGCTCTCGCGTGCGTCCCGACCGTGCATCGACTCGCGGAGAGCCCCGGTGGTTCCCTTACCGGACCTTCTTTTGCCCCTTGCGGTGCATCGGGCGAGTTTGCATACGCTCGATGCACCGCGTGCACGCATACCTACGCGTTCGCGCCAACGGTCCTCGTCTCGGCTCATCGATGCAATACCGGGTAACGATATCTATATGCATGTACATACCCTTGTATATATGTGTGTGTATAATACACTTACTTATACACTTGTAACCCAGGGACAGCTATGGAGCATCAAACGCGAAGCATGTGCGATGCTTTACAGTCCGGCCTTACTGTACCGTGCGTATATCTATATATATATAGATATATATATATATATTTCCGGTGTATGCAACCCTTTGCATGCGAGCGAGAGATAAGTGTGGGCATTGATAGTCCGGCTGCGGTATACGGCGATGCTGATTCCCCTCCGTCCGGCCACTGGACCCGATCGCCCGTAAATACCTGTGTGCCACCTATACCGATACCGTCACGACTACCACTACCGCCAACGACTATTATAGGAAAGTTCTCGGTTGAATATACCGGCGTGCATGCACGGCTCGTTATACGATCGCATATCGCTGTTGGTACCGCGCAGGCGCGCGGGGCGCGCGTATTCGCCGCAGCGATTGCTATCGTCTTCGAGATCATACCACGATCGCGATGTGAGATCGAGATAACGATCTAATGCCCGAATCACTCTCGACTCTCCGAACGGCAACAACTGCCAGTGTCCTTGTAACGATTACGAAAAATTTATGTATACATGTATGTTCCGTTCCGAATTTCAGCACCGGATATCGACCATTGCAGTGCTGTTGAATATTGTTCAGCAATTTTTATCGCTGATCTTGATTTGAATTCAAAGTTGATTTGGGGCAGCTAAATATACAGTTGGTCGCAATTTTAGTTATCACAAAAATCGGTAATGGAACATCGAATTGGAACAATGTTAGGTTCTGGATCTGGGCGATGTAATAGTCGAATGACTTCCGGCTTACGATCCGAATATCCCGCTCGTCTGCCAAGTGTCGTTCATGAAACTGCACCTGAGAATCCAGCCATCGGCTGCCTTCTAGAAGTGCCAACGACTCTATACTCTCCGATCCAAATTCCCTCGGATTCTTCCGGCTCGCGTGGGAGTCTGCTGACAAAGCGAGGACGGATAATCGTACGAAAGCGCGTGTAACTAAGACGCGTTTGCCATTGTCACGACAAAGACGGACAGACGGAGTTAGAGAGTACAGAGCATGGAGATAGAGGAAGAGAGCGGACACGTTGGAAAGCAAACGACGTAAGCGGACAACGCTTCGATGCAACAATGTGACACGAGAAGCTTGCCGATGGTCTGCGTGTCGATGACAGTTACTCGCATCGATGCACCGACACTCCCAAAGGGCGCGCAGGCGGTGACCGGCCACGAGTCATCGAACACTCGAACGAGACGTGGGCCGGTGCATCTGCATAAATATAGACAGGTATGCGTTGGCCCATAGCCGTACGAGATCACGGATCGCATCGTAGTTTCACTATGAAGCAAACCCGTGCGAGGGTTTAAGCGGGGCAGCGCACTTCGATGTATTCCACTTGTGGACGTGTGCGCGCGTATATACCGATCGAGAAAACAGGACCGGTGCTGGGACGAGAGGTTGGTATATACTCGCAAGCGACGAGAGAAGAGGAGAAAGAGTAAAGCCGGCTGTTGCACGCTGTCGCATATACATGCATATAACGTATTTATATATATATACCGTGCAGCCGCAGCGAAGCACTGCACAACGCGCGTTTATGCGTGCGCATGTATCTATTGTCCGGGATGCTGCGGTGCGCATGCGGCGTGCACTGTGTATGTGAACGCGCTTGGCGCTGCACACCGCGGCTGTGCTGTAAAGTTGGCACGAGTGCGATGGCGAGTCCGAACCCACGCCTTGTCACGGACATTCCCCGCTCGCAGCGCCAGTACTTACGATCAAACGGTACCGTGTAGCACACACATATATACGCTATATTGCCCCCCCCCCCCCCCCGCAAGCATACGTCGTAGATGCCTGCTGCCGCCGCTAGAGTACTACCACCTGAGCTTGTAGTAGGCACAACCATACTTACGTGCTCGATCAGACCACCAAGACCACCGGAAACGTGAAACACACGCACGTACGCACCGTAAAATTTTTCACGTTCGAACGCTCTCATTTGACTGCACTTCCTACCAGCTATTAGTTTGTACTTCACTGCGAAATATTTGAATTGTTGAAAAAAATGGGATCTTTTTTCGAAAACCTTTCGTGTAGCAACGTTTTGACGTTGATTGCAAGAATGAAAGAAAAAAATTGTGCGGTATTAAAAATGTCTTCGGGACGTCTCGTATATTTGCCGACGACAAAGCGCTCCGTTGGGCACTGAGGATGGGTTGTCTTGAACCGCTTTTGAATTGCTATTCGAGTTCACTAACGTCTTTCCCCGCCATCTGCTCCTCTGCCCCCATGGATTACGGGGATTTTTTGACTCAAACGATCTTTATTTCCCGTTTCTGGACCACACGTATGTCCGATTCTCGTTTCGATTGCTAATCACGCGGTAATCACAACGAATGAACAATTAATTAACGGCTAATTGATGATCTGCGTACCGATAGATTTTCAGGACTGTCGATTAATTAGTCGACTGATGTGATGAATAATTAGTCGCTTCGTGGAATCGTCGGTCCTCGTCGGGTCGTTAAGCGAGGCCTGGGTCTGGTAATTTGTAGATCCTCGATTTTAGGGGATTCCCCGACGAGACACGACCACGGTTTCCGATGTCCACGAGCGTTTGTCGCTCTCTCTCTACGCTGTACAAATATTACATCGTTCGGCAAGACGTCCCGCGGGGGATCATCAAAGGCAATTAAAACATTGATCAGGCCCGGGTTTGACCCGTGGCAGAGCATCGGAGAAAATTATACCGAAGCCCGTCGGTCCCTCCGTCGTTTGGCTGATGCTGTCGAGGAGGAACCCCGAAAGTTGATGCTCTCCGCTCCACGCCACCCTGATGATGACGATGGAAGAAAAAAAAGGAAAAATTCCTGACGACCACAGCAGTGGCACGTCGAGCGCTGCGCAAGAGAGGAAGAGGGAGAGCGAGAGGGAAAGGGATGGAAGAACGAAAAGGGAAGAGAGAGAAGGAAAAGGACGACCGAGACAGAAAGAAAGAGAGAGGAGACCACATGCGGCGAGAGGATATTACTTCGCGGGAGGCAACCTCTCGTCTGTGCGAGCCTTCGGCTCTTCCTCATCTTCTCTCCCTCACGACTACTATACCCACACACCTTTTGCTATATAGTAGCATAATGTAATACGTATACAGTACATATATATTCTGAATCGGGTTCGCCTCTGCCGCGCAGATATCTTCCTCCTCAATATATATCTATACATATTTCTACATCCCTCGTTGCTCTTCACTCTTTATCTCCTCCTTCCTTTTCCCTCATTCCGGGGTTTCCTTCGTATATCCTTCTCCCTTTTTCACTCATTCTCCCACGACCTCATCTTAGATCTTTCAACGTACCTTCACAGAGCACCGACTCCTTCCTTCTCGCGAAGTTCTTCGGGCTGCCCGCATATAACACAACGCAAAATATATATTTTTTCTATTATTTTCTATTCCTTACGTTTCCCCCCGGCTCGCTGTTCGAGAAACGGAATTCATCGATTCTGATCATAGGCTATTGCCACGCAGGTACGTACGTATCGCTTGGTATTTGCTGACATTTAACCGAATGCTATTTTCCGTTGGGTACTTTTGCTGAAATTGCATCGACTCTCGCGATGGCCGGCTTCGACGTGGCGGAGGATCTCCGTCGGGGTCGCGGTAGGTGGAACGGGGGGATGAAAATCATAGAAACTTGCGAGAGAACGAGCTGATTGGTTGGATGTGATATCGAGAATTCTCTTGGCGAATCTCTCGAAAACTTTCATTCGTTTCATGTATCTCAAGGGTGAGCTCCGACGTATTATTATAGTATAGCGCTCGTTATAGACGGAGAGCTCGATATTCGAATAGCAGAGACGATCAACGACCTCGATATATTGGCCCGAAGCAATATCAGCACACCTCCCAGCAGGATAATACACGTACAGTATATATATATATATACTTTACGCCATATATATATATATATATATATATATATATATATAATACATGGATACGGTTATAGTATCGTATCGATATCCATCATAATAAAAGAAGAAGCCGGTAACCTCGCGCGCAGGAAGCGAGAGCCTGATTCGCTGACGTTGAGTTAACCCGACTGCGCCTGTGACTGCGCTGCCACATCAAATATTGCAATGTTCTTTTTTTTCTTTTGCTTCATTTTTGACGCCACGCCAGCTCATTATCTTTCCGAAGGACCGGACTTTTTTTTTATCTCTCTCCTACTCAGTCACTGGTACTTCGTCTGGAAATCGCGTATTCACCCGAGCAACGTCTGGTCCGTGAATGCTTGGCGGGACAAGTGTGGTGCGAGACGCAGTTCGAAGCACGCGCGCGAATATACGGACTTACGATTGGCTGCCTGCGGTTGGTCGGCGGTGGGGGGTGCGCGGTCCGTGGCCGATCGTAGCTCTGAATTTTTCCGCATGCACGTCTGGCGTGAACACTTGTCACTGATGCTCCCTGGATAGTTTTGTACATTGGAATGTTGTGTTGAAAAGTGTTTAGGTGCATTTTCATTGACGCTCGAATGCAGCTTCGTTGCGTCAAGTAGTCAAGTTTTCGATTTTTTGCGCCATGATAAGGAAGTTTAAACTGTTCGAACTCTATTTTGACGACTTTTGTTGATGCATTTTTGGTGAACGGATCGAAAATACTTGTCTGTGAAAGAAACAATGTATTCATTTGCTAAACAAATTAAACTTGGGGGAAGAAATAATGTAAATAGTATTAAATATCAAAGAAATGACATGATTGATTGGGCATGTTTTGTTTTCTTTGCATGTTAATGAAACATACAGGTGTGGTGGAGGTTACGCCGGGACCAAGAAATGTCATTGAACCGTTGCATGTCCTCGATTTAGGTCTAACCTTTTTCCAGAGCTCACACAGTTGTCGCCGTACTGCGGATAATTCACGTAAGATGTGACACCGCGTATTTCCTCTACTGTCGCATGTCTGACCCAAGAAGGTTGACTCTGCATTCAAGCGTCAATAAAATGGGGGCTTTCAATCGGAGGTTCATGGAGATCAGTGATGCCAACTTGGTTATTTCTCTGGTGGTCTTCTCGCTGGATTTGCTGGGTTGTTAAGGTTTCTAATAAAAATTTGGTGATTTTTCAGGCAATCAGGCGTTTTTAGCGGGAAGTTGGGTTGTTTCAATTCCTTCAAAGAATGTTTTCGCACACGCAAGAAGCGCATACTCAATAAAAGAAAGTATGATTCTTGTATCTCGTCTCGTTTTCATTATTGGTTTATTTTATCACTGCACTCTTTGCGATTCTTAAGGATTAATTTTACAAGTTAAGTGATGTTTTTGGTGGATATGCTCTTGGTAATTTTTCGTGGATATTGATATCAAAGTCAATCCCGGCTTTCAAAGCGATTTGACAAGGTTCCAACCGGAATCATAACACCACGAGTTGGCAACACCGATGGAGATTCGGGATTCCCTGAATACCTGATAAACAATAAAGTGAGCGCCGAACAATCGTGGTGGGTAGCCATCGTCAGGGGTAACCTGTAACTTTGTCGACGAAGAGAATGAAAAAAGCGAGAAAACGAGAGGACCGAGGCGGTCTTTTTCGCTCGTTGCTGCCTTCATCACTATCTCCTACTATTACCATTGCTGCGGCTGCTGCTGCTGCCGCTGTTGCTGCGGCTGCTGCAGTGAAGTAATAATAAGCATAGGATGCTACAGGGTGCTGACCGGCGCATGCGACGATACGAGACAAGCATCAGCGACCGAGAGAAGCAAAAGCCGGTGTTTCAGTCCTCCGTTTGCCTTCGGCTAGCGCACTACCGCCGTAGGTACGTTTACCTCGTGCGGTTTGGGAATGAATAAGGATCTCAGTTTTCTACACTAAGACTTTGTAACAAAATGAAATAACTATAGCGAGCAAGGAAGCGAGAGACAAGAAAAGGAGGGCGAAGCGAAAGAGTTGTACAGATGGAGAGAATGGTTATGAAAATGTGAAAAAGGGTGTTCGTTAATCGTGTTGTCATTCCTCAACGGTGAGGTGCAATGTGCCGAGGCTTCTCGCTCGTTTGCCGCGATTTCGGTGTGCGACTGTGTGCGCGCAGATCAAGCGAGAACGAGAGAGAGAGAGGGAGAGATCCGTTGCGTGAAGCGGAGACGAGAGTTGTGGCGGGATCTCTTCTCGAGGAAGCTCTTCCCCACCTACTCGGCCTTGAGGCGTCGAGCCCGTGATGCCGAGCGTCCCGGCTGTTTATTTAATATCGTCACGAGTCGTTGCCCCACGCGGAGGCTATGAGTTCCGAGGCTACCGCGATCGACGATCGTAGAAACGCGAGTCGATGCGGGTCAGTGGGTAAAGTAGATTTCTATCGTTGATGCAAAATTCGTTTTTTATGATTTCTCTCGATTTGGAATTTATAACGGGCTCGGTGTAAGCAGTGGCCGAGTTATTCAATGATGTTTGCCGTTTTTAGGGTTCTGTACCTTGGAGGAAAAAACGGAACCCCTATGAGATTGTTCACGTGCGTGTCTGTCTGTCGCAGCTCATTTTTTCGGAAACTATGCGATGCGGAAATTTGAAATTTGGTACAGCGATACATCTTATTAACCCACATATTTGTCAGTTGTTGACACTTAAAAATATTCATATGGGACTTGGAGTGGGGTGAAATTAGGTAATCGAATGTTTTTTTTCTCAGATTCTATAGATCATTTGGGACATTATTTAAAAGCGCTTGCTATGTACAGTTCGAAAATATTTCTTGTATTATTTCGAACATCATATTTCAAAAGATATTCTGAAAAATATGCGAATATAGAGCATCCCTCCTATTCCTAATTTTCGAAACTACTGGACCTAAATTTGAAAAAATAATGAGAGAACATAACACCTCACTTAAAGTTTACAGGAAAATTATAACAAAAGTCCTAAGTCTCAAAGATTTCCAGAAATCAATTATGAAAAATATGGCACGGAACACTCCAGCGCGTGAGTCGAACTCTTACCCAACCGACTTTTTTTTATGAGTGTCGAAAAAAAAAAAAACAATTCTCCTATTCTATGGATGATCGGTTGCTTCCTCGCTCGCGTATCAATTTCGCATTGAGGGTGTATAAACGTGATCATTTGTGAAGAGCGACGAGGGGTTAGGCTGAAATTTCAGCGTGTCGTCCTCGGGCTCTTGTGCCACTGCGGAGAACTGAGACGATATTATAGAACGTTATATATAAGACGACGAGAGCCGGTCACGGCACGAGGGCGGACGGAAACGAGAGAGCCCGGCCACGAAGGGATATACAGACGAAAAGAATGGCAAATGCGGGAGCCCTCGAAGGGCCGATGTTGCTCTCGGCGCGCAGACCATGCGCGTGTTGATATCAAATTTTTATCGCCGTATCGAGTTGCAAGATTTCACGTTCTTACTGCATCTCCTTCTCGCGCTACGGTCGCACGAATTATCGTCGCGTCTGCGGCGCGGTTCTGCATGGGTCTCCGGATGCAACGAAGATAATTGACATTTCTCCGACAACGTCGGAAGTGCCGGTCGTTCGTTGCGAAGACAGTCGCGAGACGAACGAGAGCGCAGAATTGTTCGTGCGAAACAAACAAAAATCGATTTGAAAAAAAATCCCCGAACCTCGAGGCCTCTCCACGGGTTTATCATTTTTGTGTAACGTCGATTATACGCGCGGAATGTTCGTACGGGAATCGCATCGCCGGAAGGTCGGTAACACGCGAGATCGCGCAGAAAGGATGAAAGAAGAGAGGAGCTAGACAGATGTTGATTAGGTAGAGCTCGGGGCGTTGATCTCGACCTTTTTTTTTCTTTCTGAATTCTCTTACGTGCGATTCGCGGCGCACTCTTCTGAATACACCGGCATCTCTTCGCCATGGCCCGTTGCGGTGTGTCTCTCGTTCGGTCACTTTCGCCGAGCAACTTCGTCGCTCTTTACTTTTTTTCTTCTTTGAATTTAAAAATCTTTCTTTTTTTTTGTTTTTTACTTTTTCATTGTCGCTTCTCGATTGTCGTTTTACCGGGCCTTCGCCATCGGACTCGCCGCGTGCTTCTGTTTTCTAGTCCGCACAGACCGGAGCCCGTGGATGGTGCGGGCGCGCGCGCACGCAATCCTCGTTCGCTCGCATCAACACCCAAAAAGCCCGCACACAGCGTGCATAACGATCTTTCGCCGAGCATCGGAGGCTGGCCAGCCAAGGACCCGCAATGGCGGCTACGCTAAGTTGGGACAATGCGTAATTATACGTAATGAGAAATTCTCCATAGCCGTCATTCAATTTTCCACGCTAATGAGACGTGCTCCGAACAATCAATATTATTTCAATTTGCCGAAACCTCGCACAAGAATTTTCCTTCTAATGGGGATTCAAAAATTCCATCTTAAAAACAAACGAAAAATACAAAAAATAAAATTTAAACAATTATTATGAATCTGGCGCTATCAAATCCTGAGCTCTGAATATTAAGATTGGCACCATATATCACCGCAACAGAGTTAAGGCAATACAACGATCAAATTTAATTCAAATGATTCCATTGTATTCATTCGGAACCATTTCCTCACCCATTTCCTCGGCCGAGCATTCC
>OZ020165.1:15859028-16038968 GCA_963971145.1 Sussaba pulchella
TGTACGCACATGTTGAGTCAGATTGTGCATGCGCGTGCGCGGTGAATCGCGGGTTCGCTCGCACGTCCGGTTTCCAACGTGTATATGTGCGTGTGCGTGTGTTAAAACGAATATGTCCCGTTGTACAAGTATGCGTACGCGTAATCTAACTACTATGCAAGAATGTAAATAAATGAGGCCATTCATATGCTAGAGGGTATACGAGAACACGATGTAGGGGATGCTGAGAGAAGACGAGGAGGTTATGAGGGAGGAGAAGTAGAAACTTACGTATTTACGTGCGATGGTTACATCTGCGAGCCTGGATCATGGTGTTATTACACGAGAGTGAATCGAGACGAGAATTTGTTAAATTTTCCGTTTCTCGTACTCGCGGAATATCTTCGAGTCGGCCACGTCGGAGAGCAGCGCAATAATCAAAGTACGAATCTTCTCGGTGCGGTGTAGTAGTGCCGAACGTGATATGCCTCGGCACCGACGCTATTTCTTTGGCCTCGTCCACGCAAACCGCAAAAATGAAAAAATTAAAAAAAAAAAAAAACGCGAAGTAAGCCGGGCGGCGCGAGGAGGAGGGAGGGAACCCCTCCGTGCCCGTGAGGGTTCATTGAAAAATGGAAAATTTTTCTCTCTCTTTCCGCGGGGTCGGTGGACCGCGCCACGGCTATAAGACATATTTTATGATTTCTCGAGGGGTTCTATGCCGTGTCGAATATCGTTTCCCGCCACCCCCGCCCCCCGTTACCGTCCATTCCACCGGTCTTATATACGCCACGATCTCTCGCTACGTCTTTCTCTTTCTATCGGCGTTACAACGAGCGAAGCGCAGAGTCTTCTGGGAAAGGTTCTTTATTCCCTCGCTTTACCTCTCTCTCTCTCTCTCTCTCTCTCTCTCTCTCTGTCTCTCTCTTGCTCCGTGTCTTTGTCTCTGAGCTGATGGTCCGCGGCCGCGAGTTCTTGTTCCACCGCGATTCCCTTCTTCGCTCTTGCCCTTGTTCCCTCGAGTGCAACGAAAGTGCATTCGAGCAGTGTGTGCGCGCGCGCGCGCGGCCGCGTCGCGCACGCGAGAGGACACCGCGCGAAAAACGTTGTAGTGTCGTGGATGGCCGCGCGCCCGGGAACGAGAGGAAGATGCAGGCGGAAGGGTCACTCGGAGAACGAGTGAAATGAGAGAAACGGAGAACGCGGGGAGGAGAGAGAAAGCGCGATGGAAAAAGAGACGGGGAGAGACATCGGTTGAGTAAAGGAAATTGCATTGGGTCGTAGCAATGGCAAAGAGCGATCGGCGGTATACATAAGCAACGTATAGCAGCTTCGAGAAGAGTCGGGATTCCTATTAGCAATAAAATCTGGGCTATCGACCGTTCTCCAAACGCATTTTAAGCGGATGCTCCGTAAGTGCGCACACGCTTTTTTTCTCGTCACGGGCTAATGTGGAGTTTGCCCCCTCCACACCCCAATACCGAGCCCCCATCCACTTTGGTCTTTGATGGCGAAAGTTCAAGATCGATTATGTACCAATGGAGTTCTCGTACTTGTCTGTTTAGGGAAATGAAACGAAACAATTTTTATTCGATTGAAAATGAAAACTTCTCAAATCAATTCTCGATTAGATCCTGAGATTCACCGCCTGGTTTTAGTTTGTGAATGAATAATTTACTTTTCATTACATTTTGAATGTTTTCGTTTTATTTATTTATTTTTTTTAGTTATTTCGTATCGGAGCGAAGAACGACGACTGAATTTGTGATTCAAAAATTCGGATGTCGTTTTTTTGTCGTGAACAATTTTCGTGTCGGCTTCCGGGGACGGAGGTTGTTTGCAGAAATATACATATGGTGGAAGATGAGCGAAGCCACGGGGTTGAGTATGCGCGCACAGGTATACAAGTTCTCCGGTAGTCACCGAGACGGTGGAGAATCTTGCGAGGGAAGGCGCGCAGCGCACTCACGGCGATCGCGGGGGGTTTCGAAGGAGAAAAGAGGAAAGAGGATGCAGCGGGACCAAAGGAAACGGAAAGAGACGGACATAGGCTGGGTTCCTGCTGCGGTTTCGGTCGTGCATACGTAATATCTGATTCCGAGGTCCCCGAGAACGGACGAGCGAGCGAAACCGACGAAACGAATGCGAGTTCTGCGGGGAATGGGAGAGAAGATGGAAAGGCGAACCGAATGCAGATACGACGAGAGACTGCACTGCTCGCTCGCGCATATGTTTGGCTGTTTGGATGTATATGTATATATATATACATGTGCATTGTATGCATATATGTGTGGAGAATACGAAAGAGTCGAAGTAAAGAGAGCTGTGGAGAAGCAGAGGATGAGAGAAAGATCGACAGACGAAAGGACGAATGAGCGAGACAAAGAGGGCGAAGAAAGGAGACTGGAGTACGCGGGCGGTTGTGAGGAACAGAACGACGAAGGTTTCGCGATAGGCAATGCCGACCAGATAGACGCAATGTTAGCGAGATAAAGTAAGAGGAATAAATAAATATATCATGATCACTGTTTTATCGCTGATGGGTAATTCAGATCAACAACCTCGGGACTACCGTACGCTTGAAAAAATGTACATGCATGTACATTTTTTCGAGCATGTATTGTTGGTTGAAGAGAAAGTGACTCGCCGGCGACCAAAACCGAGTATTGTCATTTCGACTCTCTTGTAACTCGAAAAATGTCATAGAAGATTCAAGCGATGTGGTATCAAGTTTGAAACTTCCTTTATTCATTGTTTCAAACTTACGTGAAATTGTGGCGGATTGGAAGATGCAACATGAGAAAATTGTTGCTCATAGCCCACAAAATACTTTTTTACAATCAATAACATCATTTCTCTGCGGAAAGCCTCGTCCACGATGACGATAAAAAATCAAAAAATAAATGACTAAAAAGATTAAATAATTTAAAAAAATAAAAGATGGAAAATGTTTTGAACCAGAACAGGGAGACTGTAATCTGTAACAGCCCGACTGTATCTGCGCATCCTCGAAACCTATTGTCCTCGTGTCCACAGCCGTTTTCAATTCAAATTGATGCCACGGAAAAAAAGCATAAAAACAAAACAAACGAAAAATAAATAAATAAAACAAAAGACCCGAACACACACGCACACAAGAGAGACGACTGTCGTTGGATTCTCCGACTCGGGAAGCCGGTCCTCACATCCTCCGCCTCTTTTCGCCGCTCCTGCTTCGCAAACCCTGCAGCAGACGCAGCAGCAGCACCAGCAGCAGTATCAGAAGCTTCGGAGTTTCCGCTTCGATCTTTGGACTACTGTAACACACGAGTTGCGCCGGGCACTGAGATCTCTCTCGTCCCTTCGCATTTCGATTCTCGGCCCGGCGGGTTCTGACGTTATACGCAATTCGGGGCTTGGTATCGTTCCCCCTCCGTCTTCTCCCCCAATCCCGAAAGCTGATTCTATCGGACCGTAAATATCACCGTCACATGGTAGCGCCCGAAGTTGCCGATCGCACGGAGATCGCTGCAAGGACAGGCCCAAAGGGCCATTTCTGGCCGAACGTTCCGGGAGAGCGCGAATCCGGAATCGAACGTTGGACGGCAGGACAGCGCGGAAGCCGAGCGCGGCTTCGCCCCAATTCGAAGCTCCGCGGGAGCTTTCGCGATCGCTGCAACGAAGGAAAACGGCGATTTCTCAGGTGGAGGGCGCGATACAGTCTCCAGATTTTTCGGTCTCCGCGCGAACCGAATCGCGAGTACCGAGAGAAACGATCGCCTGACGTTTGAAAGCCTCCTCTCTCTTTTTTTATCTCTCTCTTTCGCGTGTGAGAGCTCTCGCGCCGATACAAACGCGAAAACTTTGCGGTCCCCCACCTTAACGTCTCGAAGATTGCAGTGTCGCGGTCGATGTCGCCAAACGGCCAGCCGGGCAAGATCGCTCGCCTTCTTTACGCGCTTCGAAACTCTCCGCGGGAAAGAGGTTGGTTCGGGGCTCTCGATTTCGCGAGACGAGTATCTCCTTTCTCTCCTCCTCCCCGCCCCCTCCGGCTGTCTGGCGATGCCTCTCTCTCGTGGCTCTCGTTCCTCTTTCGCAGCTTCCGCCGCTTTGGTCTCGTTGCGTTAACCGGGACCACCGGATATTCGCCGAATCTTTCAACAAACGTCCCTCGGACTTGTCCGAGAGAGAACCCCGAGTCCTCTCGCGTGGCATTGTATTGAGAAGCCGCACTCTGGCTCTCTATATATATATATTATATATATATACACATATGGATACGGGTATCGCAGATTTATTTCCCATCAATGCCTTCCTTTGCACCAGTTCAGGTTTGGAATCTCCAGACCGATGAGAATTGTCGAACGTAATGATTTAATGGCTACGGTGAAATGTACCAGTGTCTATAATGTATCAAATCTCCGTGTATAAGTTGGATTGAATGATATCGATTAAGACGGGGGAGAAATTGCAGTTCTCCTTCAGCTATCTTCACTTATTTTTACTAAAATAAATCAAGGATAAATTAAATATTTTTAACGTCGATGTTAATAAGGTGACTGAATAATCCTGATGATAAGACCTGACTAAATAATTATTTTGCTTCGACATTTTTCCCGTGCAAACGACCATTTAAATTTCAATACCTTATTTCGATCTAACAACAGATTATTATTTTTCACAATAAAATCGAAACAATCGCGGTGCTAAAACTTCTCCCGTTATTAAAACAGCCGCTATAAAATACGATGATCAATAAAACTCGTTCGTAAATAATATACAGTAAGTTTTGCTCTCGTAAACTCGATAATGTCTAACGTAATTGTGAATTTCGTGTGTTACAGGTAAGTTTCGAGCAAAGAAGCATTTGGGGATCGTAAAATTCGCGGAGAGGATAAGGAATTCCGGGCAGAACGTTAATCTATAAGTCGAGATCGGCGTTGCTGGAGGAGAAACACAAGAGGAATGGCACTTGTATGTAAGTGTAAGCTGAAAGGGCGGGAGGGGGGTAGGGCGCGATGGGGCGAGAGAAGAGCATTGCTCTGGTAGTCGTGGCATGGGTCGGGCGGACGGAGAAGGCTCGGGAGAGGAGTTCGGACCGGGCGAGGGGACGCGCGGTGAGAAAGAAGAGTGGGCATTATTTGACCGGGAAAGAAGTATAAGAAGGCGCATCGTTGGAAGAGACGAGGGTGTACCGGGCGATCGTCCTGGCGGTTCGACGCGCCGACAGTAAATATACTTAAGGCGGTGCCGCACGTCGGGATGGGCGACTCGACGTAGCACACACAGGGCAAACGCGAGGAGAGGCGAAGACTCCCGTCGGCAGCGAAGAAGGCGGTTGCGAGCCTCCGGCTCTCGGTGAGGCTCCGCAGGACGACGACGACGACGACGACGACGACGACCACGACGACGACGACGACGACCACGACGACGACCACGACGACGACGAAGACGACGACGAAGACGATGACCAAAGCGCAGAAGACGACCGAGACAACCAAGACGATGCGGTCGTCCGGAGGTGGAGGAGATTGAGAGTGAGGGCCCGCTTTGCATTTGTTTCGGAGATCGGGCGCACCGTTCTCCTGCGCCTCGCGTTCCTCCACCTCGGCCTTTGAGCTGTCGCCCTTCGTTTCCCCGTTGTCCAACGGTGTGTGCGGTGCCACAGAGCTTTTCGGAGACGCTTGCTTTTTGGCGAACCGAAAAGTCACCTTCGGCTTTAGCAACCGCGCACTAGCTGCACCACCATCATCATCAGCAACAGCAGCAGCGGTAACGGCAGTAGCACCGAAAAAGACGGCGGCGCGGAGGACAGCCGTCGGTCCCTAAATTACCGTGCGGCAGTTGCCGAGTTCCCAGGTCCTTCTGTTCTCTTGCCAAGGCGAAACAGTCTCGAAACGAAGAGCAATGTATTCCGGCTTCCGTGGTGCTCTCGTTAATTGATAACTGATATCTCGGATCTTGAGACAGTTTCGTGGAACCGCGCGGTGTTTCTCCGACTTTCGTCTCTCGCGGTTATATACATGCATTCGACGCGGGCGAAAGGCGGCCAGCGAAGCACCGCACAGTTCGTTATTCACGTTGAAACGGCGAAGAAAACTCGAAAACAGATAGTGCGTGTATATATGTGTATAGCCTGGGGGCCAAAACCTCGGCATTGGTTACAGCGGGGACCGCGAGATCGCCCGAAGGATGCATCTCTCGCTAGGCATCACCGGCATCAGCAACGCCGGGTCGAGAGAACCTGGCATGTCCGCGAATCTGCGGAGGTATCCTCTCAACGTTTCCACACACCGATAATCCAGAAGAACTATCTTCATCTTTCTCATTTCGTATCTCTTATTCCGGCGTTATTCCTTCTCTTCCTCACTTGCCCGCGCTCTTACTCGGCTTCACGACCGGCACGTCTTCTTCACCGGACTGTATCTACGTGCTGCCTCTGCCGCCGTTGCTGCTGGTGCCGGTGCTGCGCTGCAGTTGGTACCCCAAACCACCTCAACCCCCTTGAGCTCCTCGTGTGTGCCCTGCTGCTCCTGCTGCCGCAGAATTTCGGCTCGCCGTTCGCCGATGCACAGCAACGAGAGAAATCGTGAACTGCGTGTGCTGCTGAAGAGAACAGCGAGGGAGAAAGAGCGAGAGAGAGAGAGTGAAGGCAGAGACAGTCGTAGCTCTGAACGCCGCGCCGACTGTCGTGCGACGTTTTTTTTTCATTCGCTTCTTCTTTCCCGCTACTCCTCGTATTCCTTCTTCTTCGCCCTCTTCTTTCCACTCTTCCTTGTCTTTCTTTTCCCCCCACCCTCCGATCCCTTACTCTCCCCAGGTTTTTTTTACCCAAGCCCGGGAAGACTTATAAGGCGATTCCTCGCGTTCCACGAAGAAAAAAGCGCACTAAAAATTGCATCGCGTCCCCGTCGACGGTTCCCCTCCCCCCTCCCGCTTCTGCTCTTTATATCCCGCTTGGTTTGATAGTTCGTTCTTTCGTTCGGAAGACCGAGAGGATCTCGCGATTCTCTCGCTGTGGGATCCTTCCGTTGCACTTTCACGTGTATTTTTCGTCTCCTTTCGTCGTCCGCACCGTGAATGGCCGAAAACGTCGTGGATTCGAATCGCACGGTGCCGTCGATCGCATAGACGCAGGTGTTACGAAAAATTTCGATAGTGTTTCGTTGAAATATTGTTTTTTCTTTAATGATCGATGAATATTTTGATTATATCGAAATAGAAATTGGGGTGAGACCTGGCTGTAAGAAACAAGCCCGAGTAAATAAATCGTTGGGTTCTGACATAGTTGTCCGATGAGGGTCATAAGTGCAAGACCTAATTATTGTCACTAACAGAGAAAGAATGTAGCTATAAAAGAATAATTAGGTTGGGATCGCCAAAGCTTCGTACAATAAACAATGTAAGACGTAATTCTAATGAGCAATTATCCACGGGGCTCGCTCATAAGTAACCTCCAGGATGGGTACCCAGAATCCACGAATCACGGTGAGGATTATCCTCATTACCGGTTCCCCGTGGAAAAAGGCTAGACCATGACAACGACAAAATAAAGAGAAAAGAATTCGCCCATGGCCTCTGGGCCATATCGCGTGAGCATCGGAGCCTTCGTTCTTTCCGACCGAGCTTGTCGCTGCGCAGCCTCGCTGCTCGGCTTTTTGGCGGTGCAACTACGCCATAAGGGCTGATAGATGTGCGCGTCATGGTCCGGTAGAGTGAAAGAGGAAACGGAAAGACGCAGCGTTGGAAAAGCGAGAGGTCCATAGCGAGAAAGAGACGGCCATGAAGATGTAGATGAGAGAAACGGAGCGGAAGAGAGATGGAGAGAGAGAGAGAGAGACAGCGAAAGGCTGTAGCTTTGCACGGCAAGAGAATCTAGCCTTCTTCCGTCTGTAGCGTCGCGACGTTATCTCAATCTTGAAACGGGATACGAGCTACGCCCGCGCATCCTCCACCGTGAATTCTAATGCCGAGCACGGTGCAGCCCCGGTTGCCACCCCATTTCGCTCGTAAAACAAACCAAACCGAGAACCGGAGGTATGGCCGAGACGAGAAGAGAAAAAAATAAGACGAAACAAAGCAGAAGAATAACAAAAAAATAAACGAAGAAAGAATAATGTGGAAAATGAGACAAAGAGGAAAAAAGTCATGTTAACTGTAACAACGATAAAAGGACTTGCCCTTTCTCATTCTCTCGGGTCCCTCCGCCACACACGGGACAAGCATACTAACGAGATATTCCACCTGGATGTTTAAAATTCACATTTGAATGTCAAGGGTACCGAAAAGGAGACATTGGAAGGAGGAAGGGAGACAGAGATTGAAAGAGAGAGAGAGAGGGAGAGAGCGTCCGGTGGTGGTTCGGAGACAGGGCGAGAGATGCCTGCATATGCGAGCGTAAACCCAACGATTTTTTTTCGTATTTCTTTGTTTCTCTTCACCCCTTCTCAGGCTCCATCCCTCAACCTTCGTATGCAGAAAAGATACGTTCGAATACTCGGATCAACGACAATTGTCGTTTGGTTCGCGAAGCAAAGTATTATTTCCAGATTTCTCATTATTGTTATTATTATCATTATTATTATTATTATGAGTATTATTATGAGTATTATTATTAGTATTATTATTATTATTATTATTATTATTATTATTATTATTATTATTATTATTATTATTATTATTATTATTATTATTATTATTATTATTATTATTATTATTATTATTATTATTATTATTATTATTATTATTATTATTATTATTATTATTATTATTATTATTATTATTATTATTATTATTATTATTATTATTATTATTATTATTATTATTATTATTATTATTATTATTATTATTATTATTATTATTATTATTATTATTATTATTATTTTTTTATTTCTATGATTATTATTATTCAAACGTAATTACCCTCATTCGATAAAACAATAATTCGCGTATGTCGCAAACAAAAATTATGAAAAATCTCAACCGGACATTTGTACCGCTAGTTTTTGCGTCGTACAATCGTTCTCGCTCACAGCAGAAATGCGTGAATAAGTGACTCGTTCCCTCAGTTTGCGCTAACCTACGACGAAGAAAGACGGCCCGCGAGGACGAAGAGGTGGCTCATGCTCGCCCGCGCGCGGGGTAGACATTGGATTATTCTGAAATAACGAGAATACGCTCTCACGGTCATGCTGCGGTCGTCACTTCTCCGTACTTCACTGCGTAGACTTACCGCCAGCATCAGCATCGGACTCGCGTCCTCGACCAGCAGAAATAATGCCGTTGCTGTGGTACTGCTGACGCTAGTGCCGCTGTTGTGGCAGCAATGGTGCTGGACAAGAAGAATCATCGCGACCGCAAGAACGCTTCGGAAGTCATGCTCGGATAGCGTCGGCTCCGCAGTGGAAACTGCATCGAAGTTGTGTATATATTCTCGGTCTCTCTATTTTTTTTGTGTAATTGAAGAAAAAGGACGTGAACAAAAAATTAATTTGATACAACCGCGTGGGCTAGACGTCTTGGTATGCTTTTGTTTTTGTACGGATTGACGGCTTCCGGTACGTGGTTCGAACTTTAGGCGGTTGTTTGGGATAAATTTGGGGGTAGACCGCGGTGGGAAAATACATTTTTGAGATGTGGGATATGCGATGCACCCTCGCGGAAATAGGTATTGACCTCTGACAGATATATATGTGCATTAGAAGAATGGAAATACTGATAGGATATACATGTATACGCACGTATACGTGTACACTAGGGTGTCCCGTAATACAGTCATATTGGATTTTTCAATGCTCTTATCGTCTGGAACGATTGAGTGTTTATGAATTGCAGAGAAATTGCCGAACATTGTGTATACAGGAAAAAACAAACGAGTTCAATCGAACGACAAAAGTCCATTTCGGTTAAAAAAACGATTAAGTCCACCGTTTGTTTGTTAAACAGAAACAATAAGACTCATATTATTTTTTTCGCAAGCTTCCCGAAAATCGGTCTATCGGTAATATAAAATTTCGGTATTTGACAACGTAAACGATCATCAATTTCCCCCGCATCGGTAGGCAAAATCAGAAAAGTCCGTGATTGGTCGGCAAAACCGGACAAGTTCAACAGAGTTTTTTTTTTTTAAATCTATAAATTACAGACTAATAACATTTTATAGAATACTACCTTAAATAGCACCAAAAACTGAGTGTTACCCCATAATCGTTATTAAAAGTCTATCTCTCCGCTGTAACAGACCGTTCGCAGGGTAAAATCGTTATTCCTCGGAAACTCCTTTTCTGGACTTATTCGGTATCGCCACCAAACCACAGACGCATATATATGTACAATGTATATAGCTGTCATAGGTCCATAGCTGATTCCGAGAGGGTGCATCGCGCATCCTGCTAGCCGCTAGACATTCCGAGAGGTCCCCCACGAATATCTCCTCAGCCCCCTCCCCCTCGCGGGTATTATGTATTACATCCTCGCCACGACGGGAGGCCTGCCGGTGGTCCCCGAGATTCTATTTCTTTCTTCGTTTGTATCTGTGTATGGGTTGTATTTAAACGCGGGACGTGAGCTACCGCTTGATTCCTACGTCCAGATAACTCAATCCCGAATCCGCAGCGCCGGTGCCGTTGCTATATCGTTGCGTCGTGTCGCTGCCGGTTCTGCCGCTGCTGCTGCTGCTGCTGCTGCCGTTGCTACCTCTCGTGTCTTTCCCCATCTTCTCGCTTCTTCTTCAACCAACCTTATCCGCACAAAAGCTATATCGCGACATCCAAGTACGCGGCAGCTATGCCAATGAAGAAGCCAACATTTTTTTTCCGACATCAATTTCGCACGCCCGTGCCATGGTTCACATTTTTCCGGGCTTTCGTCACTATTTGCCTCATGCCCCATGTCATCATACGTACATTTGTTTTTCTCAAAATTTTGGAATGTCGGTGGTTTGAAAAATTTCACGGCGCACCATTCAACGGGGAACTGCAGCTTCGAAGCTGGCAAACTTTTGGGATATAAACGCAACCTTTACCGTTATTATGGACTTGGGATTCTGGTATGGGGTATTACTATCGTGATCGTGGGTTTCGTCGTATCGTATATAACCCCACGACCATCCAGCGGCTGTACCATATACGTATGTGAACAAGTGCCGGACTCGTGGGGTTTCGACTCAACACGACATTTTTTCATTCCGTCAGTTACCTTGAATACTTTTTTTTATTTCTTTTCTCACATCGATAAAACATAATGAACTGACTAAACAGATTTATACATCATAATATATCAGACATGCTTATCTTACTAAACAATGACGACGATTGATTGTACTAGTTTCCGTCCGAATATCGAATTCATTGCAATAATCTGTGATTAAGTAAATGAACGAAATAAAACTTCCAATCCGTTACTGCACTTTCCGCGTAAATTTGTTGTACAGTCTGATCCTCCGATTGAAAGTAAAAGAAAAAAACTAAAAATGCAATCGGAATGAAAAACAAATAAATAAAATAAAAACATTACTTTCGCGAATATCCCACTCGCCTACATGATCTCCGGCACGTTTCTCTCGACAGAATTACCCTCTTTTTCTTTCTCCGGCCTCATCGTTCTCCGTACACGTATCGCAGTCTCTCCCCCGGCGTTTGCCGGCTCGCCTGATTATTTAGGCAGCGAATGTTTAATCGAAGCATTGTATCGGTTAGTCCTCCTCGGCACCGTGTCCACCCTCTCTCTCTTTTCCTTCTTCCGCCCTTCTTCCCCGCGGTTCTGCGGGCATCCTCCCCCTCGCCCGATGGGTTTGTCGCGTAGGATGCTAACGTTTCTCCCCGAGTCCTCTCCGCGCGGCTCCCCTCGTTGTCGTCGCTCGCCCTCTCGTCCCCTCCCGCCCCACCTACTCTTCTTCCCCATAGCTTGTTCGTTTATTTGCTGGTGGCTGATACCTCATTACCGCGACAGATCCATCGATAAGCGCACCGTTCTCGGAAACACACAATGCGCCCCTCCTGCTTTCGTACGCTCGCCGAGGTGCACAGCCGAGGCTCATCTCCTCCTCCTTCTTCACCGTCTCAACCTTCTTCTCCTTCTTCTTCGGCTCCTCTGCCTCCCTCGCCTCCTCCCCCGCCTTCTTCGATCTTTCGTCGTAGCGCCCCTTCGTCCCTTTTCTTCGTCTTCGCCGATTCTTCTTCTTCTTCATCGACCGCAGCTCCCTTCTTCTTCTTCTTCTTCTTCTTCTTCTTCTTCTTCTTCTTCTTCTTCTTCTTCTTCTTCTTGGTCCTCGTTCTTTCCTCCTTGGCCACTTACTCAGGGTCGAGAGCTCGACTCGTGCGACTCTCATTTACCGAGAAAAGTAGATATCACACCGCCCCGTCGGGCCCCGAGCGCTATTTACCTCCCTCACCCGCGGTTTATCCTACTCTCCACCTTCTCCTCCTCCACTTCCTCCTCCTCCACCTCTTCCTCCTCCTTTTCCTCCGTCCCCGTTCTCGTGGACCATATAACTCCATCCCCGGCGGTCGGACGCCGCGTTTGTCCACGTCGTATACTTTTATCTGCTGCAGAGATTCAATTCGAGAAGAGAAGGGAAAAAAAATAAAAATAAATAAATAACCGGACGACAGGAGAGGATTCGGCACTCGGACCCCGACAGCCCGTCCTCCGCTGTCCAATCGAGACCAGAATCACGTACGAATTTATCTTTCTAGCGTACAGCAGGTCCCTTTTCGTACACACGAGGTAACGAGCTGTGCTCCCGCTTCGACCATCGGACAGCCGTCCGAATAAGTCAACCTCGCCTATATCTTTCGAAACCCCGAAAGAATCTTTCGGTATTTAAAAAAAAAAAAACAAGAATAAAAAACAACAACGTTGAAAAAAAACCCCCCAACAACGGTTGTCAACAGTGGGAAGATGTATGTGACAATTTTTGAAAAATTCTTCCGTAGTCTGAGTATAAATTAAATTGATTGTGCAATGCGGAAGAAAGTGTTTGTCAAAGAAAAAAAAAGTCGACTATAAATCAGTCGGTAATGTAGATCCCACGTAAAATTATAGTCCACGAGTTGTCGTTATTGCGATCGTATAGCATAAATGTTGTAGATACACCCGATTTTTTTGTTATCCGGTAAATACTAGGCGGTTCAGTCATGTTGACCCATTCAATTTTATTAACTCGATTAAGCGGCGGCTAATGCTTATAGATCGACAAGGCAAGAGAGTTAGAGTCAGAGAGACAGAGGAAAAGAGGGAAGTACTGAGAAAATGATGTCGGATATAAGTCCTGCGCGATAAAGTCTCAGGACATACTAACGTGGGGGTTTGTATACGTATTTCTGGATAATCGAGCGTAGGAAGTCCGTGGCGGTGAGCCGACTCCCCCTAATTAACATACAATTTCTGTCATCGTGCGCTCCGGGGAAAGCGTCGAGTCTGGCAGTTCGTGAGCCTTCGCTGCTAAATGCGCTTTTCAGTGCGCGGCGCTTAGAGAAACCGAGATCGAGAGAGAACGAGAGAGAGAGAGAGATCGTCGTGCCCTCGGGGAGACTTACGGCACGCAAGCCCAACCACTTGGGACAAATTGCGCACGCTCGATTTACATATCGCGAGCACAGCACACGGGTTCGCTTCGCACGCGCGTACGTACGATAAGAAATACATTTCTGCGATGTGTGCTCGAGCAGCGTGGCGTCGCGTTGCGGTGCTGATGCTGCCGTTGGATGGCACAGCGTGCGCGACGCAAGTTAAAACGGTATAGTTGGATATATCTACGGCCCAGCGTGTTCTCGTCTCGATTACTATCTTCGTGTTTATGGTCTTTTTATGGGTTATCGTCGAAAATGCAACAATTGTCGATGATAACCGATGACGAGGGATCGGTGATTGGTCGGCAGAGAGGCGTGGGGTGGCGGTGGTGAAGGGGATACGGAGGCACAGGGTCGTATACAAGCGGGTGGAAGGAACTACGCTGCAGTTTGAAAAAGAGCAAGAAGATGCGGAGGATGGGATCGAAGAGGACAAGCGCGACCCCCGCGGTTTCGTGTACAAGTGCGCCGGCAGCCATCTCCGACTGGCTATCGAACGTACCTTCGTCGCGCACACTCTCGGGTTCATTTCTCGCTGATACATATGGGAGTAAGGAAGAAAGTGAGAGAACGAGAGATGAAGACAGGGAGAGAGAAAGAGAGAACGAGTGGACCAAGACTCACATTCTCGTCGGCACCGCGAGAATCTACTCGCGGCGGCGGTGGCGGCGGTGGCAAGAGCGAGGTCGCACGCGCATTTGTGCGCGCAAATCCTCAGCGACGTCGGACCTATTTATATGCAAGAAAGTGCGTGTGCGTCAGGAGCATACACCGTCGGGCATACATAATTAATATTTGAACAAGCAACATCGGCCCTCGCGGACGGAGAGTGAGAGAGAAAGAAAGGAAGAAGAGAACCCAGCCGAAAAGGGTTTCTATGCGGGGTCTTTGCGACAAGCCTCCACGGCCGGGCCGAGGGTTGGCGCGGAACGGGGCTGCGCACCGCTCAGTGGCCGCGAGTCAAAACTCCGAGCTCAAAACAAAGCGAAACTCTCGACGAAACCATTCAAGACCCCTTGCTTTAAATATGTATACGTATATCTTCGTATCTGCATCTTACGTTGTTGCTCTTCGAGGCCCAACGTTCCTCACGGAGTTTCTAACTTGGCGAACACGGCTAGTCTTCGTACACACATGTATGGATGTATGAAAAAACGAAGAATAATCATTAAAAAAATTAGTCACGGTTAATCAGAAACGGACGCGCATATTTCGACCGCGTTGCGGCATCCTTCGGGGTTAGCCCGTGCATTGCGTTAATTAATTTTTTATTCATATTTTCGTGTGTCACACACGGAGAAGGGACAGACCGGTTGCCGCTACGACCAATTGTACGAGCGCGATTTACTCGATTCCGTTACTGAATTATTTATTCGCTTATCCAATTAGTTTGTTGCCGCGTACGAGAATTTTTTTTTTCACGGGTATCTTCCAATTATCATTATTATCATTATCATTATTATTGTTGTTGAGCTCGATTCTCGCCACTTTTATTATCATTATAATTATGAAATAATTTTTTTGAACTTTCGGGTCTATCAATCAAAGGAATTTTTTGGCGCACTCTTGGTAGAGCCGTCTGATTTTTTTTCACAAATTTTTTTACTTTCATCTTCGTTCTCATAGTCGAGCTCCTTCGTAGCTCCTCTCAAAACCTGCCAGTGGCCTGTCCAGGTGCGTGCCCTCCCAGTTAATTTGACCTTTGTGCGTGTGGGAAGGCTAGCATCCCTTTTGTTACTTCCCTTCGCCCTTTCTCATATATTCCATGCGCTTCGTATTCTCACCGACGTACGAAAAAATTCTGGTACCGCAGCATCGTCATCATCAGCAGCACTAGCAGACGATCTTTATCAATTATTTATTGATACAAAATATCGTATCGCATCGAAGAACGATATTAAAGTTCGATTCGATCGTTCGGGCCTCAGACTCGCATATATAACTTTGTTAATGTTTTCATTCGAAAATAAAATATTATAAATGCGTCGGACCACCAAAAACAATGGTTCTTGCCGCTGCGGTTTATTAATTGGCACTTCGGGGCCCTCTTTTTTCCTCCGACGCTCGATCCATCTTTATCATTCCCTCCCTCTTTTTCTCTCTCGTTTGCCGATCGTCTAGGCAAGAGAAAAAGTCTACGAACGAATGACCGAGCCGAAGATACCGAAATCTCACTACGAATCCGGAAGGCGAGGGCGAACGTCGGCCGAGCGAGGGCGCGAGCGCTAGAGAGAGAGAGACGGAAAATCCGTGAGAAGGTACGTAGAAAATGAAGGAAGAGAGAAAAAAGAAAGGAAAATAAGAGGGAAAAAAAAGGTTTCGGTAGGTGGACGAGAATGAGGAGAGGGCGGCAGTGTCGGCCAGTTCTACAGAAACGACGAGGCTGATGTATAGCGTTTGCCCGACGTAAAGGTAGATGGCTTCCACGCCCAGAAACGACCTCGAAACCTCTTCTTCGATTCCCTCCCCCTCCCCGTACCCTCCGCCGAACCTATCCTTCTCTTCTCCGGCTCCTTATCCACCATCTTTCTCCGTTCCCTTTGTTTATTCTCGAGCTGACCGCTCGGAAGCGAATTTTCGGGGCCTCGTTCCTCATCACGTGTGTGCCCGTAACTCGCGAATCGCAATCGCCGGAGATTGAATCCACGAGCCAATCGCGGATTGAGCATTCGTTTCCATCGGAAAAGTCCAGCGACCGTGACACGCCACCGCGCTGGATGCGCCATAAGGAAAGAAATTGCCCGTCATGGGAAAACGGTCGCGGTCTCGTCCCAGACAGTGGCCATCGCTAGTTGCTTTCTTGCAATCCGTCGCTTAACAAATTAAAATTAAAGGAAAAGAAGAACATTTCTTGAACTGTTTTCCTCAACGCTTCGGTACGCTATGTGATTATTAATGACAAGTTCGTTTAGTTCCTTATTCTTATGGTCCCTGAACCTACCATTTGCAGCTTTTTTAGTTTATTTGAATTGAAGGCTTTCAAATTTTGCATTTTTTTAATTTCAAAATGTGCTCTTGGGGAATGGTCCAGGGCTAAGGAATTCTCATAGATTCGAAGCTGTGATGAAATCTTCGGCACCATCTGTTTTATTTTTCATACACACCCAAGTAGAAAAAAATATATAACTTTTATACAACAAATTTGACATTTTTTATATAGTAAAAGTCATATATTTTTCATATACAAACTATCCATAACCCGCATACGCATAGCTCAAAGTCTTCATAAAATCTGTCATTTTCGACATGAACAAGTGACCGTAACGGAACTCTTTATCGCTCTATGCACGCTATAAAATGCACCCAGGAAGGGTCTGATATTGTCAGCGGCCAGAAATCCGTATCAATTCTACACAGATTATGTATAGTTTGCATATGAAAAACATATGCCTACTTCTACATAGAATCTGTTAATCTTTTGTACATAGGTTATATTTTTTTCCACAAGAGCAGTGCGCACACGTGCGTTGTGTGGACCGCGCCGTAAGCAAGTCGTGAGTGGAAAGAAGAACAAAGCGACGAAATTTGCGACGATGGCCGGAGAATTGCGTAGCCATATATATATATACAGCGTCTTCTATACGAGAGAAGGAAAGATAGAACAGCAGCTCGTTAACGGCGGGTTATATCCGACGCTCGCGAATTAGTGGCAAAAGCCTCCGGGGGCCGATTACGTCACCGTGGGACTGTCTCGCGGTCAACCGAACTCCGGCAGGAGCTCCGAGGCAACCCGCGGAAAAAATCCGTCGTCGAACAGCTTCACGAGGCGCGAAGGAGTCGGGAGGGGACAATAATAATTTCTACGATTGCAAAAGCAATGACGCTAATAAGGTGCTACGCTCACGGCGTGTAAAACTCGGCTGTATTTGCGTCGCGAAACCGCGTATACGCGCACTGATGCACTGCAGCTTCAACGGTCCGCTTTCGCCGACACCAAACTTGCCGCGATAATTTACCACAGCGCGCACGCGACTCACCAACCGAACCGATTTTCTAATCGCCACCTATTAACGCTTTCAAATGGTAATTAAATCATTTTACCTTATTATTTATTTTCGCATAAATTAACGTATTATTTGATTATGCAGATATAGCGATTATCAATTATTTTTATTGGTTCCTTTAGAGGTGTTGGAGTTACGTAATTTTCCGTCGAATCAGTTGCGAGCGAACGCGCGATTGCGTGTGTGATAAGCGATCGTAGAAGTAATGGAATCGAACACCCAGATGGGAATAATGAGTTTTACAGAGTGTTATTAACGATTCCAAGTCATGGTAAAGGATTAGAAAATTATTAGTCGTATCTCTTAATAATCATTCTAAGCATATGCATATGTTTTGTTTTTTCTAAGGACTGAGATTAATCGATATTTCAATTCTCGCTGGTGCTGCGAGTTTTATCGTTAATATGAACCTATTTTGGTGAACAGAAATAAATACTCGGCTCGAATTATGAGTTCCGCAAGCGGATAGGGAGTTGCGAAATATCAAGGTTGAAGTTAGACGAGGAAGGGGATTTCTTACCTCCGCGAGAACTAGATATCGAGAGTCGTTGGGGGAGAGAGGAGAGAAGTGCGGTACGAGGTTAGTTAGTCCGACGATTATCCACGGTTTCTTCTCGTGGATTATTAAGCATCTCTTCCGGACGATCGAGGGTGTTTGCTCTTGCGGAGCGGAGTGCACGGTGCATCGTCTTCGCTGCTACGTCGCCGTAGCGTTTGCTGGCAGCAAAAGCATCAACCACTGCCGCCACCGCCGCCGCCACCGCCACCGAGGCTCCGAGCTGCTATGTAATTATCCTCAGAAGGTCCTTGGGAAAGATGCTGTGGACAATTTCCGAGCGGTCATATAGCCAACACGAGAGAGAAAGAGAGAGAAAAACACAATAATCATGCAACGTCATTGGATAACGCTTGACTTTGACTCACGTCGAGATCATTCGACACGTAATACAGTTCTCACCCAATTTCATAGCTCCATCTTTTTTAACACTAATATTTCTAACAACCTCGAGTCGGACGCAGCACAGACTCAAGATTGTTAAGTTTTTTTTGGTTGTTTTTGTGTTTTTTTTTTTACTTCCGACAATAAACGTTATCGCGTGCTGACGACCAAGCGGAAGTTCGGCCCTTGACAAAATGACGAGAGACAAACGAGAGTCCTTTCCGTCGGTGGTTACTTTTTCCACGCGAGGACGTGAAATTGGCTGGGACCAAAAAATTCCGTGGGAGTAATTCGGTTTCGTTGGACGGTTCTCCAACCCGAGTGGTCGTGGCCGGTGATTTTCGCAGAATTCGCGAATTTTCGTATATTATATTCAACAAAAATAAAAGAAAGTTCGTGAGGGAGAGACGGAAACGGCGAAAGAAGTAGACAAAAACGAGATGGAAAAAAAAATTTAATTTGACGAAACTCGGACCTGCGGACGAAAATGAACGTTGCCGGTTTCGTTTGATTTTTATTCTTGATTATCGTTTCGATGATTAGAGCGGGAGTGTGTCTTACCGACGGAGCGTGAAACCCTTTGAGAACGAGGAGGAGACGAAATAAGGCGAAGGGAGCGAGCGAAAGGGAGAATCGCCATTTTGTCATGAGAAAAGGGACGCGAGGGAAAGCGCGTCTCTTTGGATGCTAGAGTGGCAACGGTTTAAAGACCCAACGGAGAATGCAGGAAGGTCTAATTGTGAGAGTGGGGCCCCATTACGGGGGCCGAAATTACAGGGCCCGTACCCCCGACCACGAGTCTCGTCCTCAACGGTTTGTAGGCAAAGAGAAAGAGAATCCGAGAGTCCGTGGGTATACACACGGATTTATCGTACCGATACTACGACCAACGACTATTGCCCACTAATACTGTTCCGATACTTATGGAGGCCACGACGACAGTGTCCAGAGTTTCCGTCCTACGGTCTTGGCCTACCGAAGCCCTCCAGGATGTCGAGGCTGGAATGCACATTCCGAGAAGTACATCCACCGAAGCTATTATCTTTCATCCGAGGATGCGCGGTTATCGCCTTGTCATTCGTGCCTCAATACCACAATGGCCACGGGCCCTTTTCTTTTGTTCCCCTTCGGGCTTCTCGGGGTCCGTTTATACGTGAATGTGTATATATCGAGAAGAGTGTCCGTGGATTTGTTTTCAATACAAATCTAGATTTTTATTTCGAGCTTGATGAATTTTTGCATACTCGACCTTGAAAATGAGAAGTTCGTTGTATGCATGAAATTTCGAAGAATTACGCACACTTTCGTTTCCGTACTCTTTGATCAGAATTTCGGTACATCTTGACGAAATGTTGGACACACAACGATCAAAATAAAAAGAGAATTACTATATACATCTGATTTTGAAATAACTACCCCTGTCACCGTAAAGTAAATATTTTCGCGCGAAGCAACAACTCTTGCGCGACTTTTCAGCGTGATGCGCTGTATACGCAAATCGCGATCGAATCGCACGCTCGATTTCGCATTCGACGCTTGACTAGAGAGAAAGAAAAAAATAAACGAAGGAGAGAAAAATGGAGCGAAAGGTGGTGAACGATAAAATCGTGGGTGAGTGTGAACTCGGAATTTTTCGCCGCTCGTCCCCCCCTAAAGCGTTCGCGATCTGTCTCGATCTGTCATCGAGAATGTTGACCGTCCAGCAGCTATGCCCGGATCTCCAAGAGCGAGAGGACTATTAATCAGTTTGTGGTCGGTCGGTGGTCCCTTTAAACGGATTTAAAGGACGACACCGACAAAGAAGAGTTTTTCGGCGGAGAAAAAGAAAAAGAGGCAGAAACAGGGAGAGAGAGGGTGAGAGAGAAAAAGAGAGAGGGATCGAGAACGGTCATCCGCCCCTTCGACCATATGCAGTACGTCGTACCATATAACGCGTCGCTTGCAGGGCTCCCAGCTTCAGGGTCTCCTCCGACAATGGCTTCGGGGCCATTTCTCCGGGTTTTACTCGAGTTGCCTGTACAACCCGTTAAAACACAAACTCGTCCAGCAAAAGCGAATCTTTGCATTCCCACTGAGGGAGGAAACTTTGTTCCGTGTGAAAATATATTTCACGGACACGAATAACATTTTTTTTTTTTTTCATTTCCGTTATTACGACAAAATTACTTCTACCTCGACGAACCCATCGAGTTTTTCATGCTGTCTTCGATGCGCCGATAAAAAAATTCATTATATCCGATCGAAGAGCTCGCGAGCTATCGACGAGCGCATGTGGATCGAGGGCGCTTTTGGGAATGGGCGAACATTGCGGAAAGTGGTTTCTCGCAAAAATCCATCGGGCCATCCTAATCATCGGTCGTGTCGGTAAAAGATCGGGGCGAGTGGAGGAGGAGGGAGACGGCAACTTCGCCGCGATGATGCCGGCCGAGCGCGAGAAAATTGCTCGGGTCCGCGCGCAACCGACCAGGTATATGACACGAAGCCCGAATTTTTTTTCGACCAAAATTAGGCGCTCATTAAACCAAAGCCGATTCTTTTTTATTCCGTTACTTGCCAGCGTATCCGAAGAAGGCTAGAGCAAGGGGGGGGGGGGGGGGGGGTGGGAAATAAGAAGATGGCTCGTGGGTTTCGTGGCGCTTGTGTGGCAGTCTTCGGTGAGAGAGAGAGAGAGAGAGAGAGAGCGAGAGGCTGCAGAGGACGGCGGGTGGCCGGGGGCTGGGGAGGAGAACGAGAGAGGAAAAGGGAAGGAGCGAGAAAGAGAGCAGACAGAGCCCCGGCACTAAACGCGTCATTACGAGTGGCCAGCCCTAGGGGTGGACCCCTGGATAATTTAAGCCATTAAACATTCCTTCTCCCGCGAGCAAAGCACAGCCTCCGCGCTCGACGACAACCGATAATCCTTATAATTGTACTCTCTCGCAAGATACACGTCGACGACGTGCTCACCGCCTCGGTGTGGCCGTGTATATGCACGTTGCAGTTAACTTATTTAGCAAAGATTTTCGCTCTTTGCGAACGTCAATAATCGACGTTGCGAATGATACGCTGGATAGAATCGCGGGTTTATGCGTTCTTGCAATTTTCAGTCCGAATGGGTTTTGCTATTATTTCGAGAAACGTCGGAATTTACGATTTAGTTTGGTTCGCCGGGTAAATAACAAATCTGCAATAACGGGGAATGATTTTGCGAAATTGTTTTAGTCGTTGTAGGTTTACGTGCGAAAAACGTTAATTGCACGAGAAAAAAATTTGACAGTTTCGTGTTGAAACATCAAACTAAGATAGTTAAATAATTGAAATATCGAGATGTATATAATAATAATAATAATAATAATAATAATAATAATAATAATGGTATTAATGATAATAATAATAATGACATAAATATGTCAATTTTATATTATATTATATTATATTATATTGTACAATATTATTTGCTCATTTTCTTCTCCTGCAATAGTCGTGGACTTAATATATATTATTAGATTCAGAAATAATTTCTCCCAGAAAGTACTAGAATTACCGATTTCGAGTTAATTCCATTAATCCTGCAATCCAAACAACACAATAAATCTCGCTGGCCAACAAAAAAATCTAAACGATCTAGCCCGATCGAAATTTCCGTTATCCGTTCTAATTCACCAGAGAAAAAACAAATATGCTCACTTTTCTTCCTACCACTAATTTCATGAGATCGTGACAAAACGTCGTAAAAGAAAATCGTCAATTTTCCTCGGAGAGAGCGAGTGAGATGGATGACGTGAGAGACTGAAAAAGAACACAAGTGCGGTTCAAATAGGCGGATAGGAAGGACGAGACGTGGTAGTACAAGCACGAGAGAAGTTATAGATATATATGGGAGGCTCGTAGAGCAGTAGTCTCACATTGCGCGAGCATCGACTCATTAATCTCTCGCAGTAATTGCGACCATATTCCGAGGCAGCGTTATGGTAGTAGTAGCCACTCATTTCTACCTCACGCTCCTATATATATATATTTCATTCCCACCGAGCAACGTACCTACCCTGCCTATGCCCAGCCACCATCGCCGTATGTACCAACTAACTCCGCGCGATCTCTTCTTCTTCTCGACTCCCGGTCTGCTGCACAGCTACTGACTTCCTCTTTTTACCTTTTTTTTCATCTCATTCTCTAACATTTCTTATCCCTCGTCTTCCCTTTCTTTTCAATTTTTTTTTTTTTTGGTTCTGTTCATTTTTTTTTTGTCAGTCTCGTACCAGTACTTAACAACTTTTCTTTATTTCATCTTTGTTCGAGTACGCGGGATGCGGTGCCAACGATAATCTACCGGACTAACTTGTCGCCGGATTATACATGTGTCTTACAACCGTGCTCAAAGTCCGTGGCGATCATACGGCGCAACCTTGTCGCTTATAGATAAATACGATGGGTTCCCGATTATCGAACTTGTAAGTATTTACGAGTTACAACAATCCATGGGATATCGCAATATGAGAATCCAGTTTGCTTCGAGATTTTTAAATTGTTTTAATTGACATTCGATGTATTTAATCGTGAAGTCATTTGGCGAGGCTCTTTAGTCTCACATCAATTCTACATTATTTATAATTACCTCGAATTACTACTCGTATAAAATAATTCTAATATAAAATTTTGCGAAACTCATGCCGGTGTAAATAATTGTCACAAATATTTTTCTCTAATGCAGCGTTCACTGTTCTTTCAAAGGGCAAAATAAATAAATAAATAAATAAAATATAAAAAATTAAACAAATAAAAGTAGCGTCGCACATGATTGCTTCCTGCTCGATATTTCTTAATTACTCGAAGTGATCGAGATCGAATAGCTCCGAGCCACGTCACTGTGCGTCAGGACGTCGACGCGATCGATACGACGATGAATTAAATTATGAAGTTGCATAATTATTCGTCCCGGTGTGGCGCATGACCCCACAAACCCAATCCCCCGTTCGTCGCCCAGCATCCTCGTACAGTTTTCTCGCCGCTGTTCGGTCCAGTCCGAGCAAAGCGCGCCTCTTAGACTCGCTACGTTCTCGCGCTCGACTCGGCGCGCACACACACAAGCTGCTCGCGCGCTCGTCATTAATTATCGACCGAAGTAATGACGCCGATGACCGGGAGTACCGTCCGAGAGTCGTCGCTCTTACGTTCTCATCCAGCCCCGGAACTTCTCCGCGCTCATGAGATATTAATATACATACATATATACGCGTGTATGTACCGCGCAACGCGGTAACCATCGCTCGCCCATCGTCCTTCCATCGATGCGCTATTGTACCGCAGGCAATGTACCGCGCCGGGGATCGTGATCTTGCCTCCTTCTCTCCATCTTTCTCTCACGCCTGTTCACCTTTCTCTCGCTATAGATCCTCGCCGACATCTCTATTCCTAGCCAGACGCACACCTAGAGGGCTCATTCTCGACTTTGTAAATAACTTTTTTCTATTTTTTTTTCTTACCGACCAATCATCGCGTCTCTTTCATCGACACGAAGGTCCTTACTGACGAAAAAATAATGAACATCGCGCAGTCGGCTTGTTCGAGTACCGAAATCGTTCGACTGTGTCAGCATCCACAACGACAACCGTAACATAGTTTTACGCGCAGGGGCTTCGTCATCTCGAAATCGTTGAAACTCGTCGGAATGAAATCACAGAAAAAAAATCGGGTGTCTGAACTAAATCATTCTTGAAAATCAACCGAAGAACGAACTGAAAGCTTCGTTGACGTCACAACAGAGCTCCTCGCTCAAACGTTTTTGATACAACGTATAGGGGTGGTTTTTTTTCTCTTCAACGATCGAACGAGAATTGTGTCGAAACAACTTTAAGACGAGAGTTCATGCCTCAAGACACACGTGCTTCCCCAACCCTTCCTCGCTTCCTCCCTCTTGCCGTCCTTTCTTCATTGTTTAAAAAAAAAATCTCTTTTTCACTCTCTTTTCACTCGCTTCTCCATCTCCCCGGTTCTCTGGGTATGCACGGGCGCCCCGTGCCGACTCGCGAGCCACACCACACACACAGCTGTACGTATACGCCGACGCCGCTTCTGCTTTTGCTCCCGTTCGCTCGAATAAATCCAGGCCCTTTCATAAATTGCGGCGCAGTAGCATTAAAGTGAAAATAATGTATGAAATTTGCCTTTTGATCATTTTGTCGGCCGGGGGCGGGTTGGCTTCCGCGCTCTCATCTCGCTCACGATCTTTCTCGCTCTTTGCTTTTCTCGGATCCGTCTCGCTCCCGTTCTCCCGTACTTTCTTTTATCCTTATGCTCGCTGGCTGGCAACGAGACCGAACGAGCGGTCGCGGGGGCTGCGTATCGCGCGGAGTTCGACGGGGGCACAAACGGAGCGGCCGCACCGCGTTACGTTCGCCCGCGGGTTTACTGCCGCAACGGCGGCGACGGGGCGCGCGCGCGAGTGCTCGCGCGGTCTTCTCGTTCTTCCCATCTCTCACCCCCTCGTACATATCGTGTACGTCGTTTCGTCATCCGCTGTAGCCGCTATTACGAGCTTCTGTCGAAAGACTCGCAAACAAAAAATCTGTGACTTTGAGGAAAACCCGCATAAGTCGATTAAAAAAAAATGAGATTAAATTAGATTCTTGTGATTTAAATTGTGGGCATCGTTTTTCAACGCAGAATCGCTTAAAATTGCCCATACAGGGAAAAATAAACGAGATTCATCCAAACAAATGAGATCATTTTGTCCGTTCATTTCTTTTAAGCCCAGAGCCATTTTTCGTTTCGTTGTCAAACGAACGATATGTCGTTTACGAAGAAAATAACTGTGACTATTTCACTCAAATTTCGTCCGCGTACTTTATATAAAACGTTCGCGTGTCGGCGATCGTTGACTGCTCGGTAAATTGTATAGCATGCGTTTTATTTTTTCTTTATCGTTCTAAATACCGGTGGTTACACTTATCAACACAAACATCGCGCTATTTAGATAGTGAAATTCAGTGAAAATTAACAAAAAGTATCGTATACGACAATTAGGTTAATTGGAACAAGTTTCCTCGCACGCTCTCTTGCGAGCATTGGCATGCGACGTTCGGCGAGGTCTTATTGTTTTTATTCGATTTTTGTTTTTTTCTCTGAGGCAGCTATGTTATGGTTGAAAAAAAATTCGAGATGTTTATGTCACCATGTTTGCAATGCGCTAAAACGTTGAAAGAACACACATTCGTACAAACGGCTTGGACGTATGTTCGTGTGTGTGTGTGTGTGTGCGCGCGTGGATTCGCGTGTCTGAGGAAATCGCACGATCCAACGACACCAAGATTTATTTACTATTTGTTTGCTTTCAAGATATCGGAGCTTCAACCCCCGCCGCTCAATTATTGTTTGAAATATCCGACCCCGAAAATATAGCCACAGAAAAATAACCACCCTTACCCACGAATTTCTAATATTTCGCCGAATATTCCGATCTCCGAGTCGAGAAAATTTACCCAAAAAACTCACGTATCCGGCTATCGGCATAAAAGTTAAATGGCCACCTTTTCGTCCCAAACGAACGTCCCACAACATAAAACAATTGATAAGAATCTCGCACGCTAACATAAAAGGTTTTCGTACAATCAATTTAAATATTCTAAAGTGACTCGCTATAGGAATGCAAAAAAAAATTGAAAATATCAAAAGAGAAACAAAAAAAAATTGACTGTCATCCCCGCGACAGTCACGTGGCGTTGGCGATATAACGATGGGTTGACGTTTCGACATCGCGAGGGTTAAAATGCCGATGAGGCTGCTACCGCGCGCGTGGCGACGCGTATGCAGAGTGCAACGGGCGAAACGCACGGGCCAGAGCGAGATGGCCGGTTCTTTCTTTCTCCGATCCCTTCTAATCTGTCATCAAAGCCTGAGGGCCTCCCGGTACTGTACTCGCTCGATCTCTCTCTCTCTCTCTCTGGCTCCCGTGCGCGAACGTCTATCACTTCTTCCTCCTTTTACCTCCATTATTCTCTCTCTCTCTCGCCATTCACCGTCTGGCATTACTTTTTATCCAACTTCTGCGACGGTCGCGGGCTTCTATACTGTCGTGCGAACACACACACACACACACATATCTATACGAGAGTTCGCGCGTGCGTGGCCGGGTACGAACGTATGTACGCAATACCGCGAAGTGGAGAGGCACGCGCGTGCCGGAGAATGTACGCGCCAAGAGAAAGAGATGGCAAGAGAGAGAGAGAGAGAGAGAGAGAGGAGAGAGAGAAAGAAAGATACGGGGTTCTCGTCGCTTCCCCATTGAACGCGGCATCGTGTCACTCTGGCTCCGAATAGCGCGTCGTCTCGTCACACGAAGTCTCTCTTCCGTCTCTCGTGAGCTTGTCGTTTTCTCCGTTTTTATTGCATTGTACGAGTTCCCGGGGCGTGAAACGGTGTTGCGTCAACCCCGAGTATTCTCGCTCGAAAATTAAGTGATCGATGCGCACCTTCCTCGCTCCACGCTTGTGTATATACGGATATATACGTGTGTGTATGCGGGTGTTTGCGTGGTTATGTATAGAGAATGCGGCGAAATGGACACGTCTTCTCGGGAATGACAAGAGCTCAGTTGTTGGTTACTTTTGAGAAACGTTTATTGCATCGAATGAAAGTTGAAGATGTGCCATTTGAGACAACGTTAAGTTTAGAAGATGGGTTGGAGGGATGCCGACCATCTTTGATGAGACATTGTTGTAATCATTCTTCGAATTTACGCATCAGTTTTTTCATCGACTTTGCTGGGGTTTACTCGATTTTCCTCATAATTGCACGTTTCAGGTCTTGTAGAGGTTACTGTTTGGCAACATCGACTCTAGACTTTAAATATCCCCGTAGGAAAAATATCACAGGAGCTGTTGCTTCCCCGGATTTCAGCGTCTCTCATTTTTGTCCTGCGCTATTTTTCAAAACTTGACTTTGTCTCAAAATGCTTTGACATTTGACATTTTCATCGACTTAGCTTTCAATGACGGCCATATCCATCTCGGCAATCTATTCTCAAAACTCATAGTTCTCTCTCCGACGATGGGAAAATCCTTATTTGTTTCGCAAACTCGCAAACGCGTAAACGAAGACGACAAAGATTTAAAAAAAAACAAACAAAAATAAATTCAAAAACGGAAGAAAAAAAATTGAACGACAGCGATTTGTGAGCTGCGCAGTTGCAAAAGGTTTTATCGTGACCGTAGAAGTGAGAATAGTGTCAACGAGTCGCGATAAATTCAACGACCGCAGGAATCACCGCCGAGTGCCGCCGCGGATGAGATTCGTCGGGCTTATCCGATTCTTTAATTAATACGACCGTTTCCGTCGAGCGTTTAACGCATTTCGCGAATCAACGAGATTGCTCCCACTTCGCGATTGTGTTCGAAGATTCTCGCATCCGCCACGACCGCGTCGGAATGTCGACCGTTGCCAGTTCAAACACACATATATATATTTTTTTACGACGTCTTTTATTCGATGCACGTCTAATCCTCTCGTCAATTTTCTTTTTTTCATCGAAAACCCACTCGACCCTCCCCCGCGCCTCTCCCATGGCGTTATTATATCGCGGCCATACAGCCGGAAATTAAATTCGCATCAATTCAAAGTGCAATCGCATTTTATGAATAACTATTTTACGGAGAATATTGCCCATTACGCCGCAACCATCGCCGTTCATTCTCTCCGGCGGACTGGGCATTGCGCGTGCGAGTGCATTTCTCGCGGGCAATTAGTACAGCCATAGGTGTGTTTATCTCGTGAGCTGCGATGCCGCAATGCATCGTGCTCCGTACTCGGTGCATAGCATTGATGCAGCTGAAAAAAAGTCCTACCTCTCCCTCCACTTCGTGCCCGGAGAAGGGGGGAGGAGCGGGTTGCGACTCCGGTAGGAAAGACACGAGCAAAAGGTGATTAAGTGTACCGGGTGTTGCTGCTCTGTGTACGCTAGTCGACCCATAGGTTTGCGATCAGTCCTCGTTTTTGTACATACATAGATAGTTATGTATATATATATGTAGCTTCGTGTACAATGCGGCTGAGATTATGCATGCGGCTAATGCGCAAGCGTGTGGTGCATAATTTACTCGTCGATATTAATTATGCTCAGCAGCGTTAATCGATCGATTTATCGGTCTTCCAGTCCTCCTTCTCGTGCCGTAGAAGAGAAAACAGAACGAGAATGGAGGAGACGGTGACCGCGAGCCGACCGTAGATTGCCTATTCGATTTCATTGAACGAATAATATCTCGATCGCGACTGGTTATACTAATCGTCCAACGACATCTTTATGCCATCTTCTATTTGTTTTTTTTTTTTTTAACCTACCGGTCACCGATCGGTTATTATAATGCATTTTTCATACACTACGCCCGCGATTATCGAAACAACAGCGTGGAACCGGCTCGGCATAGCTGTCGCGACGATCGAGGCTGCGCACTGGAGCTCATGCGGACTCTGCGCAGCCGCCGAGCCGCGGTCGGTGATTGGTCCGGGGCTTCCCCCACCGATGCGCCAGACCGACCGATGTTTGCCGCATAGCGGAGACTTCGACGAAAATTTGAGACTGCGATAATTGAGGGCGTTGTACATTCTGCGATGATCGAAATTAAAATTGGAGTAAGAACTCGTCCCAATTTCCAGATAGCGTTGCGATCGCCTCGACGTTCGCTCAAAGCTTAAATAATGAAGTAAGTTACAATGTAAAGGAATTATAATTATTAGGATGAATTATATCTATCTTTGTGTGACTTACTTCGAGAAAAGAAATTTTGTACAACTTACCGTCAGATTCTGTGCAATATCTTTTTGTGAACCCAAGGATAAAACGTAAGAAAAATATTTCTACGAAAGCAAAATATCCCAAAAATCCATGCCGATGAGTCCCCGTTTTTTATCAGTATCTCGAGCGACAGATATCGATGATTGTCGAAGGGCGAAGAGTCGCATGAGGTATCAGCGGCGTCGGCTGAAAGCTTTCGAGAAAATCTCTCGAGAGAGTACAAAGTTGTGTCGAAGCACGAAGGATCTTGGATGGCGCGAGCGATATTGGACCGAAGAGCGTCAGGAAGGTCAACAGACGGTGCGAAGAGAGCTACGTAGAAAAAATATTTCAAAAAAGAAAGAAAAAAAAATCGTCAAAGGATCGACGGAATAGAGAAGACCGGGCGGGGATCTCGAAACGGCGCGTCGAAGGAGATCAGCCTGATCGACCGTGAATCGGACGCAGGCACCCGCGCGGGCTATTCGGAGAGCCCTCGCGATGTGTTCGAAGATGCATCGCACACTGGGCGATCCCGCTCGTCTTTATTGTCAGCCGAAGAGATACGATACTTCTAATTCGACGTAGGAATTCGTCTTTGAATTTGAATTTGAGTTCCTACGAAACCCGAAAATCGTGAGACCAGGATGGAAAATTGACGTTATCATGTGCGAACCGTTAATATAATTTCAATTGATATTCATTCGATAAAAATGTATTCCAAATACTTGTGTTGACTATAATCAATTATTCGGCGACAATTTGAATTATCACACTTACGTCGAAATATTATTTAAATTTAATGATATAAAATAAGTAAATATAAATCAATAAATAATAACATAATTTATATAATATAATATAATATAATATTATACATTATGATATTTATAATATAATATAAATGAATACCACATATTTATTCAATATCCATTCCGTAATTGTCGATAATTCGGACGACCCATTATTTTACAGTGAATTCTGATATGGTTCCAACATTATATTTCACTAAAAAAATTATTTCAAATATATTTTCATCGAATATCCCATTATTGCTGTAAAAGAACTGAAAACAATTCATCAACCAATTCATCTTTTTCCATTTCCGATTCATCTTTGATCATTGACACAATTCGAATTGATTATTCACCTCCCAAAACCATAAACTGAAGAAAAATGAAAAGATCGAAATCGTGCCCCCGCCCAATAAAATTCCGTTTCCAAATACATAATAATTTTTCATTAGCAATATCATTCGGTCAGATTCAATTCCCTCGACCACTGTTTGAGACCCACGTTCGCTCCGGAGTCGCCGACAGTCGTGGAAGCTAGAATACCGGGCCTGCACGGCCACGGGAGCTTCTGGCGAGTAGCATACCGAACGAAAAAAATGTATAAGGAATGACTGCGGCATCGAGAATGGAACTTAATACCGAGCCGGTCTTGACGGTCCATTGGGACAAAGTGTGCGTGTGTATATGTGTGTATAATATAGAGGAGAAGAGCGCGAGACGGTCAATTCTCGAGGCGTGCGAGAACGACGCGGCGATGTGCGCGACAGCGGCTATACAGCCGGACGGGGCGAACGGCGGCTGAGAGGTTGAAAGCCTCGAGTTAGCACCCAAGTGTTAGTTGGCTACTTCATTGGTGTTGAAAGAGATCGACGATATCCATCGAGCCGTCGCCCGCTGATGATGGAACCGATGAAGACCGCACAGGTCCCGCTCACCTAATATTCTTTATATCGCACGTTTCTCACCTCCACCTCCACTACCGACACTTTCTAACGATAGGCACATATATATACGTGCGTTTGTACACGCTAAATGCACTTTACTGCCGTAAATCGAGAACAGCAAAACCAGTCGTTAAAATCTTATTGGCTCAAAGTCGAAAGAAGAGAATCAAGTATTCACCACCTTCTCACAAACAACATGTATAATGTTGTATACACATATAAGTATATACATATTCGGCTCGCCCGTTACGTTTCTCTCCCGCATTTATCTCCCAGCTTTGCTCAGCCGCCCGCGGTTAAATCGCGCGGGTCGCGTGGGCGGTCGGCTTTACTCGTAAAATCGAGCGTCTAGAAGCCGTAAAATGTAACTCCTTCGATACCCCATTCCCGCGATTCCAAAGCGGAACGTGCGACTGCCCGGCGCAGCGCTGTTTGCATCGGACTCGTCCACTCTATCAAATGCTCACTTGCATAATCAACGTAAGCATGACTCCATTTAATTTAATTTAATTTGTACGTATAATTTTTTTTCTGGATAACTCGTAGCTTTCGACGATCGCAACGTCTTAAATTGCACATACCGAACGCCGACGGTGGGTCCAGCTAAGTCTCACGTTTGCTTAAAACCCTCGACGGCAAATAATTCGACAAATATGTGCGAATGAGAGATTGCTCGGGCTAAGATGTGAATAATAAACCGAGATGACTCTCGCGAACTCCCGGGAGACCTGTGAACTGTCGTTGGAAGCAAAATACACATACGCGCGGGCGGGCGGGAGGCACGTTTTCACGACAGATCAGTCGAACACCGCTCTTGCCGGGGTTTGCGCGAACGTGTCCCTCAAATATTTGGGCTTTCAGCTGTGTTTGAAAAGGTTAAGAGCATCGTCGGAAGATCGGAAAGAGCTTCGGGCCCGCGGAGAGAAGCGAGAGCGGAGGGAGGCTGGGCCGGGATGGTTCGTCTCGGGCCAGAGGCCCGATCCCGACGAAGAATAAGAGCTCTCGCTGCGGCTTACATTAGGGTCCGATGGGTAACACGAACCGCCTTTGCTTTCCCATACCTCTCGCCTCTCTCTGTCATTCGCCGACCCATCTACCTGATAAATCCTCGTTCACGCAATGTCTTTCCTCCACCGGCTTCGGTAATTCTTTCTCTCCCTTCCTCATCTCCGTTTCACATCGTACGGTTGTACTCATCCCTTTTCCCGTACTCTTGTCTCAATGCATACACGCGAGCTTCCACGCTCTTCTCGAGCGAAACTTCGTCGCTGAGCGAAAAAAAAATACACAAAAAAAATACGATGAAGAAGCAGAAAAAACAAACAAGCCCCGAAAGAAAAAATATTCAACCGCTGAATCATCCAGAATAGCGTGGAAAACGACGTCAAATAGTAGATATTACACCGTGTTGATAGAGCGTGTGTATCACGCGACGCATATCCGCGTCCAATGCATCTGCGTATGCGCTCGCGCGCTCGTGTCCCGTTACGTAACCCTGCAATATCCTCGACACGGGGTCTTCTTCCTCTTTCGCCGACTCGGCGGTCACACAATCCGTACACCTCGCGGCCAGATCTTTCTCTCGTTCTATTCCTCCCGATGTACGTAGTTTCTTCGGTCCATGGGACCTACGTCTTTGCTCTCGCTTCGGCTTCCGCCGGTACACACACGAGGCTCGTACCGCATCTCCGACGTTGCGTTTATTATACATACGTATATAAATCGGTATATATATAATTTTTTTTGTCCATTTTTTTTGTCGTACAGTCGTGTTGCTCTCGACGGTGGTTGCCGCTTCTGCTCTGGCTGCTTCCATCATTCCAGAGCCGAGAACACAGACCGAGCCAAGGTGGGCCACGCCTTTCCCTCTGCCTCAGCCTTGCGATCCTATCGTGAGCTGCCCTATCTCTCTCCCCCCCGCTCTCTCTCTCTCGCGCGCGCTCCCTCGATCTGCTTCGTCTCCGCTTCTTCGCTATACCTACCCCTCGTTTAATTATCTCCGCGCTGATTGGTAGCGAAGAATTTCACGTCGGGTAATTTTGATCCCTTCTCGCCGTTCCCTCTAGAGAACCGATTCTCTTCTATCCCTCTTTCTCCTTCTTCTCGTCCTCTCTCCCTCGCCCTCCTCGTTCCCTCTATTCCGGGCTATTATACAGGTTTCCTCTTATCTCTCTCTCGGCAATCTCGCTAATATTATATCAACCCATGCCCAGCAACGCGTTCGTCCGCGCGGTCCGAGCTTATCTTTGAAAAGGCGCCCGTTTACCGCTACTATTACCCCGGCTTCTCTTATTTCCCTTCGGACTTTATAGATTCGTCGCTACTACGCTACCTACACCATCTACCCGTAATGTTGAACACGCGTACGGTTTTATCTGTATTCATAAAATACTTCGCACACAACCGCGCAAGGATTATTTATCGTATTCGAATCGAACGGTTGCCGTTATTAGCTTCGCATTAATTTATTCAACCTCTTCTTTCGCTTCTATCGCTATCCGATGTACCGGGGGGACGCAAGAAAATATTGTGCGGTGGCCGTACAGCGGCCGGTCTTCGTTTCCTAAGTCGCTGGTGTTATTGCTATACGATGACGCATGATGTGGGCACATTGCCGTTGTGGGCTCATACGTGTATACATGTATATTCTCTGCGGTGCATTTATGCTAGGGGGTTGCGGGCCCACAGCGCGGCAAGGCCCAGCGAGCGGCGCAGCATCGCAGCATCACGCCGAAGAGATCCTCCCACAAGCTGTTTCCTCGTGGGTTCCAGAGATGGATAGCGAAAGAGAGAGAGAGCTAGGCCAACCGCAACCACGCTTATAATCGTTTGCCCCGCTCGCACGAACATTACGTAGCCTCATACGCAGGTGTACCGCAGCCGGTCTGATGCAAAACTTTATCGCAAAACTGTTGATAACAGAAAGTAGAAAAAAAAAATATCGAGTGTTAATTAGCGGAGAGCAAGCGATTCGTTGCACGGATGACGAAAACCCACGTAAGCACGATATGCTGTTCACCTGCGTGTGGGATTTGATTAATGCGTCTATATTTTATCACTTCGGTCGATGCGTTTGTTCGTGCATGTCTCGAGTCTGTGCAATTCGATTGTTTCTTAATGAACACAATGGCGCGGATGATTGACACAGCCTCGCAGTTGCGACGAGGAGCTTTGTGATTGACTTGGGGAAGAAAAGAAAAAAAAAAGTGTTTGAAGGAACGACCGATAGAGAAAGACATTGCGCAACGTATTTAAAACGCGAGGAATCGTAAGTTTGTTGTTGCAGTTTGGTGGATGGAGTGAATGTCGAAGTGCAGCGTGTGTGTGACTACGTAGATGTGTATATTACGTGTATATCGCTTGATAGCTCTATGAGAGACCGGAAGTGCGAAGTAGTGAGAAGCAGGTCGTAGACGTTGTATTTTTGTGGCATCCGAGTTGAAGGGAACGATAAAGAAGAGATCGTGAGACCGAGAGTCAGAGAGATAGAGATGGAAAAAGAGTGAGAGGAGTGATGGTACTGATGGGAACCGGTAACTAGTAATTACTCGTGATAAATCATTATTTCGTAATTATTGTTTAATTACAATCAGTATCGAGTCTTGAATATTGATTAAAAGTGATGGCGAGACGCGTCGGGCTCGCGTCTCGCGTCTCGTCGAAGATGAGATTATGAGGGCGTCGGCCTCCCTCACTTTTCGTTCGGTCTTTATATCCGGCTCGGGAGTACGGATAACTACTGTCGTATCTCCGCAACGAAAGCAGATGGCTCTTATTATCGGCCGTTGAACGCGAGGGTTTTCTATAAAACTAATTGCGAGAGATAATGGATAAAGATTGGCCGAAAAGTGCGGCCCCGACGAAATTCTTGTGCAAAGTTCGGGATTGAGAGGAACGAGAAGGATCGACGGAGGAGGAGAAGAAGGAGGAGAAAGAGGAGGAAGGGAGGAGGGTCCTGCATGTCTCTATACATGTATAAGCTGTTATAGAGGTATAATATGGTTTTCAAAGAGGAAAGAAAGAGGGAGAGAGGGTACCACCGGCTTATAGATCCAATCAAGTATTGCCGCTCATAATTCTCTGTTGTAATTATTGCAGAGTCTCGGAGGGCTGCTCGTACCTTCGCGCTTCTCGCGCGGTCTTACCGAAGCCTTCGTCGCCGCGATTCTCTTATTTTATTTATTAAATTGCTATTACGTTACTTACGCGCTCGCAGAGAGGTTGCGTGTGTTGCACTCGCGATCCTGTACCATACGTTTATATACGTATAGAAAAATGCCGGGGCAAAACGGTATATCCAAGCAAAAATGCGTCGAGATCGCTACCGAATGCGCAAATATACTGTTTCGTACTCGAACATAAACTCATTGATGGTCATACAGTATAAAAACGAGCGGCAGAACAACAGGAGAGGGGGTGGGCTAAACGGAACATTTAGAAATTGCAAGTATAGGCCTGTATAGGCCTGTATCCTACTACTGCTCTCCAGCAGGAGTAACTGCGGACAAACGGAGAACTCAGAATTCTCACAGAACGTACAGAGGCGCACAGAAAAGCGAGCGCGAAGGCCCGGCCAACATCTTGAGGGGGAGGAACCGGATAAATATGTCAGAGAACGTTCCACCGGCAAAGAGAGACCGACGAGCGTTCAGCGCTGCTGCACCGCGTCGAGCTACGGATTCGCCCACGAAGGGGGAGGGAGAGGGGGAGAGAAACTCGTGTAAAAGGATAACCCTGCGAGCTATACCGGATAACCCTTTCGCTCGTTGCTGGCCCGCGCGCCCCTGCCCCTCCTCCGTTTCGCTATAGGGCGCCACCGATATTAATCCTTCCCTTTCTTGGTAACACGTGGTTACCATACAGACTCGAAACGATATACCCTTCTCGCCTCGTCCTCGTTCATGAAGAGCCCAATAATGCTTCGAGGGCCACCCCAGCCGAGTCTCTCATTCGCATCTACGAAATCGAACATCCCCGCCTCATTTCGTTCTTCCCCTTCGGCTTCATTCAACTACAACTTCTTCGAACAATGGAGAATTTTTTTTCTACTCGTCTACTTTATTGTATTACCCGACGTCGTCACGATGAATGCCAATTATTCAAAAGTTCAGAAGCTCTTCGAGGCTCTTTTATTTTGGATTGTTCAATTTTTATTTAATTGAGATTTTTTTCCGGTCGGCCAGGATTATATGGGGTGCGAGGGACAAACGGGAATGTGCAAGACGCGTCGAGGAGTATCGAGTGGATTGGAGAAACTCGGGGAACGAGTGGAAAATAAAATGAATATGACTTTTGCGTGATACGGAGAGACTTGTCCGACGATGGCAAACCGAGAAATTTAATATCGCTCGTCTCGAATAGCCGGACGCGAGGCTCACAAATCATTATTCCATGTAATTACACTCTATAAATATATGCATACGTATATGTGGATATTTTATAATTATTCTTCACGACGGTCCCTGTCTATTGAGCGATCCCAACAAATCCCCGAAGACGCCGATTCGCCTACTGGAAATCGAGCCTCCATTCTCGATTCATCACCGTAATTTACATACTGTTACCGTACACGTTCTTATCCACACACTTTCCAATACCAATATGTAGGTACATAAATGCATTTAGCCGCGCGCGGTTACCAGCAGCGTCGACGAACGCGAGCGTGCCCGGTACGTACGAGTATAACTTCGAGTATACATCAGTTATAAATCTTTCTCCGCGTCAACGTACCTGAATGTGTGTGCGTGTGCATATGTGATCTTGTTGTGTTGGGTATATGAGTTGGCGAGAATATGGTTTGCCCGAGAGAGATGCACGCTGAGCGAGTTCGCGAGGTAATATCGGTAGCGCTGGTACACACACGATGGTGCGAAAGAGCAGAAACAGATAGAACCGTATATATTTGCATGGGGAAAAACGTTTCGAATCATGGGATTAAAACCCTTCTATCCCCCGACGTGGTCGACGATTTTGATTAAAATATCTTTTGAATCCTAGGACGTCACAACATTTTTTTTAGATTCTGCAGACCCTCTCTCTTCCCCTTATTCTTCTTCTTCATTATTTTCTATTATTTTGAATGAAACAAAAAATAATTAAAAAATCGATTTTCTATCGAAAATAATTGAAATATCGATTTTTTTACAAGATAGATTTTTCCTTCTTTTTTTTTATGGAAAACCATTATCATACATTCAAATTTCGAAAAACGTCAAATTTTTTCTAAATTAAGAAATAATAATAATAATATTAAGAACATCCTGCCCACATCGATTTTACGAAAGAAGGTCCTTGATTTCCATAAAGTATCTGGAAAAAAAATTAGCTCGGATTAAAAATTGTGGAAATAGCAGTTACCTCTTGATACAAAAAGCGGTTCGTGGTGAGGGGAAAAGGGAGTCAAAAAAGTCTGAAAAAGAATTAGTGAGATCCAAGGACCGAGAAAATCCCAAAAAAACTTGGACCACATCGGTAGATAGACTCCCCATACAATACATATATCATACACTCGCCAATAAGAGCAAAAATCGGGAAGAGCAAAACTCGCGCTTTAAATTCAATATAAGTCCGTCGTCGAACAAATAAACCTGCCCGGAGTCGAGTGCACGTGATTATTCGTAATTCCGTTCCATTTCTTTTTTCAACGGTGGCAAAGATGAGCGGCAACGAGAGTGAAGATTAGCGAAAACCCGAGCAAGGTGTCCTATGTTTGTCGGGTGCACGAGACTGAATTTCTTCTCGCCCACACATGAAAAAGCCAGAAACATCGAGAGATGAGTATATACACCGAGCCCTCAATTTTCGAAAGACCGGCGGGACCGAAAATAGAGTATCCTGCGCGCTACGTGCCAAACGCGGAGATCGCGCAGCTGCGGCGATCGCTCATTGGCCCTGCCCTTCCCCCGCCACGCGCCACATCGATCGGCATACGGCGCCGTACCAGGCACGGCCTCCTGTAAAATCATGATTTCGAAAATCGAGGACGTAGTGTACCCACATCCAGAAGAAGGAAGATGCAAAGAGCGCTAGAAGTTTTACAGTGGCGCGCGAGGAGCTCGAGACCGATGCAAAACACGTAATCCGATATGTCCTACCTGCGACGAGATAGAGTCACTTGGTTTAGCCTCTCTCGAGTGCGCTCCTCTCCGCCCTTCTCCCCCCCGCTCCCCTCGTTCCCCCTTCGACGCGGCTTTTACTCCCTTTTGGCGAGTCAACTGGATCTCAGCTCTCACCACATCGTCTGCACCACGCGTCGCACGAGCAAAATAAGCCGGGTTGCATCCCCCCGGTCTATCTCGCGCTCTTTCTTTCACATACAAAGACAAATCGTCGCGCGCGGTGACAAGTTGCTCGTAAAAAAGTTAAACCTTTTTCCCAACGTCTGAATGAACGGCACGCAGCAGGTCTCTGGGGTGATCTTGCCATTGCTGCTGCTGTTGCTGCTGCTGCGGCGGCTGTGACTGCTGTGCTAAGATCGAGTACCTTTTACCGGCGATGAACCACTCTTCTATGATGACGCTCGAGTCTATCGTCGTTGCGACCAGTCGCATAATTTTCCCGACGTCCGGGACGAAATAATTTCATCGACCAGATTGATTCAGTCTCACGATTAAGCCACTCACTGGCTTCTGATGCTTCGATGCGAGTGACCAAGAGCAAGACTCGTTCGACTGTATCAATGTCTCGGCAAGGAGCGACCGTGCGAGTCACCCAGCCAGCCAGCCAGCCAGCCGCAGCCAGCCTCAAGGTTTTCTTCTCTCGATTTTGCTCCCTTTTTCATTTACCCTCGGAACGTAGGCGTATCGATGAAATCTCCGGATGACCGTACCCGGGACGCGCGGTAAACTGCGGTATCGACGAACCCGCATCGGCTTTGACTAATAAATAGAGCATTCCACGTGTTTTTCCTAACCCTCCCTCCCCCTATTCTCCATGCATATACCGCGCTGTATATTTTAATACGACGGGCCCGGGTGTGTATCGTCGATACCTTCGAGACGAGATAAAGTCCAGGCGCATGTTCTCTCAATTCCGATGCAAGAAAAATTCAAACGTGCAAAAAAATGAAATACGAAATTTGAAAAAAAAATAAATAAAACGAAGAGAAAATTAAGAAAAAAAAATGGAAAACAGTGTATAACCGTACGAAACGAAGGGAATACGCTGCATGAGCGGTAAGCAACTATAGTACGGCGGTGGCGATGGTGGCGGCGTTATTCCCGCGCGATAATGACACGGGGCGGTGCTTCGTCGTAAACTATTGCTCGAGAATTTATGAGACTAGGTGGGCCGGTTGGGTTAGGTCAGTGCTCCTTCTCTACGGCGTTCCTATGGGGTATAATAACCATACTACCACCACCACCACCACCACCGCCGCCATCGTCATCATCGTGAATACCACTACCATTCTGCTCCTACGCTTGGTTTCGCGTGTTTTCTTCTCGTTGCATCTATTCCGACTACTCTTTCGCATAGCATGCAGACGTCGTTGCACCCTCGAACTAAAATCCTTTTCACTCTTCATCTCTTTTCCTCTCTCCGTCTCCGCATTAGCCAGAGTTGCGACATTTAACTACCGTCGTTCGGGCATCATCTTCCAAACTCCGACTTCCCCCCACACTGCATCATACTCCACCAATGTCCATAGAAAACTTTTTTTAAAATAAACGTCGAAGTCCCGACAAAAATTCTCGCTGCAGCCGTAATTTATTCATATTTTTTTTTCAAATTTTTTCCTCATCACAATCTACGACGAGCAGCCAGTCGTTTAAATTTAAATCCGCTTGTACGTTAGTTCGGAGATAACGCGGAACGAATTCACTTCGAACGCGCATTACCCAACGGAAGGACCGGCGAAGAGAGGGATTAGAATTATTTAATATATTAATCCTCGTGCTATCCTCGAACTCTCGGTTTTGACAATGTTGTTTCCAATAAATAACGTACTCACGTCTCGATCACTTGTCCCACCTGGGATTACGCGGTGAAACGGCGTCGTCTATATAAGTTATTTTCTATTTTAAAAAAAATCATTAATTTTTTTCCGAAAGATTTTTTCTTTCAACCGACGTTCTACCCTACATTAAGTCGAGTCCTTACGCTTGATCTTCCCATCGAGACGGGTCTTTAAAATGCGGAATATTCCGATGGAGATGAGCAGCCGGGCTATCAGCGAAAGAGAACGGGCCGGGAAGGGGGGGGGTACGTGAGTACCTCTTATTTCGCATATCGCGTTCGGACGATGAAATGGAACGGATAATATCGTTTTCGGGGATTAAAAAAGAAAATAAAGGATCGAGGAAAGAGCGAGAGACACAGAGAGAAGTGGTGGAGCGCGCGAGGAGGTATCGCTCGGGCATCTTCATCCTTTCGAGGAAGAATTTGGCCGTCTATACGCGAGCGTCGTAAGGTACGTGGTCGCGATCGAGGGTCGGGACGCGATTGCTCCACATAATAACCCTCGGTGTGGGCACGATGCCGCGAGTTTGGAGATTAAACGACCTCTTCTCTGTCTCGGAAGCAGAAGCGCGTTGCGGCAGCGGGAGTAAAACTTACTTGGGGTAAAAGAGCGCGTCGTTCGGAGCCGATGAGGAAGAGAGTGCGCGCAACTGCGAGCGAGGGAACCAGCCACCGGCTGCCACTGCAGCAACAACTGCAGCAGCAGCAGCAGCAGCAGCAGCGGCACACACGCCCAGCGCGGCTTATATAGCTTCGCTCGCGATCTTCTCGAGTTCTCGTGCGCACACGATCGGAGAAGCTCAGGCTAATCAGTCGGACATAATTGATCTCACTTGTGATCTCGAGATTCGAAAGATCGCGGACGGAGAGTGAGGCTCGAACCAATAATTATTGTTAATACCGGACCTCCTACCCTTCCTACTCCTCCCTTGTACCTTTCTCTCGCTACTTTATCTCGGTATATGTGTGTACGAATATTATATGATACGCGTATATATCTTATGTATATATGTGTACATATATTTATGTATAACTACGGTAAATAGACGTCTACGTAAGCTTGGATATCGATGATGATCTTGCCAGCATCCGAGTTGTGCGAGACGAGACCGAATATATGTAGCGAACGTGTATATATCTATATAAATATCCATATATATATATGTACAACGAACGATTCAGAAACTGGGCGTTTCCATCGACTGTAATTGACGGTATTCGTTCCGACAAATACAATCAGCCATAATCTATAATGGCTCAACAATGTACACGAAAATGCAAATAAAATTTCGTACCGCACGAACTGAAGAAGAAAAAAATAAATGAATAAATAAAGAATCTTGGAAATCGAAGTGATAGGCAAAAGAATGAAAAAAAAGGTTCGGAGCTGAAACAGCCTGTACATAGCAATATAACGGGTTTATACTTGGGAGATCGGTGAAGGCTCGTCGGTCGAGTCTTCTTTCCGAGACTGTGGATGAAAGACGAAGAGATATCGAAAAAACGCGAGACTATGCGTCTCGCTCTCTCGCGTCAACGCGTCCACAGCTTTTATTTATATTAATTTCGATCGTTTTTTCAGAATGTTTTTATTTTTTTTTCGTTTTCGTGCGTTTCGTGCGGCGCGAGGGGGTAGAAAATATGAAATAATAATGATAATAATGAGGCATTTTGAGCGTAATAATATGTTGGGAGCGAGGAGCCTCAAACTTGGATCCCGGAGGAACCGAGTGAACGCGATTTGCTGGGTTAATAACATCGGAGTTGGTATCTCGCGCTCGCGCGCGCGCGCTCTCACGGAGGGAGGGTCTCTGCAGACAAGCGGAATTCGCGTTGTTCGCCAACTTCTCGTCTTTTCTTTATTCGCTCATCGTCCGTCCGTGGATACGGGCTAATAACAATGTCTTCTCGTACGTATGTAGCCACGGACGTATCTCTCTTTCTCGTTCTCTCTTCAGGGGATACGCAGCAACTTCTGTGTACATATATAATGTTTAATTTCGTAATATCAGTGGTTTGGAGGCGAAACCGAATAAGTGCAGAAAAAGAGTTTTCGAGAAATAACGATTTTAGGTTGCGAGGGCTTTATCCCAGTGAATAAATCGATTAAAAAAATTATTATCATTAGGTTACACTTAGTTTTCGGTACTATCCTAGGTAGCATTCGGTACATGCTTACTGGTTATCGTTTGCGAAAATAATAATTGTCAGGATGCGCGATAATTAATAATCGATTCCTTCGAGAAATAAAATTTATTCAGTTTTTCCGACGTAATAGACTCATTTGGTTATATTGATCTCGTATATTTCTACCTGTACGATCAATTTGCGGCAAATTTGTGTTTAAAGACGATGTCTACAACGCAAATTACATGAATCTGATTAAATCGAATTTATCTGGAAAAATTGGATCTATAGATAACACATCCGTATACAGATGTCTCTACATAGTTTCTATAAACACCTATATTTGACGCACGCGAGTCGTACTCCAAACAAAAGTTTTGGTGTCGATAGCGGACGTATACCGAGGTACCATTGTATTTTTTTCCTTGAACATATATCTCTTAGCTCCTATCTGGCCTACCGCCGCAAAAATATATATCAAAAGTAAAAGCCTGCGAGCGTCCCACCAACAATAAGAATTTATTCAGTAACCATAAATTCAAATAGCCGTGATCCCTAGCGCATGCGCGAAAAACCTATGATTGGCCGTGCGCCGCGCACACGCGCCCCCACCGCAACGTCGCAGCCAATAGGCAAATCTGAATTCTCGCGCCCGCGCTGATCGACTTGAGCGCCAATTTAAACCGACGTTCCCTTCGTATTCCCGCTGCCCGGCCGCAAGCTGCAACGCGAAGCCGCAGCGTTATCCGTATGTACCCCATTACACCGCACCGCCGAGATTACACTCAGCGACGGACTCAAGCTCTCCGCAGTAGCTTCTCGCACCTTTTAACACCGAGATAGAACGGAACGAGATGTAAGTACCGAAAAAAAACAAAATAAAAATATAATAAATAATAATAATAATGATAATTTTTTTTTTTTTAACTGCTCACCCTCCGAGAGTGAACGGAGAGGCGACGGCCTCCACAGCGGTGCTGGCTCCTCTATCTATATTAGCGCGCTCGGCGAAAGGGAAAGGGAGAGTAGTCCGCGGCGGGTTCGCGGCTTCGAGATTTTATAGCGCGGAATGGGATTTGGGTACACTTAGCGCTCGTAAAACGGGCCAAGGTGCACAAGAGGATGCGCCATGAGAGGCGATGGTTGCGTTCGTCTCCCTCTCTCTCTTTCTTTCTCTCACTCGCTTTCTCGGCGCTTCTTTTTCGGCAATGCGGGGGGAGACTGAGCCGGCTTCTTTCATCCGTCCTCCGGGAACGCATCAACGGGCCCGCAACTGGCGTCGCTCCCAACGAAAAATTAGCTTAATAATCCTCGCCTCTTCCCCCTCCCCCGCCGTCTACATCCTCTCCGCCGTGATTCTCTCACACCTCGCTCTGTACCAACATCATCCTCCATCTTACTCGGCGCATTGTCACGCGGTTACACTCGAATTTTCGACAACGTGTCGGAGACGCGGAAATTTTTTCTTTATTTCTTTCGCAAAGTCGAAATCACGAGGACTTTGGCGGGTGCGGTAGAGGGCGAAGCCGGGAGATCGGTCGGAGGTCACGACGTGTCGTTCGAGTCCTCGTTCACCGCCGCTGCTGATGCTGCTGCTTCAACGATACCGTTCGGTTCGACTCGGTACAGAGCCGCTGTGCAACACTTGGCAAGGAGACGAAGGAGACAGACCGACGGAAGGAGCGGATCTGAGAGAAGGAGAGAAACAGAGAGAGAGAGATGGACCGAGCTCAGCGCGGCCACCGCGCGAGAGAAGTGGCTTGTACCTCACACCCAATCAACTTAGATCGGGGGAGCGAGATAAGGGTTCCTCGCGCGATTCTCCACCACACGACTTGACTCGTTGTACGTATACAGTAAGGCTCCGGAGAGGTCTCCTCGCGGCGTAGCTTCGCCGTCGCGAAGAGCAGTCACCACGAGCGCCAACCGGCAGCGAACGCGACGACCGTCCGCGACCGAGCGAGCGAACGAAGCGAACGCGGGGGTGGCCGAGGAATACCAACTAACCGTGAGTTCGCTCGTTGCTCGAGCCATATGTCCTCCGTACACGGTCGAGGAGGGCCTCCTCTCGCCACCACCGCCGGTATATCTCCCGTTCCCGCGCAACGAGTCACCCGAGCGGCTTGGCCCCCGCGGCTCGCGAGTAACGAGCTTTCATTAGCGACGCTGTAGGCTAATGAGCTGTGTTAGCCACTCGCCGGGATAGTCTACTAGCGTGAGCTCTCTCCCGGTTTTATTTCGCTCTGGCTTCTGGATTTCTCGTTGTCCCGGCTACCACCGGCGTTCGAGACTCAACCCCAACCCTCCCCGGCCAATGATTTCAACGTATTCTTTGGGAATCGAAAGTAAGGACGACCTCGGGGTCAGGATTTGCGGGAGACGGTGACTCATGGTGTAATCAAGGGTTTACGATGTAGTCGATTTCGCATCGGGACGAAGTTTTTTTTACTTTGGTTGGATTTCTTGACTGAGCAAGCGTGTTGGATTATTTGGAACAATTATCGGAGCTTGCGATCGAGGTTAGGAAGAAATTCTTTTGGGGACTAGTTGATGGAGTTTCGTCCAGATTTTTCTTACTTGGAATTCTTGCAGCCTTGTATTAATCTTAACTTATACGTAATTTTTATATGAATTGTAATAATATCGGACAAATGATTTAAAAAAAAAAATAATTTTGATGAGTCTTGTGTTTGATGACTTTTCCTTTATCTGGATTGGTCGAACATATTTTTTTTCTTTTTTCTTCTTGAATTTATTGTTGTTGTGACGGCTTGGAGCTTTGAGGTTTTGGAAAATTATAATTGAAAGTCCCATTCGCGAATGTTATAAAATCTTTAACGATCGGACGATTAAATAAATCTCGTGCAAATGAAGATTGTGCCGTTGGAACATTTACAGAATAATGTAGGAATTCTCGTACGGCTCGCACGTGATTCCGAGGGTCCGTAAGAATTCCCGCTGGTTGAATGCGCTTTTCATACCCATATGGTACACCGTTGGCGCGCCGACAACGCCAGGCATTCGAGGTCGATGATGTTTAATTGAATAAAATCTCGACGGGCGGCACAAGGATATTATATTCCTCACAGGCTGCGTTCCAGAGCCGATCCGCGTACTTCTTCGGTGATCCAATCATGTCAAACTTTCGAGAATTATTTTTAAAAAACGTCGAAGATTTTTTTTTCTTCCAAGCATTTAATCTGCGTGTTGTTTGTTTGACATGATTTTTTTTATCCCACAATGGAGACTGCTTGGTACAATTTTTTTTCTCAAATCAATTTGTCATTCTACCGCCATATTATTTTGTGAAAAAAAAATGTTTAACCTGAGAAGGAACGTGATATAATTTAAAAAAAATATAAATAGGTTTGGATTTTATATAAGGATATTATTCAGACATGATTGAGATTGCTGTTATTTATTGATTACGTCAACTGTAGTCACTCATTTTAATAGCCAAATACAAATTGTAATCCGGCAATTACGCTACGTATTTGCATTTGGAAATATTTTTTATCCTTCAATTCATTTTTTTAATTTCGAATCGCAATATTTTTAGAACTAGAAATCAACGAGATCGCTTTGAGACCGAATTATTTCCAATGAAAAAGACAAAGTGTGCGTTTTCATTGTAAAAAAATGTCCAGCTGCGTATGCACTGAATGTGAGCGCGATGAGGGTGCAACCCTCGGCACCACGTAGGTACGGTACACGTGTTTGACGGTCCAATACATGCATATGCGACACGATCGAGAGAATCTATCGAAATAGTTTGATCGCTTTCTCGTTTAATTCCACGAGCATTCGTATTCGCGCTCGCGATTCAGGGTAAAGCATGATCCAACCGGATCGACGGCAAAAAAGGGGATCGATGATGCGCCAGTCGCAGGTCGATCGGGCACGAAGACTTCGGGCTCGGCATTTTGTCTCTCGCTCTCTCCGCCACCGCCACCGCAGCGCCACGGTAGCGCCCGCCCTTCGTCTCCGAATGTTCGATCTTCGTGGAAATTGATTTTGCAGATCCGCCAATCCCGATGTCTTACCCTGTGCTACGTAAAGCTCAGTTCTCAGAATTTTTTTCATCACCCTCACGTCATTATGATCAGTTATATAGCTTCATGATAAAACGAAAAATTATATAGCTTCTGCACGCGGAAAAAATATCTCCGATTAAATCCTAATTCGTTTTCTTTACGATGTACAAAGCATTGATTTAATTTTTTTGTTTCATTTCTCTGTTGCAGGTACGTCGAAAAATCTGAGAGCTGTTGAGAGGGAAACGGAAGATAGATTGGGAAGTATATCGCGTCGTTTATACCCAAGTGAAAAAAATATTTATACACAGAGTATATGGATGATAAATACATGAACAAATATGGAATGAGTTTAAGTACGGAATCGGAGATATATATTTTGTATACAAACTGTATACATCCTATAGATAAATCGTATATAATAAATCAGACCGTATTGAATATTCATCGTTGACATATTAATATAGAAATTCCCATATAAATAATAATAATAATTATTAATATACATATATTGTATATTATTAATGAATATTCAATACCGCTCGATTTATTATGCATGAATTGTCTATAAATTGTGCACAGTCTGTACACAGAAAATATATACGTCGAACTTTCTCTATAAAACCATACAGATATTTTATTCATCTACTCTATACATGATGTTTCCATGCTCGTAACGCAATGAGCACGAGTCCAAACCCGTTCGACCAATGAAAATTTCAAATTTTCGGCCATTCGCTTTGGACCGTCACATTAACTCCAACTTCTACCGCTCACTGCATCAAAACGGTCCGCGCGCACTCCCGTAATATCCCACAGTACAGAGTGCTCACAGTAAGTACACATACAATGCCAATCGACGAAGCAAACGCGGAAGTGTGTCGTCACGATAGCGTCGGGTTACCTCCGAATCGTGGAGATAAGCGGAAATATATATCGCACGTAGGAATCGTTCCGCGCGTTCGTTCGAGGCTGAATCGGTATAGCGGTACGCGGTACAGCGTGTCCGGTAGACGGCGAGAGGCGGGGTGGCGGGGAGGAAAACGGCGGAACCGATGCTGCGAGCAAGGAAGCGCTGGTATTTATGTTAATTACCGTCAACGTTAATTAGTGCCACGGCGAACCGGGCAAGGGCGCGCAGGCGCGCGAGCTCAGCCGGTCAAGCCCAACCGAGAGAAAAGGAGAGAGAAAAAGATAGCGCAGGAGAAGAACTCTCGCGACTCTTCCTGCCGCGCGCTGTCCCGCGAGAGAGACTTCTCTCTCCGCGAACGGAACCATCGCGGCCGCGCGCGCGCCATCGAGCATTGTCTGCCTCGACCGATCGAGTTTCGTCTCGTGCATTGATAAGTATGGCTTCGAGAGAGAGAGAGAGAGACGGTTTGGCAACGGCCGGAGCCACACCGCAACCAAAGCGAAGATGTATACAGCGCCCGGTAGCTGCGGCGAAGCTTCGATGCCGGCTGCTTGCTTCGTGGAAGATCGTTCTCTTAATGAGACATCCGACTTCCCTTCTTACCCTTCGATCGGCTTCGGTTCTCTCCTACCGTCCACGGTATCGGCTGTACGAACGCCGGGAAAAAAGGGAAGAGAGAGAGAGAGAGAGAGAGAGAGAGAGAGAGAAAGAGCGAGATACCGCAAAATGCGCACGAACGATTAAACGAAAAACACTATAGCGAATATTGAGCCGTGAGCGGGCTAGTAGAACCTTCCACGGTTCTCATCTCATCTCTCTCTCTCGCTCTCTCTATCTTTCGCTCTCTCGCTCTCTCCCTTCTTTCTGTTCTATGTAACTATGGAGTCACGATCGTGACATTGGCGAGCTTCATCCTCCCTTGTCCAGCATGCACCTAACGAGCATTCCGCGCCTGGCTCGGCCTCTCGTTGCGGAGTGGCTGTACCACTCTCACAGTAGCTGTACGACCGCGGGATATATGTATATACCGGGCCCATACCGATAACTCGAAGGAATTCGCATTATCGATTTTATTTTCAAGACTAACCGATTCGATCGTTGAACGAAATTCCGGCTTGAAATATCTGTCGTTAGGAGGGAAAACCTAATAAGCCCGTAAAGTGAGTTTTCGAGTGATAATTATTTACGTTGCTAACGCTCTATCACACGGTAAAAATCGAACTATAAAATAATAATTACCAGGTTAGACTCCATTTTTGGTACTATTCAAGGTAGCAGTCCGTACAATTTTAAGTCTGTAACTTATGGACACAAAAAATCATGTTGGACTTATTCAGTTTTTCCATACTTATTCGCTTCTTCCTTCGAACCACACACATCTTCTTACCATCGTCATGGTCGTCGTTTCGTTCGACGAATCGTACGTTACGCAACATGCGTATTGAAATAACGAAGCCGGCCGGTATAATATACAAAAATAATAGTTCCAACATCGACCAAGAAACTCTCTCGGGCGACTTCCGTTCGTGCACGAACGGTTCGTACGTCGTACATGTATGCACCGCTCGAGCGCATCGTCATCGCGACGATTCTCGGATTATTTCCAAACAATTCCGAGATAAAAGACGGTCATACACGCGTCCGCGCGCGCGCGCGAGCGCTCGAGCGCATAAGCGCGGGCAAAGTCTTATATTGTAATGTGTTGCGCGTGTTTATACATAGCGCGGTATTGTATGAGCAAGTACGCGCGGGCGAGCCGTGGTAGGCTAAGGAGGATCGCGGCACGACGGTTTATGACGCGAAGCTGGCGAGAGTTGAATGCACAAACGAGCCGCGAGCGTTTGTCCGGTCCGGTTGAACGGAGTAGCACCCTCGGTCGTTGCTAAAAACTCCCGCGATGTTACTCGGGTGTAATGCTTGGACTCGTACCTCCGTCCCTTTTCCCTCCCGCCCTTCCGTGTATTGTCCATTGCACGCGCGCTCGCGGTGCCGTCATACATTATACCGCGAGCGTTCGCCTGCCGGCTACACGTCGGCCACTGAGCGCGGCTTACGCGGTACGCATATATGCACTCGTGTACTCGCTGTGGCTCTGTGTTATTCGAAGAGTTTTCGAGCTTGAGGCAGTGACGAGAGAAAATTTGATAAAACATTTATTCAGATATATAGATCTCTATATAGATCTCTCTGATTTAGTTTTGACGTAATTTTCAAGTTATTTGATACGTTGGTTCGTTCGGTGCGTCGTGCTTCCTTGAATATTATTGATCGATCAAATTGTACAGTCGCTTTTACTTGCAGAATTGTCAAGAAGTCGAGGATGATTTTTTGTTTTTTTCCATTGATTTTTACCGTCAATGATATCAGACCGAAATTTGAGACGATTTTACCAAATCTCAACGTCGATGCAATGAAGCGCGCGACGTTTCCGCTTCGTACGTTACCGCATTAGGCGCGGAAAGCGTTCAATCCGGAGATTTTGGACACACGTGCGCACACATATACCGGCCGTGTTATCGAATCTCTCTGTGTGTAAGACTTTCGACAACAACGACAAAAAAACGATACACGAATGCGTTTGACCGACGAGGTAAACGACAAAACTCGCCGGATGCGCGTTTATATAGCGAGAAAGGTCTTGCGGATTGTCCGGGTGCGATTAATTATCGGAATCTTCGAGCCGTTCTGGACGGTCCACGAGTGTGTTTCAACCCGACACAGCAAACTAACCGCGAGAAAGTATCGGGTTACCATAAGGCGTAAAAAAATAAATTTAAAAAAACAAAAAAAAAAAAATACGAACGCGAAGCGGGTGAAGGGTTTCGGAGGTAGAGTTGTTTCGGGACCTTCTCTCTCTTTTTCTCTTTCTCTCTGGCTTCCTCTTTGTCTTTCTCTCTCTCTCTCTCGGTCTCACTTTCCGTCGCTCTAAACTCTCCGAGGTGCGAAACCTTTTCCTTCCTCGAGCCTGTCCTCTCTGATAAATTCGTCGTCCCGCAGTACCGAACGCCACACGGCACAAAGATCCACGCGATTTACGAACGCGACTCTCTTCCACCCATTCGCCACTCGACCTCGTACTCCACAGAATCATTGGTCGAAATTTTTCAAATTTCATCACCAAACTCCCGATCTCATCGCCTTTTTCCACGACTCAGGAGCGAACGAGCCAAAGGCAAGGATTTTCTCTTCCTCCTTTTCTTCGTCTTCTTCTTCTTCTCTTTCTTCGTCTTCACTCCCTTCCTTCTCGTTCTCTCGGTTCCCGCAACGCTCTCCCAGCATACACACATACGCACGGACTTACGAACACGTGAGACAAAAGTGTGCAAAACAAATGAGCGTAAATAACCGCCCACGCCCCCGCAATGCAACCAAGACGTTCGACACCTCGGTCCGCGGAGCGAAGTAAGGAGCGAGTGTTGTGCCCGCGCCGTACAACGCCGGGCTCTCTCTCGATTCTCTCTCGCGGCGGGGTTCGACCGTCCGGCCGCATAGCCACGGCCCAACGCGGCCATTATTTCATTAATTAGTGTCAGAGCCACGCTCGCACCACGGTCTTAGCCACATAAACACGACAACTTCTGCGTTAGTGCCAGTGTGCTCACCGTGTCGTCTTCGACCTCCCTCCCCCATTCCTTCCTCCTTCCTCCCCGTATTTCTCAATATCCTCTCCTCGCGCGCGGTCCATCGAATACGCTTGCCGCGAACCCGGAGCTTCGTAAACTTCTCATCCCCTCTCCCGCCGATCAATTTTCGCTCTACCGAGATCAATGATCCATCCCGTGGTTCCCTCCTCGTCGCTACCTTTATTACAACGCCTTCCGCATTCCGCGTCTTATCGATAAACCAAATTTTTTCCTTCATCCACTTTGAACCAACCGAGGCGAGACTTTACTGATTAATATTTTTCTTAAAAAAAAAAAAAAAAAAAAAAGGTTTTTCACCGTCGATCTAAATGCAATATCTTTGCAGCTTCTGCTCGAAGCTCCTTCTTAGTTATAGTCATGATTATATATATGTGTGTGTGTATATATGCTACCTACGTAAATTCCGCATGATCGGGCGTTCTCCGGAGAACGAGTACTCCACACGCGGGACACCTACACGACGAGAATCCGTGCGAGTCCGCTCGCCCTCGACTACTGCACCTGCAGTCCGCATTCCCCTCTTCGGGCTGGTTGCGCTCGCTGGATCCGGCCCCCGGGTCCACGCGTTCTCGCGCACGCTGTACGTCACGCGGTGCCTTTGCCTATTCCAATCTCTGCGGGAGGGTCGATTGGCGCGTATATACCTGCATATACATACATATGTGTGCGTGTATCTGCGTGTGCGCATATACCTATACTATATAGGATCGCCCGCGCAACGTGTAACACAACACTCTCTCGAGAAACGGAGAAGGAAAGCGAGTCGCCCCGGGCAGCTTCTCTCATTACGATTCGTCGTGGCTTTCATCATCTCAAGTGCAAGTACAAGTGCGAGCGAGCGAGCTAGGCATAAATTTTACGGTGGCGCAGTCTCTCACTCTCTACCTATCTTTCTCTCTATCTTGGGCTTTTTGCGAGAGCTTTCAATGCGTTATTTCTTGAATTGTCGGACATTTTTTCCTCTTTCTGTTTTCCTCATGATTTCCTTCGAGGACGAACGACAAGATCTGCTCTCATCGTATCGTCGTTATTTTTCTGCTGGAGGTGCGATTAGGGCCACACATTTTTCTTTCAACAAACTACGGGTTTTCGAGAATTTGGTAGTACAAAAGTTCATAGAGAAAAACTGAATGGTTGAACTACGACCTCGATTTTCACGACTCCCTCATTACTTTCCACATAAGTGTATTATTATTTTTTACGATGTTTCTCGTGTTGAGCAAAGCTGGAAAAAAATGCCTGAGCTCCGGATTTGCAACACCTCTATTTTATTGCCTTTCATCGACAAAAATCCCGAATTTTCGTTACTTTTGCTGGTAATTTGGTGAAAAAAAAAGAAAATACCATGAAATCAAGCGGCGATAATCATCGAATGACCCAAAATTCAAAAATTAGTATGGAACCCGTAAAATAATTATTTTTCGTGGATAGAAGAATCGTGAACGTGTGGTCACGTCACGGTGGGCCACGGCGACGAAAAATCCCTGACTCGTCCACGGCCGGGAGGGGGAGGCGGGCGGTAGCGAGGGAAGCATGGATTCGAAGCAGCGATTGGGTTTTCGTCGAGCGCGAGATGAGGCACGCGCTTTAACAAAAAGATTCTCGGCTTCATCGCTCCGTATAATTACCAACAGTTCCCCGAAACGCGTCGAGACCATTGAAAATTCCCCCGAGGATCGAATAGCTTCGATCGGCAGCCCTCGCTCCGAGCCTCGAACGTTCCTCCGCGGGGTTCGTCATTTATTCGATCTGGTTAGGGGAACGAATGAGAAGAATCGCGAAGCAAATAAAAACTCAACTTCTCGAATGATGTATAAATGCATACATGCCTGATGTCTCGCATATACTTTTCTACGCGATCGGTCTTCGAGAATCCGGAGCGAAGACGAAGCGATCGCGATCGCGAACGCGGTCGCGTACGCGCGAGCGCGCGTGGACTCGCGCGCGCGCTTGCGCACAGTTCGCGGGGCTATCGCTCACGGCCCCCACAAACTCGCGTGCCTTCGGGCAGTACACGTGCATAAACAACTAACAATAATTGGCCCCGATGAAACAATAATTGCTCGGTGCTCTCGTCGTCGACCGATGTGTGCTCTTGCGGTGCTCTCTCTCTCCCCTCGCCGGTGTTGCGCGCGTTCCTCTCGGGCCATCGACGGCTCGTTAAACCTCCGAGCACTCTCGATCCTCCGGTCATTAGCGCGGGATGTAATAACATCCCGCGCGCGGGAGCAGCCTCTCTCCTCTCGCCCTCCCCATACCTTCCTCTCTCGCTCGCGCTTTTTTTTCCTTCTCTCTCCCGTTGGACCGTTGCCAATAATCGTTAAATCAAACTAGTAAAAATGACGAACCTAAAGTAGAGACCATACAGGAAGACGAGTTACGTTGGTCTACACTCGACGTAGCTCACAAGCCACTTGCTCACTTTTCCCTCGTCGATGGAAAAAAAAAAAAAAAAACGAAAAAGAAAGAAAAAAAGGAGACGAAGAAGAAAAAAATAACAAATATCGTTGCACGGTTCATCGGGCGTAGTGATCGAATTTATCGCATACATTCCTACAACAGTATTACTGTATTCGAGTGAAGAACCGTAGAAGGAAGGTACAAAAAAAGATGATGATAAAAATTTGAAGAAGAAAAAAAAAACGGTTCGAGACTCTCGAGATATAATTTAACGTTCCGCAGCGTCTTGGTCGAACCGAGTCGACTTCACCGTTGCTGGGTTGTATATTTTCAACGTTACCCGCGTGACTCGGATTCAACCCCTTCGAATACATCGTGTCGTAGCATATTTTTAATGCACGAAATTATTGTAAGATCTCCGAGTCACACACATACGCGCACACACATGCACACACGGACTGTCTACCTCGCGGTTTCTTCGCGAGGGCGCAGTTGAAACGCGGCTTTTTCGCCGCTGGACAACGACGAAGACGACGACGACGATACGAGCGCGACCTCTCCGTGCAACTTTTGCCACAATTCTACGCTTCAACGATCATCTCTAATCCTCTAAATTCCATAATTCACAGCTCTGAGCTATAACTGCGTATGCGTGTGTATATATATGTATCTATGGGTGAGTATATGGGGATGAGAGGAGGTTTTCGTTATTCCTTCGCTGACACACGTTGCTCGGATGCGCGCGGTCGATTCTCGGTCTCACTCGCATTTCTCGGGTCTCACCTCGCGGAGTAAACGTTACTTCTTTCATCTTCACCTCCTCTTTCCTCTCTCCTCTCTGCCCCTTCGTCGCCCCGCGTGGCTCCTCTCGCTTCTCTCTCGGTCCATCTCGATGCCTTATGTTGGCAGCGTGGATAATCGCAGTGCGTAAGGAAGAAGAACGTTCGTAGAGGTCCTGGACTCTGGCTCGGAGAAGCGTCTTACGCCTTTGGTCTCTCAATTTATATCACATGCGCTATCTTTCTTCTGAATGCGCGATGCACTCGTGCACAGGGCCCGGGACGTACCACAGGCAGTCAAGTGTCCCGCGAAATCTCGGAAAGTGCGTGTCTCATCTTGCGTCATGAAATATTTTTACAGGAGACCACGGGAGAATCGAGCTCACTCATTGTACTGACTGTCTTTTATGCATCTGTAGCGCGTGGATGACGCACGACCGAGAACAAACGAGGAAAATGGTTCCAAGGAAAAAAAAAGATAAGAGATGTATGTAAAGAAAGGTGAAAGTAGCGGAGCGAGAGTGTATATAATTGTTTCATAATTGATTCGATTATTTTGATATTGAATACGGATCATTAAAGAATATCGCTATAACTAAAGTTGTCCGATTCTACGTCTTCTGAGAATTCGACTTGCAATAGAATCGGCGGCCTTCCAGATAAATAAAAGTACCCGGCAGCATATCGAATAAAAATTACTATTTCATTCATTTTTCCTTCTTTCAAAAATTAATCTGAAATACTGGCGAACTTCATCCCTTGACTTACTGGAATAACAAAAAAAAAATCAAAATTTTAAATTACGTCGAACTTAGCTTTTCGAAGGTCGTTTTCAATTTACTCGAGGGTTGTAGGGGCATCGGGAAATTCTTCGGAAAATCAGGAATACTTATTTTTAAGTTCGAATGACAGCCGAAAAAAAAACCATAACCTGAATCCTCAGGGGTCATGGCTTGGACCGTCCGATTCGCCCTGAAAAACCTTATATATATCTCTCCGCATGTGTTACATGCGCGCACGGTACGCACTTACGGCTCGTCGGGAAACAAACCACGAAGCGAAGGATCCCGCGTTCCGTGCCTCCTCTCGTAGTGCTACACGGTCCGGTGGCGCGGGATAAAAGCTCCCGTGCATGTGCCAGCGGTCCGTGTACCGCGCTTGTGTACCGCGCGGTTCCGACTCTCGGCTATCGCGCGAACTCTTGCTCCGGCTGAGCACTCGTCCGAAGCGGCGCGGCGGTGGTACACACCGGGGCATTTATTGAATCGATATCCGGAGCTCTCAGCGAGCCTCTCTCCGGGGCACGTACCGCCTTGGGCCAGCATTTTTCATCTCCCTTCGCACCAGTACTCCGAGGATGCCTCGCAGCCGCAGCATCGCACCGCAGAACCGTAGAATCGGGGACCGAACGGACGGACGGATGGTTGGATGGACGGACGGACGGACGGACGGACGTACATTCCGTTCCACGAAGGACCTTGCTCCACCGCTCTCGCGTTATTTCTTGCTGCGCTATATGGTTTCTCGGTGCTTTTTGCGTTGTTTTTTTTTCTTCATCGTTCTGAATCTCACTCGGTTCAGAATGGAACGAATGTAGATGAGTGGGGTTTGGATTGGGTTTGGACTAGGTGGATTAAAGTCGGTGGGTTTGAATTTGGAGGCATTGTTTTGTATTCAGATATATTGCAGCCTTAGGAAAATAGAATGATCAGGGCGCCGGAGCTTGTTTTATTTTGATAGTGGAAAACGGAGCTCATCGAGGCCGGAGAGGGTTTGATTGACTTTCGTTTTGACACGATAGGGCACAATGTGCGAACGATGAGTTATATGCGAACAGCATTCGTAAAAAATGAATCCCGAGTTAAAAATAACCGGTCGGACCATCTATGTGCCAACAAGGCCGCTTACAAAAATGTATTATTACAAATTGATAAGCGATTTTTTTTGTCCCGTTTTTTTGATAAATTAATAATCCATTGCAATATAAAATACCCTTTTTTCAACGTTTCTGCCGGCATGCAGAAGTGGGATGTGACGATACCAAAGTCCCAGACGCAATTTCATCGAAAACAAATAATTGGGTCGTATAACCCGCACACGAGAACGTACTGTATAATAAACCCGCGCGTACACGAGCAAGTTCGAGTTGACTCCGAGAGCCAGAGGAACAGACCCGAACGTATCGAGAGAGGGAGAGTCAGTGATCGACCTTCGTTTTAATTGAACGTGCAATTTGGCCATCGTCTGGACGTTGTCGAGCCCGAAATGTGTGTGCGCCTATCCCGGAAGAAAGTATGCGTGGTACGTCTGTGTAAAACCGAAAGAGAGAGAGAGAGAGAGAGAAAAAAAAAGAAAGTAAACAAGAAAAAGGACAACAAGTGATTTTTCGAGCCTGTGAGAACGTTGAACGACGAGGACGTCGGCAACGAGGAACGTCGACGACGACCACCGAGACAGCTCGCCGGGTCGAGGCTCTCATAAACCGATCCGTGTAATTAATTTGGGCCATCTCGGCACACGAGAGCCGCAAGGACAATTCGACTCTCGCGAAGTTTAAAGCGTCGGTCAACGTGTGCAAGTCGGTAGTCGTTGCACATGCGCTCTTGTCCGGTTCGTTTTCCTTCGCGCTCCTTGAAACTTGTTTCGATGGGTCTTCGCGCGGGACCTTCGAAGATCGTCGACACCCAGCAGCATCGACACCAGCCGAAGCAGCAGCGCCATAGCGGTAGCGCACTAGTCTCATCGTACCGTCTCACGCGTGTGTATACCACACGAACCATGATTTCCAACATTCGCGACAAGCATAGCCGGCAAATCCGTGGAGCTATATCCGGCGAACTTGTACGCTAAAGCTTGGGAAGGCGAGTGGAAACGGGGGCGTCGATGTGTGGTTGGGGCACGCGGTACCGGTGAGACCAGTCCGGGCCATATCGTGCGCCATGGATATACGTACACCGCAGACACCTCGCTGATCGCCAGGGTTGAACACGGGGAATACGTATACCTACTCTAATACCGATGAAAGCAAAGTTTGCGCGGCGGACTAGGCCTCTGGCCTTTGCTCGGACCGTCGCGGCCGCGACGGTGTCGTCGACGACGGTTAGGTGTGTGCGTGTAAGTGGTGACGACGCGCCGTCGTGCCGAAGCCACGATAACATACCACCTCGAGCGACTAATTAATGAACGTACCTTCTCCGATCGATTTACATTTACCGAAGAGGCTCCTTGGCTTCTCTCCGTCGAATATAAGCGCTTCTCTCGCGGCTGGCTTCGCCTCCACACGGTATCATCCCGGCCCACGTACGTAACCAACGTGACGTTGTGTGTACCGCGACGACGTACTTTCCGAACGGCTTGCGGCTGTACGCTTCTCACCGCGCCTGGCTGGGCTCTTTTTGAGAACAACGACGCGAGGAGTTTCGCGCGCATCGCAACTTCGCTGTTACCTTCGTTAGCGACAAACCGTAGCCACACGAGGCTTCGTGCATGCATGTCCTCGCCGTCGTCGTCGTCGACGCTGTTGTCGGGCCCTATTCTCGTAGTCACGGATGTGCAACTTTGGTATTGGTACGGATCGTGATTTAAACTATGGATTGTCGGTTTTTTCGCTTGGGGGAGTTGTTTTTTTTTTTTTTTTGGTTTTCTCTTGGCTAGATTGGGGAATGCTGGCGTTGACGAAGATCTCAGGATTTTCTGAGGGGGTTGGGGAGAATGAAACAGGAAAGAAAGATAAATACATGGTTAGATAAGTTGTATTTTTATTTAGGCGTAAAAGTTATTAATAAATGAACTGAGACGTTGTACAAGATGTTAATGAAAAGTAGTATTCAAAAGAAAAATGTTTTCCTCCGAGTTTGAGGTAATGCACGAACGTTCCTCTATGAGGAACTATTTCTATAAATACTTGCTTCCCCATGGAGAATTTCGTGCATGACCTTAAAAACGTCGTCAAATCCGAGCGGCTGCGTCGACCATTGCAAAAATTACAGATGACATATAAATCATGAGACATCTTATGTGTGCACATTCCGACGCTTCCGACGATACAAAAAGAAATTACCGTAAAAAAACAAGTTTGCATTTGAAAAACAAAGATAAATAAATAAAAAGTAATCATCTGCCGTTGCCGGAATGGGACTCCGTAATAATGACCGTCTACCATCGGACACCTCGTGAATGACGTCCTGCCGCAAAGGTCCATCGCAACTCATGCCCTTCTCCGTGATTCCCAGTCGACCCCCCGACATATCTCTCAAAGAGAATTGTATCTCCGTGGCGCGGACACTCGAGAATCACATCAGTTTTGTGCACGTTACGAGATTGACTCTGGCAGAGAAGGAAGGGGGGACGTTACGCCGTGAGTTTACGGCTAAATTGCGGTTGACTAAACGATTAAGGACAGAGTTTCGTTCGCTCATAGCCCGCCGCGACCCTGAACGGGGCGCAACTTGGCGAAACCGACAATACGCCGAGGAGAATTACACGGAGATCGGCGGTTGGTTCGGCTTCGCGGTCAAAAACGTAATGGAAATTGTTCTTTGGGTTTATAAACCCCGCGCTCTCGTGTGTCCTTGCTGGCGTTCGATGCGTCTCGACCATGAGCAACCACGAGACACCGTGCAAACTCGCAAACCATACGAGAATCCACGGAAACGTTCCAACCATTTATATAAAATATACGTACAAAACCGAATAGCTCGAGTCGAGTCCTCGAATGTTTATTTTATTATTTATTTTTATTATTATTTTTATTTCTCAGTCAGTGGGAATAACGTGGAGTTCCATTACGCGACGAGGTTGGCCGATGGTTCTTTTCGACGTACCGTCAAGGTTCCGGAACGAGGAATTTCGATGATTTCGTTGTATAAAACCCGGCAAAGAGAGAAATCCGTCGAGCCAAGTTGGGTGATTGAGATTGGGTTTGAGATAAGAAACATTAGATTTAATAGCGAAAAAGAAGCTTGGCAGTTGGCCAACAGGGTCCACCGAGTATTTATGATCACGCGAGGTCCGAAAGGTCGCTTGTGACTCCCGACAGTCTCGGTCTCCGGTATGAACACGTATCTTTTTTAACTCAACGTACGGGGCGGAGAAAGAGAGGAAATATGAATAGAAAGAATGAAGAAAAGCAGTGGGAGAAATATTGCGACGGTGATGACCGAGATTGTCGGTTATACTGTTGGGTCGTCTTCACGGCGCAGCTACCGCTCGCGAACGCACGCGCGCGAGCGCCATATATTCGCGAAAGCTGGACTCGGCTCACACGCGTTACTTTTGCCGCGGCGATTCTCGAGCCGCCGGGCTATAATACACATTGTGTAATAAATTATCCAAGTATCGATAAGGAAGGAAGGATGCGGAATGTTGATGGGACCGGTCGCCGCTCGATAATACCCCGGTGCTGATGCTGATGCTGTTGCTGCTGCTGCTGCTGATGCTGATGCTGATGCTGCTGCCGTGGATGCTGATGCTGGTACTAATGGTTCTCGTTTGCTATTGGCCTCGAGAGAAGAAGCGAGTGGGAGAGGAAGAAAGATGAAACGAATGAACCGAGACTCTCGGGCCTTGCTCACGTGTTCATGAGCTGTCCCGAACCGTTAGCGAACACTGATAGACTCGTTTGACAGTCCGCCATTTGCAATTATACATTTCTCTCGTCGAAATTATTCGTAGCCTCAAATGGTCAACGATGTTAGAAAAATGTGAACATTATTTATGAAAGTTAGTTTTATTGACAAATAAAGTTTCGAAGAGAAAGATAAATCCTGATATGAATAAAGAGTTATGAGACATTATCAGGTGAATTATTATGATAATCAGATCGTTCTTATTTGCATCACGCACGATTATACAGCAATAAGTACGACGAAAACAAATTGTTTAAGCGTTAAAAGTCGACTCACGAAACGATTCAAAAACATAAATGTCCACGACAAATATATTAAAATGACTTTTATTCCTTCGCAATTTCATAGCTCACGCTGTGACGCGTAGCTTATACGCAACCGTCACCCTGATTACGTTATGCAAATGCATACATGTTCAAAGTTTATGAACCAATATTACAGAAACCCGACTTCTCAGTTACGTTATCGAGACTCGCCAAAACGTTATTTTCCGATCGAAAGAAAAAAGAAAGAAGAAGAAAAATAAAATCGACGTGTACGTCGTAACCCGCGAGTTTAGGGTATGCAGTTTCATTGGCGAATAATAATCAGACATAACACAAAGCCTTGTCGCTTATGAAGAATGTGATACGGCAGAAAGCCGAGAGTGTCGATGGTCGTCGGAGCTCCCACTGTTGCCCGTTGGAGAGACGACCGTGGTTCGGTTTGGTTTTTATTAGATTCTTATTGCGTCTACACCGGCGAAACACGGTTCGGACGACGCACCGCATACCGACAACTCAACACCAGAAACTCGTATAACTCTCGTAAGTCACGGGGTCCGGGAGGGTACGAGCGACGGAGACGTCGAGGAACCCCGACGACCACCGTGACTCCACGCTCGCCTTCGTTTAATTCCATTATTATTTGACTCGATCGAAAGCGTGGCCACTGTGACGCCGAGTGCACGGCTATTACTCCTTCGCCCCCCCCCCCTCCCCCCGTTCCTCCCCTACCGCCTCCTCCTACGACCATATCGCCCCGTCTCTTTCTCCGTCCGACATAAATTATATTGCACAAGAAATTCTCTGTACTCACACGAAAGCCAACGCGTGGGAATGTGAGAGAGCACACGTGGACCATGTGAGCTTTCAACGTACAGTGGAGCCGTCGATTTTCTCGTCTCTCGATGTTTTTTTTTCTCATTGGTTTGCATGTTAGCGATCCGTGGATCTGTCGGAAAGTGTAGAACCGCTTACCGATATCTCAGAAAATCATGAACGTCGGTATCGATCACAGCCATTGCCTCATTGGCAGTCATCCCTGAGCACCCCACCACGATTCTCAACTCGGTCGCAATTTTTTCCCGATAGGCCTAATTATAATTATTATCATCATAATTGTTCTTCTGAATATAGAATAATAAATGAGTTATATTTAAATTAAATTATATCATAATAAATCAATAATAATAATAATTATTATTATTATTATTATCATTAATATAATAATAATAATAATATAATAATAATATAATATAAATATAATATCATAATAATAATTATCATTATTATTATTATTATTATTATTATTATTATTATTATTATTTTTACCAACCAATTCGGACGCAGGCTGCCAAAACCATTTATCGTCATCAAAACTCCATTCCCGTTTCCCCGAATATCCAAACGACATTCAATCACTGGAGAATATGTTACTATCTAAACATAAAATTTTGACAATTATAAGCAAAGTTTAAATTACACAATCGCAGTCCGTAATCGAACGAATTACGGAACGGCGATGATTTGTTTATTTTTCGATCTCCGTAGAGTGAAAGAAAATCGTTACTCGACTGTACGATACTATCGTAGTTTTAGTACTTGTGTATCAACGATATGTAGACACCGTAGTAAATACGAGTATGAGGCGTTTGAGTACCCCTTGTTCGACGATACGTGAGCCGAGACAAAGAGTGCGACCGAGAGAGAAATATTGTATTCGTGTTCAGGTATTTACAAGCCACATTCAACCCCGAGAGAATGGCACGGAGAGAGAAAAAGCGCGATATGGAGAGAAAGAGAGAGAGAGAGAAACAGAAAGAGAGAGAGAGAGAGAGAGAAAGCACGCGCGAGATATCTGTACCGCGTGGCCTGGTGAGTTGTGCCGCGGGTGCCGGTAACGGATCGTTGCACCTTGTATCGGCCACAGTGAGGTTTCCACATGTAATACCGTTGGAGACTCTTCGAAGACCAACTCGTTCGTTCTCTCTTCAACGTCTAGTGGTATCAAACCTCTCCCTCTCCCTCTTTCTCTCACTCTTTCTCCCCATGTCGTTGGCACTTGTCTGATAGAAACTCCATCAGCATATATGGATTTACAGACTAGCAATAATAATAGGACTCTCAACCGATGCGCGATGGGTTGCACTGTTGCATACTCGCAATTAGCGTGTATATACCTCGCGCTATTGCAACGTAACGTCGTCCCGATAGTCGTAATACTTTCAAACGTTTCTATTTGAGTCCTTAATCGTCACATTAGCGCAGAAAAATATATATTTGCGTAAGATCTTCGTTTTGTGTGTATGTGTCTGTGTGTATTTTTATTTCTTCTCGGAACTCACGTCAATGTCGGTGTATTGCAATTATGAAGATGTCGATGTAGCTACGATAATTATGATGATATTCTAAATTTGCGGTTCAGCCGAGCGTCATGAATTTTTATTTAATTTTGTTTTGAAGAGGCGCATGTTGGATGCACTTATATAGGACAGGTCACATGTACTTGGCTTTTTACGTTATGAAAGCGCGCTTCGGAGTGGGGGAAGGGAAATAATGATTATAGGAGTGGGTGGGTAGGTTTCCCAACGTTTACCGTGCCGGCAAAGGAATGCAATGTTGGAGGTTTTCATGTATTCCGATTGAACGAACATACGTGAACAACTATGTGGCACACTTGGCTAATCGTGCGAGCAATTCGACACCGGATTTCATGTTATTATGACCCGTAATGCTATGCAATGACGATTGTAACGTCAGCAAATGAATCCGTTGCAACCGGGAACGCAGGGGTGAAACGGGACAGCCGAGTGCTCTTCGGAAACGGCGGAAGACGACGTACTCGAGAAAGGTTTGAGTTAATAAATTAATAACTTAAGCAAGTTGTAGAAGAACGCTACATCATTTATGAAAATGTATATTTTCTGCGTAGCAAGCGGTATATTTACATATTTTTGTAGCAATTTAGCGTAAGGATTTTCTTTTTTCAAACTTCAAAGTACCGTTTTACCCGGTGACGTCTCACCTTGTCCGAATCCGCCCCGAAACTATTGTTATTACCATAATTTCGTGAAATCTCGAGCACAAGCGGTAGTCACGCACTGAATATGCAAATGACAAGTACAAATCGTCTTGCGTCTCGGAGTAACGTAGAAATTTCCGGATATATACGAAGAGCCCGGGAATCTGGAGCGCGCGAGACTTCGTAATCTCGCATGTCCAACCTGCTCATTAGACGAAGTTGTCGCGAGAACTACATAAGGACGCACCCGCTGCGGTGGATTGTGTTGCGATAGTCACGCTGCGAAAACATCATATGTATCTTTTCACCTAGCGAGTTCTAGAACAAGGGCGAGAGAGTCCCAATTGCGCGTACGAATTAGTCAGTGTAATTGTTGAAAGAGGATTGCGGAAATATTTCCCACCGTGCTTTTTTGGTTCGTTCCCGTCGGAGGTAGCGCAGAGAAGCGCGAGTGAGAACGAGGACATGGTGGAGTTGCGTTGTACGCGAGGGTGGAAAGAATCTGGCGAGTCGAAGGTTCGGTCTCGTTAGGATAACGAGGGGAAGGTGAATTGGAGGAGGAGGAGGAGGAGAAAGACGAGTGACGAATCAGAAGTGATTTGGCGAACGATAGAGTGTGAACATATATATTTGAGAGAAAAAGAGAAAAGAGTGGTTTGAGGCTTCTAGAATGGAGATGAATATGGATCTATATTATAATATATATTATATCTAACGGTTATGTACCTAACAATCGAGTAGACGCGCCTGCTTACAAGTATTACTACGAAGGAAACATCTGACCAAATCTGAGCTCGATCAGACTATTTCAAGAGGTCCCGCAGTCGTCATATGGATTTCAAATTCGATTAACAGGTCAAAAAAATTGTTTGACCAGTTGAAATCGATGTTTTCAGTTAATATAAATATCACCCTAATCGCCCTATTCACGTATCCATCACTTTTTTGCTCATCTACTTCCATTGAATTCAATTGAAAGTTATCAATTCAGCAGGATCGATCTTTTGAGGTGAAAATATTCTCGTAAGTTCTTAATAATCATTGATAGAAAAAATATCATCGTGGAACCAATGAATCTCTATTTCAAGTGATCATATTGTGTATTGCACTCAGTCTCAATCCCCTGTTACTTACATTTACCGGAAAAATCGACTTCAACTGATTCCACAATTTTTCGCACGTGTTAATCAAATGCAAAATCTATACAATGCTTGCGGAACCTCACAAATAGTCCGATTCGGCTCAAATTCACTCATATGTTCTTTGATAGAACATATCCATCAAATTCCAGAGCTACCAACATTTTTTCCCGAAACACAAGATTTTTCAAGAGAGACAAAATAAATATCGCTCTCTCTCTCTCTCCCTCTTTCTCTTTCTCCCCCTCTCTCTCACTCTCTCCATATACATATATACATATGGTATCCGTATCACATTATCTGGTCCAACAAAGATAAAGCGTAGTAATGCTTGTAAGAACCCGCGTCTACTCGGTTGTTAGGTGGAGCGCAAAATGTCCGTGTGGTTTTGATCGGTCTCACACAGCATGCGCGGCTTCTTCTCTTTCGCTGCTTTCCTCTTCTGCCGGGGTACGCGGATAAAACCGAGTTGGATCTTTTCTCATCACATTCGTTCTGTCTCTACCTTTCCATATAGACTTCCATTTCCCTCTCTCCCGCCCTCCCTCCCTCTTTCTCTCTCTCTCTCGCTCTCTCTCGTCTATCCGGCTGTCCGTTATTAACTCTACACTATCTCGCACGACCATCTTTACGCTGCTGGATCGACCGAGACGTATCCTCCTGCAAGTTGGCCCGTGTGTGAGCGACCGGGCGAGTAGCCCTCTACACACCACCGTCACACGCTGTATCGCAACGTACAAGATACATACTCTCCCCGCATGTCCGCATCCATACAAACCCAGATCCCTCACGCGTTTCTCCCTCTCTCCCTCCCACCACCCGTTTCCGCGCGTACCCGCGACGATCTCCCGGCTTCGGTATTTACGCGGAGAACGCGCGATGTACGCCTCTCTCGTTCGTTTTGACTTACTATACACTTATTCGAAAGACTTTTGCCATATTCTCGTCGTAATAAACTCAAACCGGGATCCCGAGAGTCGGCCATGCTTCTCACAGCGCTCCCGAGTCAAGCTCTTTAAGATTATTATTATTTTTTTTAAAACTTATTTCTTTTCTCATCGACGCTCCGTTTCGCTCCGCGAGTCCCTCCCGAGACGCCCCGGTTGCACTTTTACTTTGATACACTTGTAAAAAAAAAGAAGAAGGAAGAACGAAAAAAAAAAATAGATTGGAAAAAAATTAAAAAATAAGAACGACTGCACCGTCATGCGGTACGGAACGGCGCAGCGCCATTTTGACGTTGGTTTCGCGCACGGCGAATCGAGTAGCCGCATCATGACGAGAGACCACGAGGATATAGTTAGCCTTGTTGCTTTTGCCAAATTATTATGTCCCCACCGCCGGTGGAAGTGGGTGCCGCGCGGTGCGGCGGCGGGCCATACGCTCGGCAACCCCCCAATCACGAGGGGTGTGCAACGAGGGAAGAGCCTCGGTTTGGTTGGTCGAAGCCATGTCCACCACGATGATGCATCGGCGGCGAGGGAGGGAGAGATCGGGAGATGAAAAGATGCGCCACGGGAGTCGAGACGCGAGAGGGACAAGAAAACTATATGCTACGGTAAAACACATACATATATATATATATATATATATATATATATATATTGACAGGACACTCTGTGCGGAGGCCCGGTTGGTACCTCGCCGAATTTCATTAAAAATGGCCGAACCGTCGGTCCTCATCAGATTCACACCAGCGCGTACATTGTATCGAAACGTTCTTTCCGACTACCGCATATGTCAATCATCACCGTACGTTGTATCAAAAATTTCATACCTAACGCCATAAAAATATCAATCAGCGACTCGCTGAATCATTCAAACAGATATTACGAGGATTGACAAAGGAACAATCCACCCGTGACATTAAAACCACGAGATCGCGAAATACGAATCCGTATAACGTTTTTTTGACGCTCCGATATTTACAGCGAATGCGCGAAATTACGATAATGATCGTTATTGCTTCTGGTACTTTCTCTCACGTGGGTAGCGCAAGACAGCGCGTATTCGAATGTTATTCCGGGGCGGCGAGGACAGAAAAGAAGAGCTTTGACCGCGGAGGAGGACTTTGGCGGAGGATGAGACGTCGAAGAAGGGTAAGAAGAGGAACCGCGAAGATGGAAAGAACGAGGGAGATACGTTCTTCGAGACGGTGCGACGGGGGAGGACGGGAGAGGAAGATGGGTCGAGAGAGAGAGAGAGAGAGAAAGAGCGAGGAAGGGTGGAAAAAGAAGACGACGAGGAAAGAAGGATGGGGAGGAGGAGTGGCGGCCGGACGGCCAGGTTAATGAGATCACGCGTAACCGAAAATTGTCGGCCGTCCGATTTTATTGGACGGGGGCCCCGAACGGGCTCGGCCTTCGCGGTATGAGCCACCTACCTATAATACCGGTGAGAGAACTCGCGTACACCGAGCATCAGGCTCTTGTGGTATAAAGTGCGGCTGCAGAAGCAACCAGTGCGGACGACGAGAACGACGAAGAGATGAAGCCCGAGAGAAAACGACGGAGAAAGAGAGACAGGAGGGCGGAGGACGAAGGGGGGGGGGGGGGCGGGGGGGGGGACAAGAGTGCGAGCCGAGAGCGAATACTTCCTATCTTCTCGAGAGCATATACTCGTCCGTTCCCGAGAACATATCCCGCTATATACCGGCCATTATAATAATGATAATAACGATGATAGTAATAGCATTCGTCCCGGGCAATTTTCGCCGAAGCTTCTTGTCGCGATTGTCCGGTCTTGGTATACCCATAGATGTTTTTTCGAGTAACGGCTCCGCGATACATTTGCGTCTAGCGGAATTCGCACTGTCACCGTGATTTACAGCGAAATGGGCATTGCGGCTCTAACGGACCGTAAAATTCATACCCGATAGCCGACACTTTCGTGAGTCGCGTCCGAATAGCCAATACTCAATGCCCGATAATTATACGGTCTCGGCGATGATAATTCGGGCGAGTAGTTCGTCGCAAATGTTCGGCATCCATCGTCGAGTCGTTGCATCGATCATCGGGATGCAACCGAACCGAGAGCGTTCGCGAGTTTTGGGGGCTGTATTACCGCACAACCGGATCGTAACAATGAGACTTCTCCGGTCTCGGTCAATTGAAACGGGCACCGGGGCCCACAGCGACGGATATAAATATTGCTTTACACCCTCACAATAACTCTTCTCATTCGACTTTACAAAGAAGTTGTTCGTCACGTATGCCCCGGACGGGTATCTCGGGTTCGCAATCACGGTGGTACAATTTTTCGAGGATGATACGGGCGCGGAGAAAAAAAAACGAAGAAGAACGATGATAATTCGAGAAGCGAATGATGTGAAGCCACGGAAGGCGAAAAAGATATATTGACGAAAGAATAAAAAGAGCGGATAAGAGAAAAAGATAGTGTGAGATTGAACTGAGTAATTCGTAGTGAAAATATGTCATCGAAAAGTACAACGAGAAATTAAGATTTTTCTTTCAATCAGTAGAGTTGGTTTAATCGATTTTGTCACGATTAACAAGAAGACTCAACCGATTTATTTCAAGCCGATTGAGTCAACCGAATCAGTCTAGGAAATTTATCCAAACGTGAAATGTTATACCTCGATCGCTCGGAAGATCCGTTATTTCCGGACTCTGATACGCATCCTACGGCTACGATGATTATTGACCACCGATAAGTTACGCGCCATTTTTTTCCTCCCCTGCAATGAGGAACGCAAGAAATAAATATAAAAGCAAAAAAAAACGTAACAACGTTCAAGTCGAAAAGCAATAGCAACGATTGTGCAACGCAAAAGCGCGAGCTGACACATTGGCTACCGCCTCGTCGACATACCTATCGGATGTACACCCGAGCATGGCGTAATTGTTTCGAAACGTATTATCAACCTCGCAGCATTTTATTTTGTTCTTCGACCGCTTCGACCAACCGCCTACTTCTTTCCGGCCCACCTTCTTTAACCATCATGCTTTCTTTCTTCCCTTCTCTTTGGTTCGTTCTTCGCTTCCTTCGTCATTCCTCTTCTTCTTCTTCTTCTCCTTCCGAGTCTTCTTTTTCTTCTTCTTCGGCATCGTTCTCGTCTTATATTCGTCCTTTTGCAAAGTCCTACCTCCACTCTCGCCAATGCTCGTGCGACAATAACACCTCGACCCCACAGACTCATTAACAATCGCGTCATACATAACCCAATTAATCGTTATCAATTAAAAAAACTAAAAAAATAGTAAAATCATTTTTTTTTAAATCATTCACTCCTCTAAAACCTCGCACTCATGTGTCTTGCATCTGCATGATTGTAAGTGCAGTGTATTCATCCGAAAGACGAAGGTACGTACGTCCGGTAGGTACAAAATGTGCAAAACCACGCGGTGGTATTAAGTTTGCGTTCGTCCGCAACGAAGGTAGGAAAAGAGGTAACGCGGCGCGAAGAACGAGGTAAAGAGGAGTAGGCGATGGGGGCTGGTAGCCCGATCGCTGGTTCTCCGCGCCGGGAGACTCCGTACCGTATTATTAAGGTGGCCAACCGGTGTGACGCTCTCGTGGGCTCACAGCCAATGGGACCCCGAGTCATCGGGGCCTGCAGGAATGCGTCCGTTCCTCCCCTGCTCCTTCGCTGTCCCGCTGCCGCGTTGAAACTCTTCGGGGCTTTGGCTTTCAGTTTTCTCGTTCGAAAAAGATCCCCGCGGAGGAGAGTGCTCACCTTGACTGAGCCCGAGCGTTTCCGGCACCGGAGCAACGTCGATTTTGTCGAGCTATGCGCACGATGCACTTCCCATCTCGCCTCCTCCCAGCTAGGACGACGTCGTGTTTTGCTTCCGATACTTCTGGTGCTCGTACGAACGATCCTGTGCTCTCGTAGATGTATGTGGAGGCTGGAGTATGCTTCTCCATCAGGAATTTGCTGAGGCTATTGCCCCGGTTTACTTACGTTTGGTGCTTATTATCGTTTTGTGTAACTCATGTCACAGAAAATTCCTAAACCTGTCCTCCGTGTGATCTAACGTAACGTTCCAACCATGATGACACTGGATCGACGGAGATTAAACGGAAGGTTTTGATTATGATCCCAGAAATATGGACGTAGTAACGCCTGTATGGCACTTTATCCTGATGGCGGGCCCTAAGGTCTCCTCATGTAGATTAGAAGGATCACTATCCGGACGAATTGCCCTAGACCTGTTCTGTGTTTCTCGTACTCTATAGATTACTCCGCAAACGGATTTTTCCTGAATACAATAACCACATGCGAAAAGATTTCTCGATATAAGTCGTAGGCTCCATTGTCGACAGTTTGGCCCATCGTCTTTTAATGACAATTACAAGGAGGTGAAGCGCAATGGAGACGAAAAAAGTGGAGCGAAGAAGTCAAGAGGAGTTCAAAATAATTGCGTTTTAATTACTTACTGCGACAGCGGCCATTATTCAACTTACATGCATAGTCAAATACTTTTTTCCGAGCTAAGAGAAGGAAGTAGATTAGGCGGGCGAGTCGGCATCGTTATCGCCGTCATTCTTCCCGTCAGTGAACCCGCCGGATATCAACCGTGGCTCCGCAAACTCCATTTACCAATCAGACTCTCAACAACGACGCGTATATAGAAAGAAGAAAGAGAAAAAAATAAGTTAGGTGAAGAAGGATCTTCGCTCCTCGTCCTTAGCCTCGTGTAATAACAACAACCGTGCAGCCGCACTGCCGCACTCTCTTTTTCGTCCTTCTACCTCCTTTCTTTCCGCTCTCTTCTCTCGTGGACAATTTACGAGGGCAAAGTGGGTCATAAATGTAATTACGGTTAAATTATGATTATACAGATACCCCTCAACGGGTTCGTTCTTCCCTTTTCGTTACGCGTACTATACATTGCGTTCGCCAGCACGCTCCAACCCCTCTTTCGCCATCGTCTTCTCTCTCTCTTCTCACGTCTTCCTACGCTTTTTTTTTGGGTCTTAAGTTCTGCATGCCCTCCGAACTAACCGTCAAGGACTTCACGCGGACCTTCAATCCAACGGCCGATTGGCTGTGCTAATTGCATCCTCGAAGGGCCCCTCCCGGCAACGTGTCGCTTGATCCCTCGTCCGCATCTCGCCCTACTCGTTTTTCATCTGTGCAGACATTTGATTTTTGCTCATGTTTAGAGTCTGTCAATTGTCGTCGAATTAATCATGTTCCGTCGGCTTCTAAATAAAATTATCATATCATATAATTTCGGTTTTCAATTCTCACGATCGATATTACTTTTCGGGCTAAAATAAATTACCAAAACCGAAAAAAAAAATTATCCCAGCTGACAACAAGCGTCTGTGGATCGATAGGAAACATAGAGAAAAATCACGTTTGAGAGAATCATCAAGGAATGAAGACAAAGCTGCATGGAGTCTTCCATTTCCGGGAAATCATTATTCCTAATTTTTTCGCTCTATCTTCTGTGGTAGCTTTCTGTACAAAGCAAAGTAGAAAAAGCAAAAGATAATTATTTTCTCTGCAACAGTGGATAGCAACCCTAGACGTTGCACAGTTGATGTACAAAGGTCAGCAATATCGTCTCCTGATTCCTCACAAAAAACAAAAATTCTTAAAACAATGAAAGCAAAAACCAACCGAAAAAAAAGAAATACGTTTGCCAGACATTCCTGCGGAGATCCGATTTTTCCACGTTCATTTTCCGCGATTCAACGTCTCATCGAATAAATTCTCAAGTACCAAAGGATATCACACGAGTGCGAGAGCAACGTCGTTGTGCCTCTTCTCGAGTTTATCATCCTCGATACGTACGAGCGCTCATTCGCGCACGGTTCGACTCTCTTGCCAATTAAGATTACTTCGGATGCCGTAGATCCAATTGGAAATAAAGTTTCCGTCCTGCACCCGCCCTATGGTCAGCGCATCGTCGAGGCACCGCGCGCGATACACGCACACACGTGATGGCGGCTGCGCACAACCGCACAAAATTCTTTGATACACACACATACGCACACACATAAATATAATATGTATTTGTATGTAGACGAGAAGGGCGGCGGAGAAATTTGTACGCGAAGAACGACGAGAGAAACGATGCGTCGATGCAGTGCACGTGCTGTGCCGGGGAGCTGTTGCGCGTCGTGTCTCGAAAGCTTCGCGATCACTGCTTACATCCCTTCGCGCATCGTAATCATAGAGTTCCGCGATATGCTTATTAAATCGGAACGATGATCGCGGTAGCGAGCTGGCCCAGCCGGTCAGCCAACCGTCCGGCCGATATAACACAGAACACGTCTATTACACCATCGGATAGTTGCGGGTCGACTTGTGGGGCTGTCGACGATTGCCGATTTGAAAGAATCACAGCGGGAATTATCCTCGGAGAGGGAAGAAGGACGGAAAGCGAAGGGATTGACCTCACGGTGCATCGTGATACACTCGGCGGGAATAACAAAACTATCGGTGCGTTAACGCTGGAGGATTTTTGAAAATCGATTCGTCCAAAAATCGGAAGAAATCTTTGACCTCGGCGAACAATTAGGAAATGAGTAGCAAAAAAGCCTGTTCATAGTAATATGTATTTTTTAATTATGCTACGCCGTCGTTACGCAGGTCATCGACCATGGAAAAAATGAACGTAGGGTATGTAAAGAATATATATGAATTTTTATACATGGAATTGGACATTTATATCTTGTATAGACTGTATCATATAAATCGAATAGTACTTGATATTGATCGTTGATATACAATCAATATATATCTCTCATAGCGTTTATAATGGTTACTTTCATTATTATTTCCGTAAATGAAATATTCATTCCCGAATAATAATTCATTTATGAATGAATAATTTTATAGAATATTAATTTAAATATAAATTACCTGTAGATGGCATAAGGTTGAATTTATTGTATGTATATTAATGATAAATATTGGATACCGTTCGATCTATTGCATATGGAATATCTATAGGTTATATACAGTCTCTATACATAATATTTACGTCCAATTTCATATGTACCCTATTCATATTCATCATAACCTCCCTCTACAGTTTTTCCACTTTGATTAGTCGTAACTACACGCATAACTACAAAAATGTAATCTTCTCGGGTAATATCTCGTTCATCCCTCGCTAATCGTGCCATCGTCCATTGTTCCAAAAAATAACGAAATATTTTCCCGTTAAAATAAATCGCAAAACGAATCTGAAAATCGATTCCGGGAAAGACGAGGATCAGTTGCGAGCGACGAGATGCAATTTCTTCGGAAAATGTTGTGTCAAATTCGCGACGGTATCAAATTTGTTCGTTCCCAACCGGTAAGTCGCCGGTAAGCGCTACCAGCAGCCTTCTTTTTTATGATTATTTCGCTACGTTATTGCCGTTTGACCCGCCATTAACCGGTTAAATGCCCCGGCGAGTCGGTCCTTCGCTTCCTCGCCTCGTATTTACGACCCTCGACGTCCGCTCCGCTCCGGTCTCTCAGTTCACTGGACAGACCGCGAGGGTGAACGCGTTTGCGCGCCCCGCCGAACGCGTCCAGTTCTTCCTCGCGGTCGCGAACTCTTGTACTCGATTCTGCGTATCGTTGCGTACAGTCGTTCCGCGCTATACGGACAGTGAGAATCGCGTTCGTCTTGTTAACGATTACGACTATTCCACTCGCGTATGAGTAACACCGAACGGAGAGACCAAAATAAAATTCTCGTCGAGATGAAACAAAAAATAATTTTTTTTGTTTCACCTTCAAACCAAAAACAAAGTTATTATAATGAGGTCTGGATCCCCGACCGAGATACGTATATTACGTTCCAATGAAACGATTTTTTGTACGGTAAATTATGTTATTATTATTATTATTATTATTTTTATCATTATTACCACGGAAATAACGGATACCGCAGGGATGTTGTGTAAAACTTAAGGTGGTACAAATTGAGTGTCTGTTCCAATCAGAGAATTGTTCTTCAAATTCAAACATTTCTATCATAAGATATAATTTCGAGTGTGCCTTAATTACTCAATTAAATTCTTCCCGAATTATGAAACATCGGCCCGCAACCTTGCTTGAGGTTTCATAAACGAACCTCCTCATCCCCCACAATCATCATTCGTGGCATATTAAAACTTCAGCAACGTATCGACTAATCATGTGCGCGCTTGTACTGCCTCAAAGATCACGCTACATCGTTTCCCCGTTATTTTGACGCACTGTACTTGGCCCTCACCAGAAATTCCACTGAGCTCTGTAATATCTGCGAGAACCTTTTCCCATTCAAAATTACCATTCCTGTTACTATTTCATTTTGTTTCATTTCGTTTTGTATGTTTTCTTTATTCTCTCTCGCGATTCCTGCATGTATAGCAGCGCAATGATCTTGGTAACTTCGTATAGCATTCGTCGTCGTCGTCGTCGTCGTCGTCGTCGTCGTCGTCGTCGTCGTCGTCGTCGTCGTCGTCGAGAGTAAGCCTATGTTTCATTCATGAGCTATAAACTTGCCGGCGCTGTATATGCGGGTGTACGGAGTCGCGGAAAAAGGTGTAGAGAACGCCAACTGCGCGCTCAAGGGGGTTCCCCGTTCGCGAGTCGCTTAACCAGCAGGCACGGTTCTACGCTAGAATCTCTCGAGACAGCTTCGAACGCTTCCTGGATCTTCTCTTTTACCGTTTATCGCGAAATTTCTCCATTCTCCCGTCTCGATTAAATATTTCGCGACAAGCCGAATTCAATCGCAAATTATGCAAACGAATATAAGAAACAATTGAATCGCCTCGAATGACAAATTCAGTGAATCGTCCCATATATATTTCCAACCTCCTCTCGAATGGATTAACGCAGTGGCGCACGGTCGGCGTTTTTCATTGGCATCGAGCCGGGCAACTCGCGTTCAGCCGTATAATCTCATTGTTATCGAGATACAATTACAGACAAAGAGCGCGAGGGAGAGAGGGAGAAAGGGATAGAGGAAGAACGACGAATATGGAACAGAAAAGGCGGCGAATCGTGGAATTTTCAAGCGAGGCGGCTCGTTCTTCCCGGTATTTCCGGTCTTGTAGCGGCGAGCAGTGTGTTGCTTCGGCTTAGATATAATGGAAATCCATTGGAGCCGAAGGCTATCCCGAGATTAACTCTTGTGTACACTTGAGAAAACGCGAAGAACGTAATGGGTATACTTGAACGGATAGTTCGTATACGTGTGTATACATGTATTTATATATGTACGGAGAATGTAGGAGGTCGGTCGGCGAGTCGCAGCGGTACGAGAGAAAGAAGAAGAAGAATAAGGAAGAAATGCTTTTGCAAGGAATTTGACATTGTTTTCTGCGTTTCCCGGTCAACGGCTGTACCTTCATATCTGCCCGACCGGGTACGCTATCCACTTCCTGCATCTCGTTAGACATCTCGGGATGTTCGTGAAGCGTTTGGTCAGGACTCTCGCTTCCTTAAAAACAAGAACGAGATAAACAACAACGAAAAACAAAAAAATAACCCACGAAGAAGCTGCGATAGCCGGTAGCGATGGTCGATGGGCGGGAGAGCGAGTGGGGGGAGGGAGAGTCCGTCGAGAGGGTTCTCGTGGTCTCGAAGCTCCGGTGCTGTGTAAGAAAACGAGAGAAACGTTAAGGGGGCGCGGAGGGCGGGGGCGGGGACAGGATCGTCGCGAAACAGAGCACAGTTGCGGGCACAGCTCTCGACCAGGATGGATCTCACAGGGCGACTTCTCTGGTGGCACCGATGCTTAACTGGTCTCGGCTTGTCTCATTTGCATTCAAGCCAGGAACTCGAGCATCGTCCCCCGATGCTTCTGGTGAGCTTCTGCTTCGGCTATTCACCACGTTGTACGACGCTCTCCCGGTCTCCCCGATTATTCTTCCGTTATTTCCATCTCCGTCGTTGTCTGCCATTTCTGCTAGCGATGCCGATGGTGGCACGTCGAGGCCCGACCGAGGAGAACCTCCCCGAGTCGTGGAGCATCGACGTAGAAGCGAAGCTCTAAAATCGGCCCGCGTTCTCGTCCTCGCCGTTCGGCGTGTGTCTCCGCGTAACAAACAGTATATTTGTTTCTGATACTGTCTCTCTCGCCCGTTTTGTACTCCCCTTAATGCGCCCCTGCGTTATACGGCGGTGCATCTCTCGCCGCGGATTCTCTCCCATACGCTAAGGTCCGCCCCCGCGTTCCCCCATGGCGCCCTCTCGCTTGCGCGATCGTCTCTGCGCACACTGCCGGTCATGAAACTATAAGCCCCGTTCGCGAAACCTCCCGACGACCTGGACTATCTCTCTCTGTCTCTTTGGCTCTCCTCATTCTCACGAACGTCTTTTATTCTTCCAAAGGCTACACCATCGCCAACCAGAAAAGTTCTAACCAACGTTCTCTCTTAACGTCGTTCTCTCGGACTCGCGCTCTTCCTCATTCCATACCCATTTTGTTCCCTAACGTTTGCCCTCTTATTCCACCAGTCCGCGTCACTTGCAGCGGATCCTCCTCGCATTCTCTTCTCTTTAACCGAGCCACTGCGGGACAAGCCAACCCGCATTTTTACCCGACGATGCTCGGGCCTAGCCGTACCGCGGCCGGACGGGGGCCAGCTCCAACAACGACCGGAGAAAGATATTTCCATGAGCTTCTCGTGCTCACTCGTCGTGCCATTAATGCAACCGGCGGGTTGCCATTTTTTTCTTTCGCATCTGCCGCCAGCCTCTCCTCTCCTCTTCTCCCTTTTGGACCTCGCGTAACAGACCGCGCGTATATTAATCCGCGGGCTATAAAACAATGAGCGGTAACTCGGTTGATCCCTGGAAGCTCGGCCGTCGTCGCCGCGTTGTGTCCACAATACCCGCAGCTGCGGTGTCAGTCCAGTGGATTTTCATGGGACTCAGGCGTTGACGTTGCCGGAGCTCGCCGAAGCTGCGGCTGGTTCTCGTTTATTTTATCTACGCTGGCTCGACCGTCGATCTTTTCTTCTTCGTGTTTAGTGTTGGTAACTTGGGTGTTGTGATTCGCGCTGGGGACCTCATCAAATCACGCTGAAAAGCCACCGAATCTTTTGACATCAGTATTCAGCGACAAGCACCGAAACCCCGTGCGTTTTCCACCGAGAGGAACTTGTGGTATCGAACCTGAAATAATCCCAAAGAATGTAATTTAAAAATACAAATAATAAAACCAAAAAACGGATTCCTCAGCATTTGAGATCCGACAAAATACAAGAACGAAAGTTTCTTTTATTGACCATACGCGACTGTGCTTACTTCTTGTGCGTACGGGAACATTCTTCGAAAGCATGGAAACAACTCAATTTTACCACTCAAAACGCTGGGTTGCCCTGAAAATCATCGAATTTTCCGCCAACCGCTAAACGGGATAATCTTCTCAACAGAAATTTCCTCGCAAGACCACCAAATTTCGCGGAAAAGCCACCAAGTAGGCACCACTGTTCGTGTCACCTTTTTTTTCGCGTATGAGAGACTCCGCGAGTCTCGCAAAACGGGGGGTAACGTAACGGGAATACATCCTAGGCAGCGTGGACCGAGATGGGGAGAAAGGAAATGAGAGAGGAAAGCGAGAATGACTGCCAGAAGAGGTCCGAGCTCGTTTGAGTTTCGAGTTACGCGAGAGGCAATATCGCTTGGCTACACACACCGACGGATCCGAGGCTCGGTGGAAATTCTCCGATCTCACCATCCCAACCATCACGTTCAATATATATATGCGTGTATACATTTATATGGGGCATTTTGTCCCAAATCGCAAGATTAAAATCCTTTTATCAACCGATGTGGTCAACGATTATTTCTTAGTATCTTTTGTATCGTACGACCTTACTGATTTTTTCAGATTTTTTAGATTCATTTTAGTGGGATTCATGTTCCTAATATTCATTTATTCATTTGGATTTTCAAAATTCGAGTTTTTTCCGAAATTTCAATATATGACGATGGTTAACTATATAAAACAAAAAAGTAAACGGAAATCTATCGTGCAAAAAATCGATATTTCGATTATTTCCGATCGGCAATTCAATTATTGATTTTTTTTTTTTTCATAAAATATAATTTTAAAAAATAAACAAAATCGATCGTCCATCGAAAATAATCGAAATATTGATTTTTTTCAACATAGATTTCTTTTTTTTTAATCACTAGCCGGGATAGAAGGATTTCAATCGGGTGGCTTGCGACGAAATGCCCCATATATATCCACTAGCTGGGTTAATCCTACGCTGTACATTGTAGCGCTCATATCGTCGGTATTTCCGCTTGATGCGGTGATTCGCAAACGTATAACGCGCCCATCCATTCGATCTTGTGGCGCTGCGCTCCTAAACGCATCGCAGATAGTATGCGATAGCTCGTATCTGCTCGTCAAAATACACGCGAGCGCACGATTGAATAGTAATGTTCGCAACGATGCCACCTCGGTCCAAGCCGTTGCATAAAAATCACGCTTCGCTACAACGAAAACAAATAAGTCGCTGGAAACATATTTGTTCGTGGTTATCTGTTAGATTATTCGTATCAGCCGCACGTAGGCGTATTGCCGCAACACACGTGAGCGCAACAATGCGCGGAAGGCGTGTGCATTTTACTTTTTCTCCTTTTTTTTAACGATGACAAAAGTATTCGCAAGCAAACGCTAAAAGCTATATTCACTACTGAGTTACGTGTGAAAGGAATTTCTCAATTTGATTCGACGTCACATGATTATATCAATCGTTTCATCGAGATTTCGAAAATCATGTGACTTCACGTAATTTTAATACCGACGTCAAGCCTCACTCAAATTGATTCCATGCGAAATGATTTTTCGCCATCAAAACTCCGATTTCATTCCAAGACCGTTCAACAATCTCGATAAACAAAACAATCCATCGTACAAACGTGCGAAGACAACACAATTGTCGATTTTTCTCTCGCATCTCTCGTTCGCTCGCTCGACGTCATAATTCTCGACTCGTGACGTTCCCGGTCCCGAAAAAAAATAAATAAAAAACAACGTTTGTGAGAGGAATTCCGGTTGAAACGATGGAAATTTTTGAGACGTTGCAGCACGAGAGAACGAGAAGCCAATATGTAAAGAGATTCATCCACGACAACTCTCCGTCCGACTTTGCTCGCAGAGGCACGCGGAGGCATGAGTGAGTGAACGAATCCGTACGGAGAATAAGTCTTATACACACACTTATGTAAACATATACATGCATATTATATGTATATACAGTAGGTACGGCATGCAAGCATAGGCCCTATCGCACGACAGCTCCTACCACTCTTTTCTCTCACGACGCCATACGAAACTCGATCCAATCTCCACGAAAGGATCTATGTAGAACGCGCAGCTCATTTGTCTACCGCGGGCTTTTGCAACGTAAGTACGGTAGCCCCCGGTTTTGCCGGTATATAAAACCGTTGCCACTGTGGCCCAAGTTTGCATTTCGCGGTGGTTGCACGGATGTATATACATCGCCAACGTTTGCTTCACTCGTACGAGCCACGTCGTGTGCTACCGCTTTTGCATACAACCGCCCGGCGTTACTCGTTGCAGCGAAGAGAGTTTCCGCGGCAACGACTCGCGCGCGCGCGCGGAGAAGACTCGAATGGAGTCTCCACGGTCTCGGGGGGTTGCGAGAGAGGCGCCCGCGTGAACGCGCTCGCGAGCTCGAGGAGCCAAAGGCGAACCGGATCCACATTAAACGTTCTAGATGCTCGCACTACGAATTTTCTCTCGCGCATTGAGCAAGCGTCATCGAATTCACTTTTGTGTTCTGAGATAAACTGCACGGAGATTGAAAACAATATATTTCTTTCGATTTCTCAATTTGTGATTGAAGATACGCGAATTCTCGTGAAATTGCTAAATCGTGTGGAGATAAATATGTTTCTATATTTATAAATATAAAAAATATCGATAATATGGATGTATAGAAATAAATATATCTCTATATTTATTCATTCAATTTATTTTATAACAGAGAAACAACCTAAATATATTTCTATATTTATTCATTTTATTTATCTTATTCCTATACACATCTATAATAAATATTTTGTGCATTTACTGCATCAATTTTCGTACAGTTCGTAGTTATTGAACATTTTTATTCGAGCGCAAAAATAATGAGCGGCTCTGAAAGTAAAAAAGAAATAATAATAATAACGATAATTCACATCAATCGGAGAAAAAGCGAGAGCGACGAAAAGTTGGCGCAAAGTCTGTTTCTTGCGCCGCCCGTAGAGCCCCCGGGCGCCATAGCCCCAATGACACGCTGGCAAAAGCCGTACGCCGTACGAGTGTACGTCTGTATATACAGGTACGTACCTACTTTGTACGTGGCTGCTGTGGACTCCTCGGCCCCATCGTTCTTCCTCCGGATACTTATTTTTCTTTTTTTATTTTCGTTTCTTTTTTTTATCGTAAGCTACTGGCAATGGTATTTTTCTCTTCCCCCGTAATTATTCCTCTCGAATTACCGCGCCGAAGGGGTACCCGAGGAAACGTTAATGGCGCGCGCACCGCGAGCGAGTGGGCGCGAGGAGCGGTGTATAAACGAGAAGACGACTGCCACCATTATACCGACGTTGTCCAACCACCGACGACCGAACCCGTAGAAACAAAGTTTCCTCATCGCATCGACACTCTTGTCTTCGTCTTGGTATCGGGTCCTCCACCTCTACGGAGAAACAAAAGAATTTTGAAAGAAATCAAGTCATGGAAAATATTTAAGGTAGTATCCTCGAGGGATGGTTTCAGTATGCCTCGCCACAGTTTGATTCCGCCAATTTTACAGATGTGAGTCACTCGTTCTTTGTCAAACTCAGAGAGAGTGTCAAATGTCAAAGAGAGAGAGTGACTTTCATCTGTCAAACTCGCGGAGTCAAATTGTGCTGGGTCAGACTGTGCCGGGTCGAACTGTGGCGAGGCAGACTGTGCCGAGCCAGACAGTGGCGAGGCATACTGAAACCATCCGATCCTCGATACTGCAATAGTGAAAAGTAGTACTTTGATGTGTCAACGTCGCGCGTTATGACGTCGAGTAGAAAGAGAGAAAACATTTGAATCATCGCGCTCCGACATATTGCTTGAAAAATGTCGATGTCAAGACCTATCAAAAACTACGTTTCGAATAGCGCATGGGGTATACCACCTTTCTCGCAACGTTGCCATGTCTACCGAATCACGACCAACTCCTGATATAAACATTATTTTTCCGATGTTTATTTGCTCATTATTACCGTCATACTCCCCGAATCTGTACTTTCGAGTGCCCGGAATATTCTCAGAATATTAAACTTACATTCTATCCTTTTCTTTCAAAATGTACAAAGACGGTACTTTTTGTATTATATAAAATTGACCGGAGGAATCGCGGGATTTTCCATAAGACTTCATGTTTAACGTGAGAAAACAAAAGTGTTGATATATTTTTTCTCGCCTTCCGAAAAGTCATGAAAATTAAACTAAATCTATTTCTCATCAATACCTTACAGGCATGTCAAGTTCTATGAAAATCTAAACGGCAATTCTCCAAACGACGATATTACCTCAAAAAATAAATGTGTCATTATCAAATTCGCGGAATAAAACACAGTTCGCGTAGTCGTACCCGAGGCTCGTTGGATTGTGTTGACTCTGATGTCCGTCTGATTATCGTCCGCCTCATTTACCGACGAGCTCCGTTCAACTCTCGAATCTTTTGTTCGCTCCATCATCGGACTAATGCGGAGCAAGAAAAAAATACAAAAATTAAAACAAAAAAAACCCAAAAAACAAAAAAAAAAAAAATCGTCTCGAAGCGATCTCGCGCGTCTCATAATTCTCGTCTGTAAAACCGAGAATTCGGCAAGTTCGCGTGGCAGCTAGTCATTGTGGTTTTTTGCGATGCTCGCCCAAAGACCGAGAAACGTTCGAAACACAGTGAATTCGTTTTGGGGAAAGAGTCTCGAGGGAACTCGGTTCGATCATTTACACGCACAGGATCAAGGATTTTCGCTCGCGTGTCCTTACGTTTGTGCCGATACGGAACGCGCAAGCGCCAGATTCCGTGGATGATACGATGCGTGCATGCGAGTTTCTTTTTCTTCCGCGCAATTGTGGCGCCACCTCGACTTCCCCGAAGCCAATCATCATTACGGCCTCTTATCTCGTGACTCCGCCTATGGAGACCTTCCCGTCTCTCTCTCTCTTATTTCTCTGTCTCGACGGAAACGGAAAACGAAGAACACGATTAAAAAATGAAAAAAGAAAAAACAATTACAGGATGTCATATGTCCTATGTAGCCAACAAGAACATCATTTGTCGTTCGAGGGTACAAACGAGGCGAGTAGAGTATGTGGTTATTTCTCTGGGGGCAGAGCAACGAGGCTTGCGGCTATAATTACAGTACGCGGAGACTTAAGGGAGGGGGGGGTTGCGTTAAAATTTGTGTAACGATGAAATAAAAAGTTCCAAGCGCGTGCCGAAAGGTGATACTTCGTGGCGCAGCTGTATCACGATGGAGCTTCGGGTTCGAGAGGTCACAAACCCACTCCGGTGTATTGAGAGAGACGCGAACCGACACGACGGACTCGCACGAAAAAGCGAATAAAGGGAGAATAAAAATAAAGATAAAAGTAATAATTAAAAAACAAAATGAAAGAACGTTGAGTGGGAGAAGCCGCGGGAGCGCGCGCGCGCGCACCCTCGCGTCGAGCACCCCTCTTCTCCTATTTTACGAGACAGGGAAATTAGTTAAATGTGTAATAATGCACGGCGGGGGGTGATCGGGTCGTGCCATCGGACACAATCCCGTTTCTTCTTTCGAAGTTCTCGACTGTAACGTCTCGACACCAGCCCCAAGCCGAGTCGCGATATTCTCTCACTCGGCCACGACAGTTTGCTCGATTCTTCAACCTTTTCGTTCGTTTACATTTTTTTTTGTTCATTCTTGGTGTTTTGTTTTCGACTTTTTTTAAATTTTATTTTTATGTCCGTTTTTCGAACATAATTATTTATTCGCGAGGTTGGAGCTCGGTCGCCCCACCTTCTCCGGCAACAACACCGGCGACGACGCCCGTTCTCACATCATTTTACGACCCAACCGAATCATCATGTTGGCCAAAAATTTTATCGGAGACTCGGCCAATCGTTTATAGCGATTAGGCTGACAAACGAGTATCTCACTGTGACTTATGACATTTGTCGTTTATTATTTGTTCTTTTTCGTGCTGTACCAGCGGGGTCTCACGGAAAGAATGAGCGCAATTGCGTTTCGATCATGTTTGAGAAAGGAATCTACAGTGTTTTTTTAATGGTGCCTTGATCGAATGTTTATGAAGAGAAAAAAATGGTCAAAAATATATTTTATTGTTTGTAATTTGTTAGATGAGAAACTTACGTTTTTTTTTCCTTTCTGTTTCAGGTAAGCCGAGCATTCTTTGAGCACGCGTGATTTACGAATGCGAGAACTAAAATTACGATCGAGTAAGGGCGATTGTAGGTACGTAGTCTGTCCATGCGGCAATCAAACAGTGTTATCTCGGGTCAGAGAAGATTGAAGGCAACTATTTTTTCCATTGGCAATGTCATCCATCTGCACGAAATTGGGTCAAATACGTACGTAAAAAAATGCATCGGTCGCCAATAGTTTCCTGAAATATTCGAACCGCTATTGCGTTTTGATAGCGTTCTAAATTACGGCCCGGACTGAATTACGTCAACGTGATAATTAAAATAACAAAAAAGCCATAATGTCTCACTACGCCTCTACACAATTAACTTTATCGTTAAATTTGATCTGTTATCTGCTAAAAACAATAACATTGTTCAGAGAACTCCTTGTACACCATTCATCGTAGATTGGTCACCATATAACGAAATCCCCGACGCGTAACCTGTTTTTACTTGCAAACTATTGACGGAATTCCTTTCGAAAAATTAGAATTTCTTCTTTAAAGCTTTTAGAAATAAATTATATTCGTTTCGAATCAATTGAAACGATCGAAATGGAAGAACAAAAATAATTAGATTGAAGGAACGCTGAAATACGAGGATTCCCTCACGAGGTAACCGGGCTCGTAAGTGGTTTCTCTCCGGCAACGTTGCCATACTCGCGTCGAATTTCCGCACTCTCTAGCGAGTTCCTTCACGCACGTGCTACAGATTTCAAGCCAAATGGCAACACTGCCGCCTGAAAAGAATGGCGGAACTTCTCTCATGAGGTGACCAAATTCGTTAGGTCGCATTTGGTGACCAACGTAGGGTCAAATATGGCGAGATAACTCGATCGAACTCGGCCAAATTCGGTCGGTCGGTAACGCAGGCTGTTGCCACGTACTTCGTCCCGAGATGCCAACGCATCGCTCGACGCAAAAGCTACTCGCGAGATCCATTTGACGAAGAAAGAGAGACGGAGAGATAACGCTCGAATGGAACGAGAGACGAAGCGTTCGGGTCTTTCGCACAGCGAGAGCAATGAATTCGAGACGCGACAGCCGAGAGAGGTTCGTCTTGTTCCGCAGTCTCGCCTGCATTCAATGCTCGCGTTATTGCGTAAGGGCTTCTCTCGTAACTCTCGACCTTCGCACGAAGATCTGTTATACCGGCTGTCATGATATATACCGTATACTCGCACAGCATCCCAATGCGTTGCGTGGTAACCGCGTGAGCCTGTCGGAAATACAATAATTACTTTTCTCGTTGAACAAAAAATGAACGGTATTTGATTTTGATAATTATCTTCATACTTTCGACAATTAAAAATATTTTCTTATAATCATCTTCATGATTTTGATAATGACGAATTTTTTTTATTTTTTATAATTGTCTTCATACTTCCGGTAATTACGTTATTACATACATACCTCAGATATCGCTCTAAACATTTTGCGGAGCAGAAATTTCATTTTACCTGCTTTTTTACCCTCCGAGCATCGACGATGACTATTTTTTGTCGATCGCGACAAGTTCATCCATTTTGTCCCGCAATTGTCCAATCTGCATGACACATCCGGTTTTTCAATTTCCTATATTTCCGAGTATGCATAATGCAATAGCGAAATTCATTGTTCAATCATTCGATTCGAACTCATTCTAGTTTTCGACCAATGACATAAATTTCAAGCAACGAGCTTCGAGATTCCCGGGATTATAGATTCGTCAATGCGCGTTTATTTTATTTTCGTCTTCTTGCAACATTTCGCCATCGCGCACTCAAAAACGATACCACCGTTCCGACTGAATTTGAAATGCGATTAAACGAAATAAAACGACCCGCGAAAAGGAAAAAAATAAACGAAAAGAAAAAGCGGAGAAATCCGTGCCGAAATTTGCATCCTTATCGTCTATCGGCCCCACGCCGTGAGAATCCCCCGTTACGCAGCTTTCAGTGACAGCAACGGCCGTTCGTCGAGCCTCGTGTAACGACGCCCTGAGAGTCGTTGCGAATGGAAAAACGTTTCTCCCTCTTCTTTGTCTCTCTCTCTACTCCTCTCTTTCCCAATTCACCTGTGTCCATACGCGTGTATCCGTAATTTCGTTATTTACGACTGCCTTAACCCAAAAAAATAATTTGTATGTCTCCACATTTTCGCTATTTCGTTCATTTCCAAAATAATTTTTTAAAATAAATAAGATGATTAAAAATAAATAAAAATAAGTAGAAGCAAGATAAACGTCAAAAGTAAATTTTGATTATTATTCTCGTCATGTTTCTTTCGCTGCTCGTCATTCGCCGCCATAGCTCGGTGCACCCGGAGTCGACTAGATTCCCAGGATCAGGGGGAGGTGGAGGAGGAAGGAAGGTTGAGGGGGGATGCGAGCACCTCGCGGGCAGAAAGAGTCTGTGCGCCGAAGCTCGGTTCTCCACTGGGTACCGGTAGCTAGGTGGCCAGTTAGCGGGCGAGTGTCGTGTTTGCGTTGGCTCGTCGTAAACCTGCCGCGAAGAGGGACCGAGGATAGCCACCGTGGAGAAGGTTGCTCCTTCCGTTCCTTCTGCTCCGCCGCTTCTACGTATGTATCCCTCGCCTCACCCTCGCTCAATTCTCGCTGCCTTCCTGTTCTTCGACCTTCCCCTTGCTCACTTTCTCCCTGTCATTCGTGCTCCCCTCCACCCCTATCTTCTCCTCTCAACCACCTTCTCCTCACTTCATTCCGTCAGAAGAGAGAACGAAGAAGATGTGTGAGTCAGAGAAGCACAACGATTTTGAGTCGCATGTGGTTATATATAAACCCTCAGTGCGACGAGGTCGCATCATTGACTCCTTGAAGGTTCAGGACGGACTGCCACACGAAAATGACGATGGAAACTGTCCGTCTCTCGTCATTCGACTTTTCTTCGCTTTTACTCCGAAGATCCAATCTTCTCGCCCTGACGTCGATTCTCCGTACCTTTGCACGTCGCCACCGAATTCTTCCACACGTTTATTCCGCTTCTTCGCCTTTCTTCACATTCTCCAGCGATTCCAACCCGACCGACTGTGCGTATATATGTGTATGTATGCCGTGAATCCGCACACCCCACACCAAGCCTCCGCAAAGTGCATCCGAGTGCAGTTCCTTCTTGGCGTCCCGCTATCTAACCTCTCTTTTCCTCTTCCCCTGCAGCCCCTTCGACTGCCTTTCGTCCCCTCGCCGACCTTTTTGCCCCGATCTTCGGCTTTCTTCCGTTCTTTCTTTCTCGAAACCGCCCCTTACCCCCCTTCGTCGTTCCTCGCCGGCAGCGCGCACAGCCCTTTTGCACTTTTGCGATAGCTCGGGCTTCCTCGAGCCGGGATGCACACTGTGGCCCGGGTCCCGCGTGCTTTCAATTAACGTCGTGTCAGCGAGCGCGGATCAGCCGGCGGCGGGAGGTCGCCCCGCGCCATAGCCACGTCGAAATATTTTCGTGCAATATTTATGTTAAACGCCCAACGCTCTATCTCTCTCTCTCTCTCTCCCTTCCCTCTCGCGTTCTCTATGTTTCTCTCCATGTCGCCTTCTCGCTCTTTTGGCTCTTTAATTCTCATTTGCTGCACTCGCACGGTGCGCTGGCCAGAAAGAATCCCGACGGTGCCAACGACGTCTCTCCCTTCACGAGTGTCGAGGGTGCGGTTCAACGAAATTTCCCCGAAATAATATCCACTGCGTTCGCACGTATAACGGATATGCGCTTGGTGGCCTCGTAACCCGTGAAGATCCTCGCGACTCGGAGGTACAAGACCGAATCGGCAACGCACCTCGATTTCGTCCGACTCAATTTCCGGTCACGCACTCGTATAATTGTTCTCGCACTTTGTTGCGTCGTCGAATTGTCCGGCAATCATCGATGATTGTTCGAACGATGATGATGGGTTTTTGGTATTTTGTTTTTGAGTTTGGCGAGATGATGGTCGCGGTGCATGGAACGAGATGCATTTTTCTTTCGCTCGTCTTCTTTCTTCTACCTCGCATTCTGCTCGTCCTTCCGGAGATGCTCTCGTCGGCGGGAGCGCGAGAGAGACGGAGATGCGGGAGTCGTGATGCTCGCTTCGTTCACGGGTAGCTGGCGCAGCAGCAGCCGCAACTGCAGCAACAGCGGCAGCATCTCGAACCGTCTGCATTCCAACGTATTTACGGTCGTGCCTGGTGCAGCGCTCGGCTCTCTTTGCCGTACGAGCATCATCCCGCAGCACGAGCAGAATGAGCAGGAGCTGCTCCACGGCACAGCGGCCGCGTGAATCTCGTGTGCCACTTGCTCGTGCGAGCAAATCTTGCGCACCAGATAGTATATTGCGTTTGCACAGAAATGGGTTTTTCGCATTCGAGAGCACGTGGCGTTTTGTATGGAAATCTTGCGTGAACGGTCCACCTACACCCACGTCAACGAACATAATTCGCATAGTCGCGGAACCTAACTGCTCGCAGGAACGTAATGTTGTGATAGAAGATTGGAGGAATATTTATATATTGGAATGTGTTTTGCGAAAAAAAATTTCTTGGCAGTCCCTTAAATTTGGAGTGTATGTATACTAGCATAAAATATATGGTCAAATCTGAGCCCAATCGGAATATTTTGAGAGGTTCCGCAGTCATTAGATCGATTTTGGACTTGATTAATATCGATAAAAATCGTTAATAATAATATACGATAATGTTATACATTAACTAAATAGTTCGACCAGTTAGAATCGATGTTTCCATGAATTATAAATATCGCCCTAATCACCTTATAAGTATCAATCACTCGTTCTACTCATTTACTTGCGTTGAACTTCAACGGAAAATTATTAATTCATTACATCATCATTTTTTTGAGTTGTTAATCATTTTTGTAAGTTTTTAATAATTCTTGTTAATAAAAACAAATTTATTATTGACCCCGTGATTCTCCATTCGAAGTGCCTACCTAATATCATGTATTGCATTTATTTTCAATCTCCAAATATTGAGATATACCGAAAAATCGATTCGAACTGATCAAACAATTTCTTCTACTTGTTAATTAAGTACAAACTTTAGATATATAATAATTGCGAATTCTCTAAAATTCGTCCAATTAGGCTCAAATCTGACCGAATATTTTCTGATAGTATGACACTCCAAATCCAATAGCTGCCTACAAAAAAATCGTTTCCGTGTATAAACACAATAAAGCAAGGAACCAAAATAAAGTTAAACCGAAGACAAAACAACGGACGAAAAAAACGATAATTACGAAAAGCACGTGGCAATAAATAATAGTCAAGAATAAAAAGTTAAAAGAAGACGAGTATCCGCGAGCTGTCCGGCTATAATCAATTATCGGAGCAGCTGATGATTATCGCCGGATAATCCGGTATTCATAAACGGTAGGTCCATTAGTGGGATCGGGGCATCTCGTTTCGTTTGGGTCTCATCGTTCGGCTATCCTTTTCGAGTTTATATGCGCTCCAACCGTGTTCGTTTTCGTGATCTCGACTCGTCTCTTGCTCTTGGTCCGCCGCGTGTGTCCGTTGCACACACGCCCGGAGGATTGTGTGCGCACAGGATGCACGATGCCTTCGTGGGTTTGTACATACGCGACGAGGGAAAGCTCGCACGTTTGGTCGTTGCCGCGTTGAGGACGGGGAGGCTGAGGCTTCGAGCTACGACGCCCTCCCCCTGGCCTCATCATAAGCACCCCGAGGGTGCTAATCGTGATGGTCCCCGCTAGACTTTGTATTCGGCCGGGTAGAAGGAGGAGCAAAAGAGAATGAAAACGCCGGTGTGTCTTGGAGGCATACAAAAACGGTCGAAGAGAGGACGAAGAAGAAAACGAAGAGGAAGAAGAAGATGCTGGAGTGTCTGGATTTGGAGCAAGCTCGTAACTCTGCGTGGCCGCGGTGGCTCTCGAACTCCTTTCTTCGACTCTCTCCTCATGATCCGCAGCCTCCGGGCTCGTGTAAACGTTATGCAACGCAACAAGAAAGATTGTCTCGCCTTTATGGATTCCGATTTTTTTTTCTGATTTTTTTTTTTTCATTTTGTTTTTGTTTGGAATATTTTTCGACCCGTCTGTCGCGACAATCATGACGAATTTTGCGGCTTCGCGTGACACTTGGTGTGATGTGTTATTAAAGATATGAGGGAAAAAAATTAATTCCACGTAGTTTTTTTCTGTGGATAGCTTAGTGTGGAAATATTGAATTCGAGGTGTGTCTGGTGTTATTTCTTTTAGTTGAAGAGGGGAAAGAATAATTGATTAATGTAGATTAATTCGCGTATTTGTCGAGGCCTCGTCCCTCGGCTGGGATGATTTTCGTGCCATCTAAGAAATGTTGCATCGAATTGAAAGTTGATCGCACCCCACTCTCGTGCATTTTTAATGACAAGCTGCATTGCTCCGAATTAAAACCTAATTCTCGAAGTTTTCGAGAATATTTTATTTCACGAAAATATAAAAAATAACCGAAATAAACAAATACATAAATGAATAAATAAATAAACATAAAACGAATAAGAATGACTTCGAACCATAACCGTTGGTGTCTCTCGCCACCCGTACTTTCGTTCGTTCAATGGCCGCGAAAAGTTGCCGCAACCGAGTGGAAGAAGAAGTCTCGAAGAGCGTAGATCGTGACTCTGTGCGCGAGGTTCGATCTCGTAACTTTTTAAAAGCTCGGCTCGGTATACGCTGCGGGAGTTCCTCGCAGCGGCGTTTCCTCTTTGCTTCAACCGCGCGATTCGCCACCTTTTCGATCTCCACGAACGTTCGTACCCGAGATCCACGAAGGTGCATCCGAGCGTTGCTTCTTCATGTATTTCTCATGAAAACCAGCAACGGCTCACTCTTCCTTCCCCCACAGCCGAATGGCTCGAGAGAGCTCCGCGGTTATTCAGATGCGCGCAGCATCCCGGTCGAGCTTTCCGCACCTGTCTTCGCGCCGTACAGTTCTCTCGCTTCGGGCATCGATTTTATTTCCCCGAGAAAAAGAAAAAAAAAGCAAACCAGACACACACGTATCGCGAGACTTTGGAGGGTGTGGAGAGCGCAATTCACACTTTGCGGGAGGAAACGTTTCGATGAAGGCGCAGAGGTAACACGTGAGATTGCACGGACGAGAAGAAGGACAGTTGGGAGACGGTGGACCGTAGAGCTGGCGATAAATACAGACGCGGGTTCTGGAAGAAGAATATATAACGCGATAGGACGGTGTCTGGTATCGTGCGTTCGAGTTCGCCTTCGGTAATAGGATACGACAAATCGTGCGAGAAGAGAGCGAGACGACGGGGAAGAGGTCGATGCGAATGTCGAGGAAAAAAAAGAACCCATCGTCGTCGTCGTCGTCGTTGGAACTTCGGGGCGCCCTAACGGGCCATACGCTAATCGAATCGACATGAGCAAAATGCCGGGCGCACACGCGAGCTCGGGAGGACCAATCGGGTCAACGGTAAGATGTATAAAAAGCCTCGCGAAGAAACGGAGAAATCAACGAGTCATACCTTTAGCGACATTCGTGTGTGAAAAAAATAATAATAATAATAAAATGTTAAAAATAAAAAAATCCGTCACATCGTTCCGACATTTTTATAGACACGGGCGACGGTAATAGTTTTCTCGCAAATGCTTCTTCGCGATGGCGGGAATAGAGTCGGTAGTGGAGGTGAAAAAAAAAAACAACAATGATGATAATAATAATGCGAAAAATTTACGAATGATGCGGAGCGGCTGCGCGACGCGTCGCGGATGTGTAAAGAAAAAAAAATAACGAGATGCGAAGGCGGCGGTATACGCGACGCGCGACCGAAGGACGCGAGGATCGCGAAAGAACGTTGCGGAGAGAAAAAAATAATGATAAAAGTTGTTGCTGCGGTTGTGTCGGAACGTATACAGAGCGTGCCGCGAGACGTAAAAAGTAAAATGAAATGACGTAGGGAGTTGGCGTCCCCCACGCGCGGATATTACTTGCCATTATAGCGAGAGAGACAATTTAAAACCTATTACTATTACTCACGTGTTCCTCCGGTCTTCTCTACAACGCGCAATATCCGAGTGCGGCAAACGAGCGCGCTCCCATCGCACCGACTCTCGTTTCTCCGCGTCGTACGCGATCGAAGCTTCCGCGACAAACTCAACGCGGGGGAAATTGCTTTATCGGCTCGTACGAGGATTACTCGTGAGGCGAGGGGTGGGTCATTGAATTATTCGTTAGCACCGACGATTTTTTGCTAAAATTCTTTTGGGACTTGTTGAGAATTTGTTTCGTTAGATTTTTATTGCGACGTTTGGTTTTACGATTCGGGATTTATGGTATTTTTTTTCTTTATCTTGTTTCTTCGGTATTGTCGTAATGTACGAGAATATCTTGTTCCGACGGGAAATATTCTATGGGAAATGAGAGCGAGAGGGACGAGAATGTTAATTCTGATTTTTGTGATTTAAATCGTTAACATCGTTCTGAAACAGAAATCTGCCGAAAATTGCCTATACAGGATTGAATAAACGAGATTAACGAGATTAACTAAATACGTCAATTTTATCACAGAAACCAAATAAGTCAACCGTTTTTCCGTTAGAAAAAAAAAACTCATATTATATTCTTTTCGCAAGTTTTCCTAAAACTTTTTCATCGGTAAAATAAAATTTCGTTATTTAACAAGTTAGGTCATTTCGATAAATAATTGGCTCGCATCGGTAGGCGTAATTAAATATCCAAGTCTATATTTAGTACTCAAAACCGAATAAGTCCAATAGTGTTTTTTTAATCCCTAAGTTCTACACTATTTCAATTTTACAGAATGCCACCTTGAACAGTACCAAAAAATACGTGTAACCTGATAATCATTATTTGTCAAACCAATTTCTCCACCGTTATTTCCCAAAAACTCTTTTTACCGACTCACTCGGTTTTGTCTCCAAACCACAGACATATAGAGACATATAGATCTCAACGCAGGACCGGCTATGCTCTCCATTCCGCTGCGGTCTCGTGCGATCGCGCGACGATGCTTTTCGCGATCGTTTCCGTCCGCGTCTCGGCGGCACGACCGGTGCTGCGACGACGAGGTGTGCGGTGCACCTTCAGCGACTGCTGGAACGAATATACGAACGGGTAAATGGAACGATCGGGAGAGACGAAGAGGAAGAACGCGCGAGGGGCGCTCCATGGCAGGCGCGCAACGTTCTCGGATTCCTCGCACGTGAGATTAAGATCGGACTGAGACGAGAATGCACGAAAAAACGCTCCGACGGTTGCACGAATACGCGGCGATGTGCGTGCGCGTGTGCAACATTCCCGGAGGATCCTCTCGATTTCATTCTTTCTAAATTTTCTAAAATCAAAACCTCCGCCTTCCCGTCGACTCGGGTACTTGCTTGCTTTTCGTGGACTCGCTTGGCGAAAGACGAATTACTTTGGAAGCAAAAGGAATGATTTATGAAAATAATTTGTTTTTAATGATTTATTTAGTGTCGGTGATTTCTCTCTGGGGCGGGGAAGGGTGGGGGGTGGTCAACGATGGAATTATTATTTCAACTAACACGTCGGGATAATTTAGGATAATTACGTCGGTATAATTTTCAATGGAGTAATAAAATTAGAATTTTCAATAAAATTTTGGGAATCAATTCTAGAGAAGATTTTCATGTGACAGAAATTTCATCTCAAATCGACAAAAAAAAACACTCCCCTGCCCCTCCCCCGACTTTTAACAATCTAAATTCTAAGTTAAAAAAAAAATAACAATAATAATAATAATAGTACTAATAATAACAATAACAATAACAATAATAATAATAATAATAATAATAGTAATAATAATAATGATAATAATAACAATAATAATAATAACAACAAAAGTCTGAAAGAGCAATAGCAAGGCTGACTCGATGATGATCTCGCGCGGATTCGCGAATCGCGCGGCGGGAGCGCGATCTACAAGTTGCGCCCCCTATTTGTGAACTCGTGCGTGCGTATCGATGCGGTACCGCAATATTCCGCTCAACGATAGACTCACACCGCGGGTATACGCAAATAATACTTCGAGAACCCGCGTGGCAATTGCGGAAATTCAATATTCCGTAGCAATTTATTTCTTGCTATCCTCAGATCCACGAAGAAATGTTCAAAAGCAACGCGATAAGAGATCCGTTGTAAATCGATAAAAGCCGCGTGTTTATGACGCCGTTAAGGCACAGGTGAACGCTCTCGAACGTCCGGTTCGTCTCGTAAAACGAAGTTATATATCTATTTATCGCATAAAATCGTTGAATTCCATTAACGTTCGGATCTCATTAATCTCCTTTTAACGTTTCGACCTCGTTATAATGTTGCGAATGAATAGAAGGTTGTTTTTTCTTGATCAATGGAAGTCATTTTTATATTTCTTTATTATATTTATTTTTTAGTTACGCGATACTCGACCGTGAGGTTTACGGATATCCTGGTCGTTGAAATAATTATGATTCGATTTTTATTTGTATCAATTTCATAACCCAACAATTTTTCAAAATACAAAAATCGGAGAAATAACATCGATTCGATAATTCGGGATGTACGTAATTGGATTTGTATCGACATTCTTTTCCATCTCCAAATTAATATTCTTACGTCCTTAAATTCAGACAGGCAACAAAAACGGTACTGCGCCCGTTGAGAATTCACATGTCTGCTCTCTTTTTTGCGAAGCAACGTTTCGCACGTCGAAGGAGAAATCGTGCTCGTCGTTGACGTCGCGGTGCGATCGTGCAAGCGCATAATGAAATCCCCGACCGTGGCTGTGCATATTACAACGCGCAATGGCAATTAAAAAATCATACAAATAAAAAGTTGAAAAATAAATGAAAACATTTAAAAAAATGAAAAAGCCTTTAAAAAGGCCTCGAGAAGCTGGGAGTTAATTCGGTAAGCAACCTGATTTCCCGAAACGGAAGATGCAATAGCGTACATCAGCTTTCGCTCGTAATTAACGTGCGGCGAGTCATACGCCCAACCGACTCTCACTCTTAATCCCCGACCTGCGAGTAGCTGCGTAAGTTTCGTACGCAATTTTTCGTTTTCTTCATTTTTTCAATAAATTTCGTTTTAAATTCTTCCCCCCGCGCAAGTTTACCGACCAATTAGACGAGTTTCGAGAGAGTTTCGGGCCATTGAGCACACAATAAACGTGATATTGTGTAAATTTGCCGGCAAACCGTGATGGCCTCTCACGCGCATCGCTCAACCGACTGTTGAGAAGTCATTCACGTGAATGAATATGTTATTCGTAAATATTTGGAAGGGTTTCCGGCGATGCTTCTGCTTATATTCTCCTCGTCGAGTGGGTATTGTCCGGGCACCGGGGACTTTGCCGCGTGTGGCGCTCGAGCACCGACGGTGTTAGCATGAATGGAGAAAAAAAAAGATTAACGAAAAAAAATAATAAAAATAAATTAAAAGAAAATAAAATAAACCAAAGGAAATAGAAGAAGAAAAAAAAACCGAGATGGAAGAAAAAGAGAATCCGCAACTGGGTATGCTTATAGAGATCACGCGGTAGCCGAGAGCCCGAGGGTTCCGATACTTCTCTCTCCGTTCCTTCGTCGAAACTCTTACCTCGTTCTCGAGAGTTCTTTGCCCCAAAAACTCGACGTACGCGCAATTATTTCCTCGCACAAACGACCGGTGTGCACACATAAGGGCTTTGAAATCTGAATAAATCAAAGGATTGCACTACTCGGAAAAAAGGGTCCGCTGTGAAAATTAATAATAATAATAATAATATAATAATAATAACAATTATTATTAATATTATTATTATTATCGAACTCAATAATAATAATTATAATAATAATAATAATTATCATTATTATCGAACCCAATGATAATAATAATAATAATAATTATTATTATTATTATTATCATTATTATTATTATCGAACCCAATAATAATAATACTAATTATTATTATTGTATTGTTTGTTATTGTTATAATAATAATAATAATAATATTATGATGATAATAATAATAATAATATTATTATTTTTATTATATTTATTATATTATGTATAATTATTATTATTATTATTATCGAACCCAATAATAATATTATTATTTTTATTATTATTATTATTGTTAAAAATCGTGTAATACAAGATAATGGGAAGATGGGTTCGATGACACGGTTGTAATAAAATGCGAGAAACACGATAAATTATGTTGAAGGACGGCCTTGCGCCGTTCGCGAACGATATGCTCCACCGATGTTTCTCGGATAATACATAGACACGCTTAGCGAACGCGCATATACATGCGCATTATAGGTCGGTATCCTACGTTCCCCGTATTATCTGCGGAGTCCCTCGAGCCAGTCGTCGGACTGTATGGCATGAAGAAGAAACATAAGAAGAAAACGATGAAAAAAAAACAGCCGGAAAAAATAAAGAAATCGAGAGAAAAAAAAGAAAGAGAGGGAGAGAGAGAGAGCGAAATATAGTATACGGAGGTTGAGGTGAACACCAGCACTTATGTGCCGGTAGCCGGGGCCCGGGGGCTTCGAGGTATTTATGCGCTCGGATTCCCTTTCCTCGCTGCGTTCGTTGCTTTTCTCGTTGGACTCCCGGGAGCTACGTCTTAAAACCCGGGATTCGCATACATACACGCGTATATGCAAGTTTGTATCCCACTTGTCCTCGCGTACTTGCCCGAAACCCCCAAAAAATGCACAGCCACATGCGCTCACGGTGACTCGGTCGTGCATACGCGCAACTCGGAGTCTCTCCAAAAGTTTGAAAACGAAAGAAACCAAAAAAAAAAAATAAAAAAATAATGAATTAAAAATTCGTTCGGCGAAGTAGATTAATCGTCGTTGCGGCGTGTCGTCGGTGCATGAATTACATTAACCCCTTGGGATGCGACGGGTCGAGAGAAAGACGAGTGTCCCGTACGGACCCGAACGGCGTATGGAAGAGGAGAGGCCGATCAGGCCGGGTCATCTCTCGATGAGCGAGCGAAAGTCTCGAGTGTGTGTCGCCGGGACTCGGGGAAGTCGTGAGCGTCGAGAAAAGAGCAAGAGGAAGAAAGGAAGGGAGAGAGGACGAAGGATAATACCGTCCACGCACATGCATACGTATTACACGCTATATATACGATGCTGTACGGATATATGTGTATATGTACGATGGGTCGCCTCATCCCCATACGAGTACCGTACGTACGCCCGGACATAGTACGGGCTCTGCCCACGAGAATGTACGGCAGACGGGTTTTGAGACTTTGGTCAAAGCTCTCGCGAGTTCATTAAGTCAGGAGTAACGGATAATAATCGCGGAAAAGCGAAGCTGGCGGAATTTATCGAGACGGTTGATGGAGAAAAACTGGTGCCTATCCAGTGCCTCATTGGTGCCCGGGTTCGCTATGCGGTGCTCTGGAAATACATACATACGTGGACGCTGCATGAAATAATTCACACAACCAAGCTTGTCACTCAATAATTCTATAAATTAATAATTGTCACATTTTGTCCTTTTATTTTTACATATAAGACCTTCCTTCGTACCAAATTTAAAAATTCTAGGTCGAGGGCAGGTATTCCATCCATTTTCATGATCAGTCGGTGAATCGATTGACGGACAACAAAGTCACCCTACGAGGGTTCAATTTTTTATATTTACTTAGAGAGGTACAAAACGCCAAAGATCGTTGAAAATGAAGGCTCGAAGCGTTCTCTCGTTTCACCGTAAACGCGCGCTGTTTCGAACGCAAAAGTTTTACATTCCACAAGGATTTATCGTAGGAAAGAACTTGTTCGCCGGTGTAGAAGCAGCGTCATGAAGGAGACCGTGATCTGACTACATCTCCCATGCGCGCCATATATCAACGGTTATACCGCTTGCTCTCGCCATATAACACGTACACACACACACACACACAAATCTATGCTTACACCTATATATAAAACATATATGCACACCCGAAGCGAGTTGAAAGCCGTACAGTTGTGCAGTGTGTCCACACAGTCCTCGCAACTCCGTTATACACCCCACTGCCTTTTCTCCCGTACTCCCGGTTCAAAAATCACGTAACTTCATGTATTTATCACGTACACGCGAATATCCGCGCCTTCAATCGATTGCAACTCCGAAGCCGCCGCATCATCAAACGAGAGCATCAGCCGCCAAAACTTATACCTTCCAGCTTTCCAAATTTTTTTCTTTCTTCCTCTTCTTCTCCGACGAGCGACGACGACGCGTAACAGAGCATATAAAATTGGGAAAAACCTTTTTGCACGTGTAATTACGTTCATACAATTTTCATGCTGTCGCGGAATCGACTTATGGCTCATAACTTCCGTCATTGTCTTCTTCTTCTTCTTCATTTTTCCTCTCTTCTTCATCTTCTTTTTCGTGTCTTATTTCGCGTGTACACACGCGTGTGCGCGCGTGTAGGAAGACGTTGATAGTGGAGAATGCAAATGCGAGACGCAAGACATCGGCGTATAATAGTTGACGGCGGGTAAAAGTAACGGCGGCCGGGTGCAATGCTTGCTTCTGGTTGCCCGATCGCCGTTGTAATTTATTCCCGTGAAGCGATTTAACGGATGCATTATCCGGTAGTTACTCAGTCTCGTGGGAGCGGACTCGTGTGTCTGGCACCTTCCATCGTCGGATTTCGCTACTGCCCATTTTCTGCGTTAGTTGTTGCCGCATAGCCGAGCCACACTCGGGCTCTTGATCGTTGCATACGAACGGATGCAGGAGCAACGGCAGGACCGGCGGTTGCAGCAGCAGCAGCAGAAGCAGCCGCGCAAAAGTCAGCGAGCACACGGTCCACGGTAGCCCTCTCGAGTTCGCTTCGCGAGAGAGGGCTCGAGAGCCCGACGTCGTAAAGTCGAGCTTAATTACCAATTAGACGTCGCACGGTGGCACGCTTTCGGCCTGGCAAATCGATTAGTGCAGGCATAGGACACACCGCGCTCTCGGTCCCGGAACGAGAGATACCATGAGGAGATATATATGTCGGCGTATGGGGTATTCCACGTGGAATCAGACGGTCACAACCCGAAATCTTGCTGATTTTGTTCAGGAATTTTTTTTGAAAATTTTGGCTCGGTTTTTAGCTTCCAGTAGATTGAGAAAAAGAATTTGCCAAAATTTCGGAGTGGGATCTTTATTGAAATTAATTTTTTTCTCAATAAAAAATATGAGTTTTTTAAATCTATTATTTCGTTTCGTTTATGATTGTTTCTTTTTAAGTGATCAGTAAGAATAATTATATTTATAATCATATTGATGATAATAGTAAAAACAATGTCGATTTTACTAATTTTGTTACGGATTTGAATAATTTCTAATCTTTTTCTTTGATATATTTTCGATCATATTATTTATTTTGAAAGAAAAAAGACGCTATAATGAAGATTCCAGTCCGAAATGTTGGTCAGCTTCATTCTCTAACTTACTGGAATCATAAAAGAAGATTGAAATTTTCAGTAACGGCGGAGTATGCTTTTCTTAATGTGAGGCTAAATTCTAATTTTTTTAAATATTGTAGGAGGATCTGGAAATTCTGAACAAAATCAGGGGCGTTCTCAGGCTAAAATGGAAGCCCATAAAAATCATGAACTGAATTGGCAACGTTCCGGATTTTTACCGTCCATTTCGCCGTGGAATACCTCATGTACAATTGCCTCTTTCTCTCGCTTTCTTTCCACTCCGCCAGCTTAACCATCCGCGTCGTTGTTCCTCCCCCGCTTCGCAAGGCCCGAGAAAACGTGTCTCTTCGTTTGACTATGCACGACACCACCGCCTTATATCCTCGTCCATCCGCTCTTATGCTAATAGAGTTCAACTTGGTGAGGTCCGCGTGGCTCTCAACCCAGAGTGTACAGTTCTATAATTCCCAGCGTGTGGCGTCGGGACCAAGCTACGTATTTCAGACACTAGTCGTTCTGTGTCGATTAATTCAAACCCCAACAATTATTCGTCATCGAATTAAAAAACACTTCTTTCTCTTAGTTTAGTTTGTATTGTAATTCGACCTCAGCCCACTATTCCCAGATCAGCCCATGTAATTGCCCATTCATGGCTTTCGAACAATTTTTTCTACAAAGCTATCTAAATTCGCCAAAATCACCTCACAATCGTGCTCAAAATTTTCATCCTCTAACCCTTCGAATCACTCCCAAACAACCCTACAATATATCACGTTTTCCACAATTTACGGTCCAAAGATTTTTTCAATCCCTGCGAGAGAATCGCGGGTGTATCGTTCACGAAGATACACAACACGTCGGAAGAAGAAAAAAAATAAAAATACGCGTGGATGCTTGCTCGTCGAGAGCGACTCGGCTATAAAGAATTCTAAGCGTTCGAATAAACGGCTGTGGTCCAACATGGAGAACGAGAAAGATCGAGAATCGAGAGAAAAAAAATACAAGAAAAAAATTTAAAGAAAAAATAATAATAAAAATAAAAAAAAAGAGAAAAAAAGTAGAACCGAAATTCTCGCTCAGTGGCCCTTGTCGGCAATGTCGGCCGTCGTAACACGGAATCTCGGCGAGAGGTTCCCTCCGTATTAATTTATGCGGTGCAACAATGTCGAAACGTCCGGCAAAGATGTGGGGTTTGGGGAAGAGTGAGGGAGGGAAGGGGGATGAGATTCTTCGATCCTGAGATACGAGACGATGGCGAGAAGTGGTAAGCCCGCAGAGAAATGCGGGTAACGCACCGGCCCGGGCACATGTGCGAGACCGTCGCGCACGTCGCGTTGTATTATACGTTAGTTTCGCGACTCGCGGAGGTCGGCAATAATTTAGCACAGGCGTGAATGACGCAAAGAACACGTAGTACACGGGTTTGACGACCACGGCGAAACCTTGGAAAGCTTCAACGGCAAAGAGGGAGCCACTCGTTGTCCATCGGACTCGAAGAATCATCTCGTTTATGGCGGTTACTATTGTATTGTAGAATTGGCGGTAAAGGAATATATTTTCGTCGACGTTTGCTCGATTCAGTATTACATGTACCTATAAGAACAATAATTATAATTATAGTCAGCATAATGATTTGATTAATAATAATGATAAATTTGTTATTGAATTAATTGCGGAAAAATATATTTTTACCGACGTTAGTATTAGTCTATCGATATATAATAATAATAAAAAGCTCTATATATGTATGTATAATGATGGATTATATTATTGTATGATAATTTATCATTATATAATAATAATAATAATAATAATAATAATGATAATGAGAATAATAATAGTTATATGGATATATATTCCCAGTAACTGATTTTATAATAAATTTATAATTCTAACTTCTTTGTTATTAACTAAATTCTTATTCATTGTTAATCTAAATAATATGTGTATCTATTCATATATATCATCAAATCGTAAGATTTGGGTATAAACACTCTTTTATAGGACTGCCCAAGGAAGGGAGTGCCGAGTCAGAGAAAGACAGGCAAAGAAAAAGCGAGAGGGAGGGGGAGAAAGAGAGGAAGGAAAAGAGCGAGAGAGAAGTAGAGAAAACTAGAGAAGAAACGTACAAGCAAGGAAGAACGAGAGGAAAAGGGTTGCGTGGTGTACGCGTGAATGCGTACCCGGAACCCGACTCAATTTGTCAACGGGGACCCTTGGTTTTGTTCGACGAACCGGATTCCATTTCGATGTACCTACTCCGCTCGGGAAGAGGGATAGCGCCCGGAGGCCCGAGGTCCTAAGGCGAGCGCGAGGCTCACCCGCGACACCGACAAAACCAAGCGCGCGCTCGCGCGCGAGATCATCGAGCTGGTCTCCCACTGTCGCACGTTTCACCAGTTGTGTCCCACTCCTCGACGGGATTCGCGCACGCACGTGTATATATATAGATATATGTATTATACCGCGTCTCACTCTGGCACGATCAAACCGAAAAGGATTCGGCGACGTTACCGCCGGTAGCTAGCAGCGCCGGGAGGTCATGTATTCGAAGCCTCCGCTTCTCATCCGTCTCCGAAGTTTTTCCTCCACTCGGGCGAGTCGCGCGCGGTCCCCTCTCTCGCATTCGCGATCGTTGTCGTCGTTCGTCCCGGGATTTTTATTGGATTCATAAGGCAAAGAACGTCCCGAGTCACGGACTCGTCAACGGGAGATAAGGCGCCGGGACTCGTGAGCGAACAACGGGGGGAGAGAATCGAAGGTGTGCGCGTGTGAAAATTGCGGCAACGTTGGAGGAGGTTGGAGAAGAGAAAATGACGATCGAACGGACGATTTATAGGTATTCAGTAGGTTGAAAAGAGGTCGGCACGGTGGAGTTATTAGTTATACGAGATAGTTACGATTAGATAGAGAGATAGTACGAGATAGACCTCAACGGCCACTGGGGGTTTAGAGGATCTCGTAATATTCCTGCGTTTGAAATTTTATAAACCTTGCAAATATAATAAGGATAGTTTGAGTTATTTTTATAATTTAGTCTACTGTTTCTGTCTCTGTAATTTCCATCTTTATACTTCAAAATAGATATACTTTTTGAAGCTGGCACTGTCGCGACAATTTTTATCTTAAAATATAAAACCTCGACATCGGATACTACCTTAAATATTGGAAAAAAATATTGAAGTTGAGAAAAATTATTAATATTTTTGCACAATAAATCATTTTTTCGACAATTCTTTTCAATTTTTTTCATTTTTCAATTAAAATTTTGGAAAAACAACCAATTACTCCTAATTTTTAAAAACTTACAGAAACCTTTGGCATTTGCTACATTCAAAAATAACAAAAACCCTAATTTAGAGCATAACTTTTAAGCGCTTATGATCGAAAGTTCGCCCTGTGACAGTTATAAAATTTTCCTGAACTGAGACCGTTCAGGGTTAAATAAATTAGTTGGTCGAAAAAGAAGAGAAGCAACCGTGGCATATCAACGGGAGCTGTTATGGGACTTCATCCGAGAGGGGGGGGGGGGGTGGTTGGGAGCAGGCCAGGAACATCAAGAGGAGGAACAGCAGACGACGAGAACCGGAGTAACAGCAGCACGACGACCAGCAGCAGCACCAGAAGCAGCAGACCGGCAGTGGCGGCACCGAGATGACTGGATGGGATCCATACGAGGCCAATCCCCGTTGAATTCCTCCTAATTATGCACGCTTTACCATCCACGACTATAAGCCGGGGAAGAGACGTTCGAGAAAGGAAAGAAAAGAGCGAAAAAAAAGCATCGCCAGAGCCAGGCAGCGCAGGGCGATACACATTCTTCCAATCATCGCGCCTCGACCACCATCCACACACCCGGGCGATATATGGACTCACGTTTCTTCTCTCCGAACGTTCCGACGCTTTCTCACCCTTTCCCAGCTGCATGAACTTCAATCTTGTCTCGCGGTTTAGTCGTTCGCGTTTTACTTGCGAATTCAATAAGCGTATATCTGCGGTTTGGAGGCGAAACCGAATGGAAACCTATGGAAAGGGTTTTCGAGAAATAACGGTTTTACGTTGCGAACGCTCTATCACAGGGTAAAAATTGATTGCGACAATAATAATTATCAGGTGAAATCGAGTTTTTGGTACTATTTAAGGTAGCATTTGGTAAGAGTTGGAGGGCCTGTGAATTATGGATTAAAGATGAAGCATTGTTGTACTTATTCGGTTTTGCCTATGGATGCGAGACAATTGATAATCGATATACATTGTCAAATAACGAAATTTTATTTTTCTCAGAGCAATAACAATTTAAATCACAAGAATATGATTTAATCTAACTTTTATTTTTTAATTGTCTTATTAGGTTTTGGCTCTAAACCACGGATATAATATTCAATGCACGCCCTTATATCGGCAGTGCTTCGACCGGAAATACTGCACTATGCATATACCCGACTAGGTTTCTGCTCCACCATTCTAATCTTCCATTAACTCATCTTCATTGCCATTTCATTCTTAACAGACTTTCTCGTATTTTTTCGAACTCCACCCACGCACGATTCCGCATCTACAAACCCATCCGTCATTGCGATGTGCGCCAGAGTCCGATCGCAAACCTCGTCGCGTCTGCAGCTGCAACAAAATAATCATCGAATCCCGAATGAAGCTAAACGAAAAATACATCGGTCACGTCAGTCATTGTCGAGCAGGCAATGCGACACACGCCGTTCGTGAGAACAAAATCGAGAAGAGGAGATGCGAAAGGAGGACAGTTGTGGACGTTGAACGCGGATGAAATTCCTCGGCGTTTCGGTATCTTTCCCGTCGGGGCGTTTGCGAAATCAATTTGACGTTCTTGATACACACCGGGAGGACAACTCTGTGACAACGGCGATCGACGATGACAACGACGACGACGACGACGGAGACGACGAGGCGCAAACAAGACGCGAAAAAAGTCACAGACTCCGGTATCTTTCACACACCTCGATGCCTCGCTCTGAGGCGAGAACACGTGCACGAGAAAAAGAGAGAGAGAGAGAGAGAGGGAAAGAAAGATCGAGCATAACTACACGAGATTGAATGGGCCATTAATAGACCTCACACGGTGTATGTCGTGCGTGACGACAGCCCACCGCCGTCTGACGACCGGCGATCCTTCATTGTTGCGATTTCCGCGTCAATAGTTAACCCACGACGTATGTAATCGCCACCGCGAAATTGGGACGGTTCTCGTTAGGCGAGATCCTTTTACCGGAAGTTCTTACCGCGGACAATCTCGTATATTTCATCGAACCCCGGGGACTCGACGTCTCTCGGAGTCTTCGTGAGAATGCGAAGGAGAAGGGTATCGCGTATGAGACACGGCCTATCGATTTTGAATACATTTGAAACGAGCCTGTATCCCAATTCAACCGTCACCCGTGTCCTCGTAACGGTGATTTATTATTATCATTATTATTTTTATTATTATTGTTATTATCGATTATAATTTGACAAGTCGAGGCGTTTCAATCTTCGGCTTAACATACGATGACGACTAAGACACTTTAGCTGATCGGCGCGTATGTGAATCGGAGCCGGGTAACCGTAGCCGTGATACCGGTCCCGATAGACGTTCGCGATAGCGGTATATTTTGACAGCCAGGGGCTTACGTTTAATCCTTTATGTATATATTAACTAATTAATTTAATCGCGACCGTACGATCCTCACGATTTTCTCATCTGCACCCGTAGCCGTATCAATAATTATCGTGAGCTATTTTTTCATTTCTATTTTATCATGAGCTATTTCTTCTATTTACAAAATTACTTGGAAACTAGGTTAGTTGTCGTTAAAATAAAAGTTCATTTTTCTCCGTACATGTTTATATGTATATTAGGATGCGTTTTCGAAAATAAAACCGATTGTGCTCAGATTTATCCAGATACTTTCTAATAGTATTCACTTCAAATCTAAGAACTGTCGATAATTTTTTTAAAACACCCCAATGTGTATATGAATGTATTACGGAAAAATTTATAATAAGCAAGAACTACCTTCCGTATCGACCGGAGAAATTGAGATACGAAGCAATAACGAAGCAATTGGAAGTGTCGCAAAGGAGTGACTCAGGCTCGAAGTAGCCTCTATATATATATAGTTTTGGAAGATTCCGGTTAGTCGCGAAATCGACGAATGTCAGGAGTTAAGTGGGTCCGTAAATAACATCATACGGTGGGCCGGTGCCTGCCGGGACGAGTGTTAATATTATTTATATCGATAATTAAAGGCGACCAAGGGCGCGATCGTAGTACGGGGCACGCGCTTTCCCAGTCGCTCAGGCCCCCGGCGACCATAAAATATTCTTACTGACTCTTTGATTGAGATTCGTGAGTCCTGGGGTACGGCCACATCGAGAACCCTCGGCCCTGCGTGTTGCCTCGAATCCCTACCGAATCATCGCTCAGCCCTCTTTCCCCTCGCATCGCTCCGCGTTTGCTTGCTCCGTCTTTCTTTCTCCGGTTTCTCCGCGATAGTCCTTGCGCGACGTGCTTCGTTCGACCCCATAAAATCCACCGCGCACGGTATCCATAGCCAACGTTTGATTTCGTCGTACGACCGCGACAGCTCGAACCTTCGTCCCTTTTTTTACCCCCTAGAATCTTCCGGGGGAGGAAAAAAGAAAGGCAATTATCCAGTCATAGTTTCAAAAAAGCTGTTTCTAATTCTTCCGTGGAAATGTTAGATTCATGGATTAATCGATCTATCGCTCAAAAAGCATATAAGATTTCGTCACGCGTATATACAGATAGGTATATGCAGAGATATATAAGCGGAGAACAATAAGAAGAACAATTCTCCGAGTGTTACGAATGCCGGCGTCACGAATCGTTTCGCGCTTCGACGCTTTTTCGTTGATCCCACTTTTTCCCGTGGCTTTTCCGTCGCGGCCATCGTGAAAAATATGTTTCTTCTAACCTTTCGGATTGCGGTTAGAGGGGTCCGAGGACTGACCATGTCGGGATTCCTCGGTTCTGCGTCCGTCCTCTCAAATCTCTATCGAATCAACACTCGGTTCGTCTTTCTATCTCATTTTCTTCCAACTATTTCTTCTTGGTGGTCTCCCAGACCCTACTTCGTTAGATGCCAGAAGATCTGCTTCCACAAGACAGTCTGCTGGTGCCTTCGCCATACGCGCTCGAGAGCTGCGTTCCTCTCTCTCTCTCTCTCTCTCTCTCTCTCTCTCTCTCTCTCTCTCTCTCTCTCTCTCTCTCTCTCTCTCTCTCTCTCTCTCTCTCTCTCTCCAGAATCTAAGCCAAGAAAAACAAAAAACGTCGGTCAATAATGTCCCGAAAAAATGTCAGGTTCTCCGCCAATGAACTCTACATCGTTCCAAAAAACCTACGAAATTTCGTCACGCATTTATAAGCCCATAAAAATCCATCCCCTCTCCCTCCCCACCTCTCCAACGTTCGCAGCATCACAAATAACGGCATTACGAATCGTCGCACCAGTGTCAATTCTCCCCCGTAATCTCAAATAGCAACACAAACGCATCTAGGCAACACCCTTTCATTAAAAAATCGACCCCCACGCAATTATCATCGTCCGGCTGTATCGCTATAACGCGTGCGTATTCCGACCGGGAATTATGATCGAAAACACACGCGGACGATATATGGTTGGGGTGTATGTGCGTAAATTCATTCGAGTCAGGCCGCTGGACGGGTGAGACTCGGCAAGGACGAAGGTGCAACGTCTCTCGGGGTAACAGCCGCGAAGAACGTAGCGAAAGAAGCGAACGAAAGTTGGAATGAGCGACGCTGCTTTCAATAAGGCAAGAACACGGCGGCCCTCGCACGAAACCGCAAGTCACGTTGGTTCATTACGCCGCCCCACGTGAGAGTGAGATGAGACTCGGAAACCCGGACCAAGCTCCCGCGTGTTGCTGATGGACTTTTGCGCGGAACCCATGAGCGGCCAGCATCCACGGCACAACCTTGCGCACCGGAGGGAGCACCGACTTTGGCACATCTCTCGGTTATATTCTCGTAGAACCCGCTTAGAATTCTCTCGGAGATTCGCGACTTTCACGATCGGGGCGCGGAATACCGCGAGCACATCCCGCGTGTACATGTATATATCCCGCATATTCTTTAAACGTCGGGTATTACCGCGGTGAAAGACGCTTCTGCGTGGCATCATCGTCGTACTTTGCCAAGAAGATGACGGTACGGGCTTGAGGAGCCATCGTGTAACCGTCGGATGAGTAGTTGGGTCGATTAACCCTTCTGCACAATGGACAGTCGCGGCCGAATCGTCGGAATATCTTCATGGGATTAAGACATTGTTACGAAGCTTTTAGCCTTGACCTCGCATTTTCTTTTTCCCTTGTTCTTTTTTTCCGATCGAACCGTAACATGCGATGTGACAGCTGATGTTCGGAGCTTAGACGAGAGAGATCATGGATGTGTATTCCGACCATTATTTCACTCTCAGCTTCGGCCATGGGGCACCCTATCTAGAAGCAATTCACATGAGCTTTGGAAACATGGGGTTTAGCCTCGGTGAATCCGTGCGCGATGCATCTGTACCAGTTGTTAGCCAATCATCATTTTGTGCAATTTATATGATACGTAACATTCTTCTGTATATATGTTCAATCACGAAGATCCAATGGTTTCGTAAATGCTTTTGAGTATGTCGTACCACGACGGGGTTAACCGAGATGGGAAACTCTCGGAGAAGCGCGATGCTCCATCTCGCTCTATTTTGCTATCTCTCTTTCTCTTCCTCGTCTCTAGCAGTTAATTGTGGAGGTTGAGATATCCGCGATGTTGTACATAAGAGGTTATGTGGAAGCTGACGGTGCGCTTGTGTTAGTCGAGTCCCGCAGTACGATCGTCCGCGTGTACCGATGAGTTGGAATCTGTGGCTTTTTGCAAAGCGGTTATATTCACCCTCTCCGCTCATTCTCGAGCCATCAGCGGCAGCACCGGGCAGGCAACAAACCTGACCGAACGGTTAATTGGAATTTAGTGATTGCCCCGTGGCTCCGACCGAGACCACCGACACCGGCTACATCACGAGTCTAGTATAACTATTTTACCTGGGTAAATTGCATTATACCCGCAATCCAACTTTCCTAACTCGCCGAACGCTATACACCATCCGAAGACCATCGAAAATTAATGAGTCATTTAACCGAGCCGAGATGCTGCTTGAGAGAAAGTTTTATTGGAACAACAATTTTTTAAAAATTTCTATGATATGTTATTGATAATTAGCATTAGCCAATTTAACGAAATCTAAGGGAAGGCGTATTCAATTACGTCCTGTCATCGTTTGCCTTTGAGAAATTTAATTGAAACGTCCATTCCGACCTTCCGGCTGTTGGTTAATCTTCCACGCATTAATAATAACGTTGTACGGAAGTTTGCTCGATAATTTGATAACCCTAATGGTTGGAACAAAAAAAATTTTATCGTCGTTGATGTATTCAGTCCGAAGCGCATGAGCGAGAAATCCAAAAATTCGATTGGCCACGGCGATGAGTACGCGCTTTGCCGATCTCAACCACGCAGCCAATCGTACTTCCGCATTTCTCGAGCACGCGCTACCGAACTACGACATGTTTCTACCGACGTCAAACTCTACCCATTGTGAAACGCAAAAACTGCATGGACGAAGACGGCCTGCGGGATAGCAAAAAAATTGACCAAAAAAATAAGTATACAGCCGTCCAACGATATATTCACGTTAAGTTTATTGTGTATAATAGTATAGCACCCGGGACTCTCTAGGTTGAAGAACAAAAAGAAATGAAAAAAATGTTGGAACGTAACTCTCGGGACCACGTGCGAAATTGCATTCATGCGCTGTCTTTTTCCTTCATCTTTGTTTCTTCCTCGTGCGGAAAACGCATCGTTAATGCGCCGAACGACTTGCGGCATGGCCAATATGCTGCCTACTCTCGTCGGTCTCGTCGTAAGTTCGACGTGCGCGGTAGCTTGTGCGAGGAAGAAAGAGAGAGAGCGAGAGAGGGAGGGAAAGAGACGGAGGGAGGAAAGGTTGCTCGTCGGTTGCCGTCATAAGAGGAAAGAACGGGGAGGTTCATCCCGAACGAAAAACTAGAGCTGACATGTTAACGGCCAACAAGAAGTCGACTTTATTGGCCGTAAACGCTGCAATCTCTTATCCTAGTCCGGTAGGTTGGCACAAGACTATATGTGATGTGTATACCAATCTGTACGTCGTGCAGCGCAGACTATCCGTGCTACTTCTGCACCCATGGCGCACGGTATATGGCATATTCCATCGGTGTGTATGCACGTGTGTGGTACATAGCTACATAACATACGGTTGGGGGTCCATCCTTTTGCCCTCGCCTATTGCCGCTACCGCGATAAACCCTTATACGATCGGACCTCGCGCATCCGAGAGAATGGCAGACCAGCCGAGTCTCGTGGATGGGTTCGATATATAGGATTATACGGGCGAGCTCGGATGCTGCGCCGTAGACTTTGTACAGGAAAACTTAGGTACTTTGCAGATTCGCGGGAAATAGAAACGATTCCCCGTCGAGCATAGATCGATACATCTGCTAATATAAATTGTCGGTAATTGCGAACTGCACGACGAGAAGCTCCAACGATGGGTTTGGTACGCGAGAATCTCACTTAGTGAAGGGAAAAATTCAGAAATTAGAAAAATAAGAAGAATAGGAATAAACAAAAAATGTTTGCAGACGCTCCCGAAACTCATTAAATGTGTCTTTTCCAACGAAGATGGGGTTTATGGGCGTTTTATGTGATACGTGTGGTGTATGCGAGAGAGAGAGAGAAAGAAGGAGAGGAGCCTGCGAGAAGTTGCTTTCGCTTCTCCGATCGTTTCCAATATCGATACAGCTATCTCGAGACTCCGATTCGTTAATGTATGTGCGTTTCACGCGTGTGCGGATGCGATAGCGAGGTTCTCTCGTTACCGTGCGACTGTTTGTATCTCCTAACGTCGTGTGTATCTCTACGGGGTCGAACAAATTTTCTCTATTTTTCGTTAGTTATTTCTCTCTTACTGTGTGTGATATTTTATAGCGCAGACGAGAGAGAGCGAGATAGAGAGAGAGAGGGAGGGAGAGAGGGACAAGCTTAACCGGTGTGTCTGCCGGTGGAGTTACGCGAATGGAAGCGAGTCATCCATGACCGCGCGAGGCCGATGACTCGAGACGCTACATATCATATTAATAGTACACACCAGTCGTGTACGTATGTATCTAGCTGTACATGAGTAACACGAAATGGGCTGCCCAGCCAGCCCTCGCACATTCCTTCTTCCTCTACCCCTCTCTCTGTCTCTCTACCTCTCTTCTATAATGTTATTTCTGCTTCCTTGATTCATTTTATATTCTTCTCGTTATTGTCCTTATCTTTCTCCTTGGTCCGTTAATTTTTTCAGATCTTTATACGGAGTCGACCTTCGTTTCCGCGTTTTTCATTCGAGTATTATTCGACTCATAATCCAAATTTTCAGTTTACACAGAGACTTGATTACTTCGACTTCCAGCTTTTTTAATTGTGAATTGCATGTCCAAAGAAGCTTTAGATCCGAGGATCACAGTAAATTATCGACCTATCGATCCCTTTCTCGGTCTCTCACTCTCTCTCCCTCCCACCCTATATTTTCTATGAGCGGACTATCAGACTATTTCCACCTAAATCCACAATACAAATATTTCGAGATTAAAAATGCAAATACGCAAGATTTTCAATTGTATATAAATGGTAAATAAAATCTCTCGGGGACAGGATGTCGCTATAAAAATGGTTGGCTCAAGTCCTCCCCCAGCAGCTTCGACGGAAGCTATTCGACGGGGAACCGTTTGAAACGTTCTCGAATACGATCTGAATTCTCGAGAACGAATCGACCCACCCGCGGTCACACGTGGCCCACGTAGCTGCTATTGCTGCTGCGGCTGCTGATGTTTCTGCGAGGACCTTACCTTATCGCTCGCAACGTTCGAGCGTCGTCGCGTTGCGCGACATGACGGATCGGTGCATTAGCGCACTGATTAGACCTTTCGGAGCCTCGATCGCTCGTCTCTCCCTCATCCATGATATTTATTTTTCTCGCCCGTGGCTTCGAACGTCCAAGACGCTCGTGGATACGATCGACCCTTCGAATCCGTGTGACCGAGACGCTCGAATTTGATCCTGCCAGACGATTTCTCGACTACGGCAACGAACCAAAGTCCTCTCAAAGGGCGCGGCCGTGCGTGGCGTAACGGGATTTGTTCTTTCGTTTTTTTTTTTCAATTTCTATTCCTCTGGAATTTGGGAGATTCCTCTCGAATCTAGGCAAAGAAAGGAAAGGACGCGGGGAAGTCTTGAAGCAAATGGAAGAACAATCATTTATTCATTCCGCGACTAATGAAAGATGGGACAATTTAAAGGAGAACATATTTCAATGCCACCTGAGGAGAATATCTCATCAGCGCATGATGCTAGCTCGATAAGACGACCACGAGAAGACGTCGACGCGAGTCCTTGAAGAAGACCAAAATGTTTCTAGCAACCTTCGGCTCCTACTCGTCGCGACAAGCTTTCGTCCTTCCAATTTCACAATATCTTTTTTTTATTTTCTGATTCTTTAATTCTTTTTTTCTCTTACTTTGTTTCGGCTCGTCACGATGAGTTCAACGACGCACGTGAATTTCTCGTCCGGAGAGCGTCTCCGGGGGGGGGGGGCGCATACACGAGCGCGCGCGGACCTCTCGCGCGGCCAAGTTCAAGAGATTCGAGAGCCCGTTACGGCTGTCTCCGGTACTTGCCGGAGAATTTCGCGGCGAGATAAGAACGACAGGCTTATACGGCACGCGGTATATGTATATCGCAACCGAAAAAAAAAGAGATTTGAAAATAAAACGAAAAACGTATCTCGCGAAATAAAGAGACGAATAAAAAAGAATTAACGCAGAAGGAAAGAAGCGCACGGGCATAATTCATCATCCCAGCGATATTAATGCACGTCCTACCTTATATTCCGGCCAAGCAGCAACGTAAGTGCGTCGCGACACACACACACAGATACACATATATATGCACAGACGTATTTATGTATTCATGTACATGCAGTTGTCGAGGATCAGTCGTCTACAAACTTGCAGTGCATACGAACGGCTCTGCTGAGTGAATATATGTCTGCGGTATGGAGGCAAAACCGAAGGAGTGTATTCTTTGGAAAAATGAGATTGAATCAGATTCTTATAGATTGGATTGCAAACATCGTTTTTAGACACAGAGTCGAGGAAAATTGCCCATACAGGAAGAAATAAACGAGATTAACCTAACCAAATTAGTCCATTTTATCGGGAAAACCGAATAAATTCACCATTTTTCCGTCAATAAAATACAACAAGACTCATAGTGTTTTTTGTTTCCAAGTTTTTCTGAAACTTTTCGATCGGTGAAACAAAATTGCGTCATTTGACAATGTATATCGATTATTAATTGTCTCGCATCGGTAGACAAAACCTGATAAATCCATGATTTGTTGGCAAAACCGAATAAGTCTAACAGTGTTTCTTTTTATCCATAAGTTACGAATTATTTAAATTTTATAGGATGTTACCTTAAAAAGTACCAAAAACTAAGTAGAAAACAAAACTGTAACTTCATGATTATTGTTTTTCAAATCGATTTCTCCGCTGCTATAGACCGCTGGAAACGTATTATTTGTCTAACACTCTTTTTATGGACTTATTTGGTTTCGCCTCCAAACCGCAGATATATATGTGTCGGCGCCTGAGTTCACGCACAAACGATTTTGCGCACTCGTGTCAAGTCGCGAAGGAGCGTAGAAGCCGCTCAGAAATATATTTTCGACGTGATTCGCTCGGGATATCAATTGGTCAAAATCTCATATCGATGACGGAACGTTTCGGCAATCGTCGCCCAATCCGTTTCTCGTATGCGAAACGCCATAGAGAGAGAGTTCTCGCGCGCCCTCGTGTTGCCAAGAAGCTTTCTCGATCACGGGCGCGACATATATACATATAAATAATCGGACTTGTCCAACCGCGATACCACGAGACCGGGCGCGAGCGCGCCTCTCGTAGCCGTGAGACGCGGCGTAAGTTCCTCTCGCGCGCGCTGCGCGTCAATTAAATTAAAACCGTGACTGCCGTGTGTAACGTGGGCGGGTTACGTCGAGTTTGCCGGGACATTCAGGTGGGCAAATTCCCGTTTGCCATCTCACAACCGAGAGTCCGTCTTCGGACAAACCTCGCGCTGTGTATTATAACTCGTACAATGAGAATTGTCACGCCTCCCACTGATTTTCTCTTTTTCCAATCAGCCAAAGCAACGCACGATCTTTCGTTTCTTTTCTTCGCATCAATAATTCCGCACCTGTCATCCGGAAGTTTCCGACCGATGCCACAAGTACAAAGCGATTACATCATCGATGAAATTATAAATTAATTATCTACCGACTCATTGAATCTAATTTTTCGACGATATTTCGAGCTCGCGGAGCTGAATTCTTTGACTCGTCGTGGACGACACACGCGCGCACACACACACACGAACATACGCGTGTGTTGCGTAAAAACGGGCGACCGAAGACGTGAGACCGTGCTCGTACCTTTTGGCGCGACGTCATAGCAGCAACCGAGTGAGAACGAGAGAAAGAGAGAAAGAGAGAGACCCACAGCGGGCCGCTGAGAGCTCGTAACGAGCAGCGCTGCAGTTTCTCATTAGCCCGCAACCGCTTTTTCTTCCCGATGTTGCCGTGGATTACGAATCGTTTTTCTTTCTTTCGTTTTTTTTTCCTTGCTCCTAAAATTACTAATCAAGGAACGTATTTGCCGCCCAGCCACCGAGCTCCCATAGTCCCATTGCGTTTCGTTATTCAGTTTCTCCCGTAGCTGCGTTACCGCGCGCGCCCTCCCACGGAAGCGTCCTGTATTATTATATTACCCTCGAATTTTTTTTTTTTTTTGTATCCAACCTTCGTTTCGTGCAAACTCACGCAGCATCAAGAACAACCGCGTTCGAGATATTGCACATGCATTTTCGTACGCAGCACGATCGTTGGCGCATATCTATTTCGAGTCCAAACACTTTTTTATTTTTTCGGTCTCAAAATAATAATAATAATAATAATAATAATAATGATGATGATGATAATACTTCTTTTTTTTTCTTTAATTTCGTGATTGACTGTCGTCGCGACGGTATGGATTCGTCTGGCAAACGGGTGGCGAAGGAAGGTGGAAGGGAGACGGGAGATCCAGTGTGATTGATCGGTTCCAATATAATGAGGGCCGATAATGACCGACACGGGACAAGAGGCCCCGGCAGCGCCGACGTAAAGTGATGGGTACCTTCGATAAGGGCCCTCGCCGACCCTTCTCGTATAGCTCGATATAGCATAATCCACCTCGCGCGCTCCGCAATGTAATCATCGGAGCCGCGTGAGAACTCACACTGATACACAACCTAACATACATGCAAACGCCTCTCAATGACACACACACACAAACACACATATATATATTTATACATGAGTTATTTTACTATTGAATAGATTGACTGTGAGATTAATTAAAATGTCAATCGTTACGAAAATCATCACAGACGGTAAGAACGTCCTTGTCGGGTATGCCGTGACTGCCGGTTCTTCGTCTTCATCTTCTTCTTATTCTCCGAGAAATCTCACGTAGAACCCGTATATATACACGGGCGGGGAGAAAGTGAGAGACGGAGACGGTAAGAGAAGAAGAGCGAGATGGAATTATATAGATATATATATACGTATACATATACATATATACCTACCGGTTGTTACTAGTGACGGTCGGAGGATTACGTTTGTAGCATTCGCCGCGCGCGGATGATGTTGTCGCCCCTGGTGTCGGCATTATCTCGACACAGGAGGGCACTTACCCGCCGATAACCATCCCCCCTCCCTCAATCCCTTCCTCCTTCTTTATCCCACCTTCCTCTATTCCTCTCCTTCTCCGCGCTTCCTGCCTGCCTCGACGCCCGCCGAGGCTGCTCCTGCTGCTGCTGCTGACTCCTGCACGCCCTCCCCATGAGCTCGATTCAACCTCATCCTCCCTTCGTTCATTCATCTCGCCCTCTTTTTTCCTCTTCGAAATCGCTCCTTCTACGCTGCGAGGCGATTTACCCTCCCATGGCGCTCTTTCAACACTCCCGGGTGTTTGCGATACCCGCATTTCGGGTAAATTGAAAGATTTATTTCGAAGTTCGGATGCGACGATTTCTTCGCCGAAGAGGTTGCGCTGACGTCGGACACGATCTCGATGACGATTCGATACTGAGGAATTGTCCGTGGGGTTGTTCGCACAGCCCGGAATTCAACCCTAGATCGATGACCATAGGAGGGAATTCCCGGCGCGCTTTGTTTTTTTCCTTGTGAAGTATTGGCGGGCATTTATTTGAAATATTCCGGTTATTCATCTGCTTTTGGAAATTATATCATTTTTTTTTGCCGCAACAGAAACGGTCCATTTCAATTCATTAAAAATAATAAGCTGGAAGGAACGCCGAAGTACGGAAATTCCCTCACGAGGCGACCAGACGTTTGTCAAGTCCAAAGTACAAACGTACTTTGTATTTATTCGTTACTTCAAGGTCACAAACGTATTTAAGAACTGCCCAACACTGCTCACGACTCTCCGTTGTTTTTTCTATTTGGTCTCCAAGCACCGATCGCCGGTACTTTCTCAAACTGGCCTCGAGGTTGGCCAAGACAATATTCGAGGATTGAAAATTCGCGCCCTCGAGAATTGTTCGTATTGGCAAATCGTTCGAGCGATTTGCGGGGCCGTAATTGATCACGTATGGATCGCGATGGGAACGAGTGCGGAAGAGTGACGAGGGTCAACGAGGCGAGAACGTTGTCGAGATGTACGAGCGATGCGAAGCGGGAGGGTAGTTCGTGCTGGAGAACGTTTAAAATGGAGAGAACGGTAACGAGCTGCTGTTGCTTCGCTGCTGCCGTTGCTGCCCCGACATTAAAATTGAGATGTAAGATTTTTGGTCGGGCTAATAGCGACATTAGTCATTTCACCTCGTCGCGTCACTGATATACAAATGGAGGCATCAATAACTCTCGGACGGCGCGGAGAGCATGCGAGCGTTTGCGCACGTCCGCGGGTGAACGTGGAGAACCATGCTCGGCTCGGTTAACGCGCGTTGATCGCGGCGATGAGGAAACGAGCCCCGGCGTTTGCCGCGGAGCCATAAGCGGGCGGAGCATAGGCGCGAGATAGAAGATGAGAAACGAGGTAAGTAGAAGAAGCGGCTGCTGTGTTGCAAGGAATCAAGGGCGAGAAAACTCGACGCCTCTTCAACGGCGAGTTGTCGGCCGGTCAACCACCTTTCTCGCAACGACGAAACGGAGAAAGAGAGAAAGAGAGAGGGAGAGCTTCTGGAGGTTATTGCAGAAGTGAAGGATAAGAATTGTCAGAAGCTTGTGAGATTAACGGAGATCGCGACCGCTTTTGACCTCAATTTTCCGTTAACCGACCCTTTTTAGAAATAACAAGAAGTCAATTTTTTTAATGGATTGTGTTGAATTTGAATAATTATAGCAAAATAAATTTCCAGTGAATCACTTTGGATAATCTATTGAAACATGAAGTATAATCTCTCAGAAGTGTTCCAGAATTACAGCAGATTTTTGAGATGCTTTTTACAATAAAAATAAAAAATAAATATGGAAGGAATTTTTTTTGACGGGACTTTTTAGGGTCGATGTACAGACGATATTCCCGGAACGACAGCGTACAGATAGGAGGGTCAGCACTAGAATGTTTATCGACTGACGAGCCGACATAACGATCTTCAATTTCTTCTTCCCAGATTTTTATTTCTTTCATTTTCCCAAAATCGATGCAGCACAGCTGTTACGAACTCACTCCATTTTGCATTATCGAAAAGTGTGAGTGTTGCACCGCCGTCCTCGTATCATCGCCACGATATTAGCCAGTGTCGCGATGGGGGGGATGAAAAGTGCGACCGACGAGGCCGCGAGGGAGAGTGCGAAAATTAAAAAGTTGGGACGTGTTAATTGGCGCGAAGGAGTCGCGCGTCGCAGAAATAACGTACAAATCTAATCGCGGACTCGCGGCAATGGCGAGAAATCGAAGCGATAAGTAAGCGGCAGGCCTCACGAGCGAAACCATAAATTCCGATCGGATGCATTAGCCGAGCGTGCGGCGAGGCCTTTCCGCCCGCTCCTCGCTCGAATCTCAGATACTTAGCCGAGTCGCGAGGTCTTGACTCTCGTCGGGGCGAGAGAAGAACGGGGGAGGAGCGTATCGTCGTCAAACTTCACGGCCTCATGATCCTCTCTCATTGTAGAATCATTTTTCAATTCCTAAGGACGTGTATCATTACCCCTCACTATTATTAATGCTTAGTCAAAAGGCCTTATTACTTTGAAAGGACTTTGAGTGGCAGATCTTGCCGGATACATCACAGCTCTCAAAAAAAAAACGAGGAAAGAAAAAAAAATATATGAAGGAGCTTTTCGACTTTTATTTCCAACCACGATGTATCCTAAGAGAAAAAATTATCTACATATTGACTATATATGGAATATATATGGTCTATATTTAAACTAAATACAGCCTGTATATAGACTATATATCCGAAATTCCATCCATAGGTAGGATTGAGTGTATATAATTTTCGGACATATTATTATATTAGGTATATTAAAGAGGATTTTACTATTATTATTATTATTTTATAATACATGTCAATTATATCGTAATATATTATTACTATTTTTTTATAATACATGTCAATTATATAGTAATAGATTATTACTATTTTTAGCATTATTATATCTATCTTTGAATTTTTATTTGGGTTGGATATACATAGACTATAAATAAACTATATGAGCCGAATTTTATACACAGTTAATACATAGACTTAATTTTTTTCCTTAGAATATTAATATTTTTCGTCAATCCCTCGACATTCCAACAGCGAAAAAATCTTCGATATCCACGATTGAAAAATATTTCCCATAATCGTTGGTTTCTTTCTCCGTCAAAATCATTCTAAATTAATGCGCCTTGCTTGACGCGCATGAAATTCCGCCTATGATGTTCATCAGCCGTTTTATCAGATGTGTTTAGCCGTTGATTCCACGGTGCGGTATGTTGGAAGCACACGTTGCCACGAGCTGTCGAGCGAGCGCGCGAAGTCGCGGCCGGCGTTGGATATCGAGTGTACTAACTTGCCCATATCTTCGGTGGTCGTCTCGCGGGCCGTAAACAAATTGTTGGTACAACTTCTCGGGCTTGGGTATGCATGCCCCGCTAGACAGCGAGGTTTTACCGACACACGTGTGTACATGCGGTACCGGAGGATGTACACGGTCAAATGTGTTAGGAATATATATGTATATAAATGTGTGCATGGACGAGCCGAGGAGGAAAGGACGAGTCCGTAGCTACGTGGCTGGGTTAACTCCGGCCATAGGCGTTACACAGCTGCATGGAACAGCCGCAATGTACACAGGTAGGTTACGACCGGCCGTCGATAATTAGGTACCTAGCACCTATCGCAGTGGAGCGCGTGTACGCATGTAACGACCGCGAGGATAGGTACGAGAATAGGACGCGCGGATTCGCGACGACGTTTAACTCACCCCGTAGCTATAGTTATGCTTATCCAACCGGCTTGGGATTCCCCGATCGTCGAGCAATGGAACGTTTTCCAACCGGAGTTCACGCAGACTCCGGTGTTGGTCCAAAGAGGCGCAACGTCTGCGCGTTAACGCGCGTGTGCGCGACGAGAGAGAACGAAGATTGGCGCGCGAATCGTGGATCCGTGGAGCGCGACCAATGGTTCAGGAGAGTTCAAGCAGGCGAAATAATGAAATTGAATTTACGATTGCTTCTAGTCTGGGTGGTTTTATTTATTTATGGAGCTCGTGCAGTTAACGCTAAACGCAGTAGTGACGAACGTTTACTTGGATTAGGGTGAGGTAGATAAATGAAAGCATCTGCTTTGCGCTTGAAGCGGTAATCGCTCGCGCGTTATTGACCGACGTGTCTTGAAAATATGTCTCATGATTCTCCGAACCATAACAGGGCACCCACCCGTTACACCCTGTTGTGGGTTGATGGAAATTTTGCTAAGTGAAGGTCGCGGATTCGTTGATTTTTTTTTATGAAGCTCTCTACCACCAACGCACTGTGTCGAGGGGTCTAAAGTTGCACCGCAACTAAAGTTCCACTGAAGGAGAACACTATGGGACCAACGACAACCCTCCAAAGCCACGCCCCTGCAGGATACTACCCAAATAAAGACCATCCGGTTTTATTGGCTCACCCTGTACAAAATAGTTGCCAGGACAAGGTTCATCGGAGTAATGTATATCGTCGTACGTGATTCTAGACGTTATTCCATAGAAAGTGATCGACAACTTCTCCAAGGTCCACTTATGCTGATTCACGTCGATAATTTCGCGACTGTATTTTTTTTCTGTTCTCGTTTACTCGGTTTTTAAAAAATATTTATTATTTTTATTATTTTTTTTGCTTTATTTCTCGTGTTTTCCCGGCATTTCGATGCCTCACGTTCGAGATGCACGGGAGAAGCGAGAGCACTTAGCCCAGGTGTCCACCGACGGCCGAGCAAATGTGTGTGAAGCTTCAACACGACTAACCGTGCACCAAAGGGCTCTCACGTCGCGCACGCCGACGGTATACTTTGCGATACACAAACACTTCACCCGCTCGCGTATGGATATATCGGACGCGAGGAGGTAAAGACCCGATACGAGAAAACGACCGGGCGGACAAAACAACGTGATCCGGATCTTGCAAAGTAAAATTTCGCACACGCGAACTTATCCGCTCTCAAAGGCTCATTCGTGCGTTCTCACGTAGAAATATTCCGACACCTCTGTCCGACGTTCTTTCACAACCCAACTGCGTATGTTTCTTTTAAAAGAATAAAAATAAGGAATTGAATACGAGCATTGAAAATAACAATTTCTTTAGAAATCATATACGTTCCAGCGCCTTGAAAAGTACTCCGAAGTGCTCTAAAAAATTCAAAAAAATTAATGAAACATTATCGACTCTCCTAGTATAAAGATCGATCGTTATATCGCTAAAGGAATCATTTGTTTAAACAATACAATCATATAAACGAATGAAAATGTGGAGAACGCACCAGTTGGGTGGGGTCAACCACGACCCGTGCTGCACACCAAGGATTATTGCATCAAAAATATAATATAACATAATTTTAATTTTTTTTTCTTGGCTCGTGGCACGGCAATGAAGTCGCAAAAACTTGCCCATAGTGTGCCGCACAATGCGCACCGCGTATCACATCGCTGTAGATCGTATTGCGCAGCGCACGGCGCTTGAGTGGGTATATAGTAGTTGGTGGCGCGACGGACGATTCGTGCAGCGGCTGTTGGCGAAGAGCACACGTTGTGCAGAGAACAGTAGCCGGAGCCTGGGGCATCACCGCGAACCTGACCACCTTGTTATTTATCGCGATATCAACCTATATTTCACGCACACGCATATCCACCTCCGTATAATACTCTCGCCAGCTTCGCACACTACTTGTACGAACGGAGAATGAAAAAAAGGAGAAGAAAAAAAAGAAATATTTAAAATCTTACGAATAGGACGTACGGAACCGGAGTTCATATCGCAAAGAGGCATAGCACAAATCAATTGTTACTGCAAATCCATTCGGCTCTTCCGCCTCTCATTACTCGTTCGATTACAGGAGTTAAAAATAAAAATTGATAATAATTATCATTATTATTAACAAAATAACAATAATGTTAGTATTAACATATTACAATGATATTGATAACAACAACAAATATAAATGATATAATAATATTATAATATTGATATACAAATAATATAAATGATAATGATAATAGTTATATTCAATATATAATCATATTAGTATATTTCAATAATATTAATATTATTAATATTATTATTTATCATTTATTATGATTGTTGTTTTAAAAAGAAAGGGAAAATCTCCGAAGGCACTATTAGTAATGTTTGATAACCAAAGTAGTGCGGGACTTAAACTTTACTCAAACTTCACTTGAACTTCACTTCCTTTTATCATGACCAATCTATGAAAAATTGATTTCAATGATGATCTACGTTTTTTTAATTGTTGAATCGCATTAGGAAAATTATCAAAACGCCAAATAAAAATTCCACAGATTTCATTCGAGAAGCTCGTGCAGTTTGCTTCTTATCAATCTCCGGATATAATTACTTACATTCAATATGGCCGGTATTTCGCAATTAACGAGAGTAAGCAATCGCTGATTGTAACAACTACGAGGAATGTGAAAAATTCTAAAAGCAATAGCACCCGAGCCACTGCCATTCGGCGTTTACATCCGCGATCCTTGGAATGCGACAATTGCATTAAAAATCGCGCGATTAAAAATCGGTTCGGGGATTGTCGAAAAGAGCTTTTAACTCCATCGATCGGGCAGCACGAGGCAAAAAGGACACGCACACAGAGGGAGGGGAAATAGTTTATGGCTATGTACACTTATGATATATATATAAATCCACATATATATACGCATATGTATGCATAGTTTTCTGGCGAATGTTAGACTCGCCATCCAGCGGCGACGAAACAGTATACATTTCAACAAGCCTCTATCCCACTCCTCGTCATATTATACATATTCATGTTATTCTCTATTTCCTCGTCCCTCTTCTCGCTTATGTTTCGAACCTCCACGCGCACTAACGTTATTTATCGACGCATTAACGAACACAAACACATCGCACTAACGCGCTTGCAAACACGCGCACGTACGTATGGGAAGCAAAAACATTCAGGTATACGAATTTTACGATCTTAACACACGGCATTTCTATTCATGTGGCATAATGGCTTGATTGACTCGCTACTTTTATAGTTTTCAGAATCAGCTAAACCTTTCTCGAGGTATATTATAATCGTCGTTGGGCCGTTAGCCCGTGGTCGGTTCGTACAATTTCTATCGACGATATTCTAATCTGGCTTGACGACCGGCTGTGCGAAGGAGAAAGAAACGACGTTGCGAATCGTCGCGGAGAAAGGAGCGAGAGGCCGAGAGATAGGCAACGGCGCGAGTCCGCGGGTTAAGAGGAAAGGCGGGGGGCGCTGATTGTACGCACGTGCAAGCTCGCAGTGGTTTTTGTCCGACAATGCGTGTCTGTGTGTGTGTATTGTATGGACTTGAAGCAAAGATCGAGCGCTCTGGGAGACACTGCATTGCAGATTCCGTGTTAGTTTGTTCGTTGGAATTGGAGTAGACGCGTGTGGCTGGCCAATAATTTTACGGGGGAAAAGTGGAAAAAATCGGAGCAAAACAGTACACATACAGAAAAGAAAAAAAAATCTTGTAGGTTGTAATCAAATGCGTTAATTCAGCGCTACGTGCTAAAGTAAATCTAATTTTCCGAGGATTACACGAGGCTTCCGGAAAATGGTCAATGGGGAATGGGATATCTTTGGATTATCAGATCAGAAATTTAAAAAATCAGAAATTCTTTTTTATTAGGGTTTATGAAATTATTTATTTTCATTGAGTACAGTATCGAAAACTCGCTCAGCTAAAGACATTGTCGTATTCGAGTATTCGGACAAGGTTTTTTTTTATAACAGGCCCATCTGGGCCCATATTTAGATTTTAGTTGCCATATAAAAGCCCATGGGCCTTCATTTGGAGGGCGACAATTCTTCCAAAACTAAATTGGATTAATTTTCAAATTGCCACTGAACGAAAATTACTAAGACAATTAATTGTCGTCTTACAATTATTATGTATCCCTTATTTCTCTCATATATCTATAATTTTTTAAGATAATCAGAATCATTTTTGACTTCATCCTGTTCTATTTTTGCAATATTTGAAATGAAATGAACCTCTCGTTAACCAAATAAAAATTATTCAAAAATAAACCCGTTTCCGTTAAATGAGCTCATATTTATGTACAACATGAGAGCCTTAAAAATGCAAAAACAAATTACAAGCCCATGGGTTTTTTATCGGAAAAATCCGGTACTGCCCGAATACCAAAGAAGACCAAACCGTTTCTCCGAGTAATCTCGACGTGTGAGCACGCGGTGCTTACTTTTCGCCTCGGATGCGCCGTTCCCGGACTCGTTTCTCTCGCTCTCGCCTAATTAACTCCGAACGATTGTCGGCTGCCGCAAGAACTCGCTGTTTTGCCACCGGTTACGTCTAGAACTAATCTCTCCGTGCCGCGTAGCGAGCACCTCTTCCACACCTCTCGCTCGCTCTTGCCCACGTTTACCCGGCGGCCGCGAGAACACTCCGTGCCAACACGCGGGCTCGACGCTTGAAAAACTGGGTCTCGGGGTGGATAATTGAGAGAACGCGCGCGCACCGGCTACTCTATCCGTACGTGACGTACTCACCGGTGGATCGCGCTGCGTTCCCAGCAACATCTTCCCATCCTCCGTGGTTATACACATATATACATTGATATATATATCTATATTTTATATATATTAGGATGTACCTTGAAATGGTCATTTTAGGTTATCTGGGTTATTTATATCCATTTATATAGAGATGGATATAGTATATATATTAGACTGTACCTTACTATGGTCATTTTAAATCGTTCATGCTCTTGTCTTTTGGAACGATTATGAAAAAAAATTATCCAGAAGCGATTTTCTATTTGAAATAATCGAAATTTCGTTTATTTTGCAGGATAGATTTTATTTTTATTTTATTTTAGATTGGAAATCATTAACGTATATTAATATTCCCGTAAGACTCGAATTTTTTCGAAATTGAGAACCAAAATATCAGGAACATTATGTACGCTTCTATCTCATAATAAAAGGTCCTTAATGTCGATAAAGTATCTGGATAAATTTTGTTATCCAATTCAAAATGGTGTTAATGGCATTCACCACTTGATAAAAAAAGAATGGTGGAGTGCGGGAAAGGTCGGTTCCAAAAAATCCTTAAAAAATTAGGGACATGGAAGGGACCCAAAAGATACTTAAAATAATCATCGACCACATCGGGGCATGGAAGGGTTTCACAATCCAGTGATTCAAGCTATCCCTCCCTATATATAAAATCTATAAAATATATAAAATCAAAAATAAATCGGAGGCCTCTACTGCATCATTAACTCGTGCCACTGAGCAATTAAAATTTCCCATTTTACTAACATTACATTTTGTCGATTATTTCAATTCAATTCCGTTTCAAATATTCTCTTCCCTGTTGAAAATGTCTACACCTCACCAACAAAACCCGTATAGTTTTACTTTGGGTAACAAACAGTTGAAAGCTTCAATTTCTTAATTGATCGTAAAAAATGTAATATCATTTAAATGGAAAATTTAATACCCTCGGTGGCGTGGGTTAATACAAACAAGAAACATGTGTTTCGACCATATTTTTTTTCATACAATACCTTGAATCACTTCGGAGGATTCGAGCATTAAAAATGGAAAATTACCGCATCACGGGACTCCAACATATACTTATGTAATATATCAACCGTCCCGTATCGTCGTGTAACATTTATTTCCCAGTAACCCAACTAGCCCGTAAATTACACGCATAGACACAGACTCGGACAATTCATTCCCGTTATCGTCGTTCGCCGAGACCGCTAGCTTTAACGATGCTAATCGTTCCTCCACAACCTGCCGAAACCTTACGAGACTGGATCACATCGAGGTCGGATTTTCGATCTGCGAGAGTTCCAAACCGGAGATGTATCGTGAAACGGGAGTGCTGACCCCGGGGTCGAGTGTTAGGAATTAACCAGCGACGTTACAGGCATCCACCGACATTCCATCGATACCGAGCTCGATATAAGGACACATACCTCGCCCCAACGTGGATTAATTCGCCGACCCCAGCGCCGCGGAGTAACCGATCCGAGACATTATCCATCAAGGATATCCTTTAAGACCAAAATTAATGAGAATCCATCGATCATACCACGACCTTCTGCTAACCCGGAATATTCTATTTATCGAACCGATGCCACATAGAACGATCAAATTTAATTTCGAATTAAATTTCACTGAGTCTGTTAGCTCAAACTTCATTCATTTTTTATCCTATATTCAATAAAAAAAATTCCCATTGTGCAATAAAATAATGAACCAAGTTTTTTTCCTTCTCCATTTATCGCTCCGCCGAGCTACAATAAAATACTCCCGCACCAACGTTCCACTCGTGTACTAAATTAACGAGTGACACAATTAGTGACGGTATTAAAAGCTTATCCTCATGAACAAAAAAAACCGAACAAATCCGAGTATCGCTGTTAAACCGCAGTTTCGCTCGTCGACAAGATTAACGCCATTAACGCGTCCATGATCCTCTCGCTCTCTCGAATTAAGAGAACATTATCGTTTTACGCGTGCTGCCATTACCGCTGCTGCCGGTGCTGCGCATTATTCCACGCTGATGCGGTGTGGCGCTATATGGCCGTGAGGGCGATGTTACGAAGCGAGAATAACGAATAAGCTCGCACACCGGAGCAATATAGAAGCCGACAAATTGCATCGAGTCGCGCTCCCCGCGGTAATCTATCAAGATAAGTCGTTGCGCGCTGTACATCGTGTCGCAAAGTGAACGAGAGAGGCGAAGGAAGTCTCCTCGCGAAGCACTCGGACACTCCTTGCTTTTCATTATGTGCCCTACTACGCCGAAGCATTGATATTAGCGAGCGACCGAGCTGCGGTAGCGCGACGGAGTGCGATCACAATTAAATACATATGTATATATATATACGCTATAAACGTAACGTACGCGCCGTTTGCACCATAGCTCGATTACGATTGAGTCCGAGCGCAAGACCATTTGCGGCAAAGGAGGTTAAAATAATTCAATCGTCGAGCGAGCGAGCCAACCGGTCGCCTACCGCCCGGCGTACGATTCAAGCCGAGGCTAATTTGACACATGCGAATACACGGAGCAACGGGAAAGTGAGGAAAACGCGCTTCCTTATAAACCCTCGTAGAAGGAAAAACTCCATGTGAAAGCTACCCGGTGCTACGGCGTTAGCTACGCGCGCTCGCCGGTTGTACCACAGCCACTAGGTGGCGCGCATTCTCCCGCCGGTCGTACGAATTCGATTGCGTCCACTCTTCTGTACCCTTTTTGTATCTATAGAAATGAAACATATGGCATTGCGTCTCGTCACATTTTTATATAACCGTACGCGAGCGCGTCAACTGTGAGAATTTTATATGAAACGTTTCCGAATTAACGCATATTTTAACGAGATCCATATATAATAAAAACTCATTCAACGTTTATTTTTATCAATTAAAATCTAAACAGCGAAACGAGTCAGCGGCGATAAGCGGCTGTCACGTTAAACTGGGTCAATCCATCTTCTTGTGAAATCGCGGAGCAACTAGATTTCATTGGAACGATTCTCGCTCTCGCTAAATACGCTCGGTTAAGCATTCGCGTAACGGTAATTAAGGCGGAGCGGAGATCCGAAGCAGCTGCCGGTGCGCTTTCTTCTCGTGATTCGAGAAAACGAACGCCACGAGAGGGCCGGCGCAAGTCGCGGCGTGTGTACTCGGGGGCTATCAGGAATAAATCTGCGTCGGCGACGTTACACGACGGAAACGTCGATTCGGGCCCCATATCCGCGAGTCTCGGACGCTGAAAGAGCCGATCTTGCTCTTTCTCCCTTTCCCTCTCCCACTCTCTCTCTCTCTCTCTTTCTCTTTCCCGACTTTTCTCTCGCATCCAACATGCACACGTTATATGCGAATGAACTCGATAAATCTACGATCAAAAGAATACGACGGTTGACAACGGGATACCATTCTATTATCGGGTAGCATGTGGGATTTATCACTGCGAATCGTGCAAATGTCGTACGATGATCCATCCCACGATCTTTCACGATATATATATATATATATATATATGTGTGTGTGTGTGATACAACGGGGCATCTTGCCGATCTCGCGGATGCCAGCTGTTTCTACTCGCAGCTTCTCGAATCATCCACGGGCGCAATTACGGTCGCACAATGGAACTTATTTCTCTATCGATCGTTTACCGTTAATTGGCAAACGCCGCCGCGATGATAGGCCCAGGCCGATGTGAAAACGTTCGATTTAAACTGTATATACCGCCTTCGATCTCGTCAGTGGAATATAGCGCAATAGTTTCCACCGCGAACTCAATGTTAAAACCCATTCTAATACGATCTTCGCTCGAATTAAATCGACAACCGAGAAATTCGTCTCGGTAATTTTTATAATGATAATAATAATAACATATAATTATAATAATATATTATATTGTTGTGTAGTATATATTATAGTCATATATATAATAAAATTATACACGTATGCATTACATTATTCTTTATATATATAATTATTATATTATATTTTAATTCATATTATTAATTATTTATTATTCTTATTATTGTTATTATCATTATCGGTAAGGGGCGCAACGACTGAAGGACCGCTATTTCCCGTGACCGATGATATCGATTACAAATCGCATTCTTATTATCGTCGTCGTCGTTCCAGCAACTGCATCTGCATTTGTCTTTTCCGCGACTGATCCTGCACGGCCTGTTTGTCACCTCGAAGCGTCTCCTTCTGCCACATTTAACACCTATCCACCTAATGTGATACATCTTCCGTTCCTGCATCTAAAGTCGAATATCGTGAGCACGTATTCCGTACCGCCTCGAATGCGTCGAAGTCCTTCGTAGCTCTCCGACGCATTTCCACCCTCGAGCCCACCTTCCCCATTTGAATGTGCATATTTACACGCGCACACGCAGATTATACGCTGCGTCGAAGGCCAACACTCAGTCGCGCGTGCACACGCTCGCGGACTCTTACTCGCCCGCGCGCATGAGCGTTCTCGTTCTTCGACGCGAACGGATATAAAACCGCGACAAGTTATCTCGCGCGCGTTACTAAATTCGTCTCGCTTATACGCGTCAGACGGTCACGCGCGCGGGATATAGCGCAGCGCAAACGGGCAAAGACGCGCCCGCGTTCACCGGCCGTAAGCGATATACATATTATCCGCAAGTAGAATAAGGATGAGCGACAAACGAGGAGAGAAAGTTGGATCCTTTGCGTACGCGGCTCGACGCTTGTATGCGCGTCGGCCGTAGCTAAAAAATATACATATATATATAAGGAAAAATCGACATTCTTGATCGCTCGCGTTCTCGCCTTTGCTCGCTATATGTATACATCTGTATATTTCTTGCACGATTATTAATCGGAACGATCAATATAACCGCGCAATGGGATACGCGATTTCAGTTGCGTGCGCGAGCTAATAAGAACGAACGGATGGACTCGTTACCGCTCCCCGTCGCTGCCTCAGAGTCCGAGCTTTGCCATTCCCTCGTGCGATCTGTTCGCGTAGAGTCCGAGACTGGGTTACGTGTATAACTTTTTCATCTTTCGACGTTTTTGACTCGCTTTGAAATATTTACTCGCCGGGCAGCGGAAGAACGCAAAGGGTCGCGAGAAATTTTTCATTAATGCTTAATCGAAAGCTAGCGAAATGGGATTTTGTATTGAAATGCAACCAATCGTGGCAGAAAAATAGTAGAGGAAGCAATGAAATACTGTTAACTTTATCGTACATTGCGGAAATAATAATAATAATAATAAAAATAATAATATTCATTCTAAAATAATAATATTTATAATAAAAATAATAATAATAATAATAATAATAATATCAGGTCGGACGTGTGAATAAATTCGTCTCGTGGGCGCCAATTCAAAAGACTGAATTATAAGACGATCAATAATGCTCTCGGTTGAGACTTTTCGTCTTACATATACATCTGTTACGTGTCCGCTCGATGACGATGGTTCTCTCTCTCTCTCCTCCTCTCTCTCTCTCTCTCTCTCTCTCTCTCTTCCTTTCTTCCTTTTTCTCTCACAATCCTTCCACGTTGAACCGTTGCTCCGTCTCTCGCTCGAACCAATGCAAACGCGAGCGCGTAATCGAGAATACACTTTTGGGCAAGCTGATCAGCGGAGAATATTTCGCGGTCGAGTGTGCTCCAGACGCCTGACGTTCACGCGAATTATTAACCGGGAGGATCGAGAGACCGCGATATTTTGAAGCTCCATTTAAAAGTGATTGATGCTCGGCGGGACTGCCCCTTGGCCCGAACGTTAAAATACACATTTGGCGCATTACTAGGCAGCGAAGACGAAGTAAGCACGCGGTGCGATAAACCGACCGCACCGTCCTCGCCCCGGGTCGCGCAGGGAGAATATGTGCGTCTGTATAGCGGCGATCGCCCGAATTGCATGACGATGGAACGCAAACTGCGTATTGAACTGTCGATGAGAATTTCGCAACCTTCGAATTTTTTTTTGACACGACAATAGCCGCAAGTGATTCCGGTATGGATAGAAGGCGCGATAAGTTTGCGCCTGAAATGTTTGAGATATATCGCTGTGGTTTGACGGCTAAACCTAATAAGTTCATTTTGAGAAAATAAGATAAAATCAGATTCTTGTAATTTAAATTGTTGACATCGTTTTCGAGAAGGGAGTCGCCGAAAATTGCTAATGCAGGACGAAATAAACGACAGTTCTTTGTCATTTTGATCGAAAAACGAAATAAGTCTACCGTTTTTCAATTAAGAAAAACAACAAAACTCGTGTTATATTTTTTTCGCAAGTTTTTCTGAAACTATTCTATCGATAGAATAAAATTTCGATATTTGATTATGTATATCGATTATTGATTGCGTCGCATCGGTAGGTAAAACCAGATAAGTCCATGATTTGTAGGCAAAACCGACTTGGTCCAACAGTATTTATTAAATCCATCAATTACTAGCTATTTAAATTTTCCAGAAATTAAAATTCATATGGAAATTTTAATAATACCGAAAACTAAGTGTCACCTCGTTACTTATTATTTTTTAAATCGATTTCTCCGCTGCGATAAAGAATTTTCATCGTAAAATCTCTACTCCTCGAAAACTCTTCTTCTCGGACCTATTCGATTCTGCCTCCAAACCACAGATCTACACACAATAATTTGTCGTTTACTTTTTTTCTCTTTATCCCCGATCTGCACCCACGCGTGATTTATGGCATCACGACAAAGTGTCGAGCGCGTAATAATGATCAGCGTTATTGATGTACGGCCGAGTGTCGATCGAGTGATAATAAAGGACGCCCCGTCGGGGCCGATCGGTGCGCGCGAGGACAGGTGAAATGCTTGCATAACCTCAAAGAAAAAAAGAAAGAAAAGAATTAAGATTATTACTTCAGCGTGAAATGGGTTCTAAAATAACGTCGGAACGTTGTTTAACCATCTCGTTCTATAATTTAAAGATCCGTGAACGTGCGCAACCCCCTCTCCCTCTCCCCCCCGGCCATTGGATGGGTATTGTAATTCCGCGTCGAAGTCGGACTCGGGCCAACAACCGCCGATCCTTTTGGTGAGCTCTTCCCGCGATGATTAATGACACCGCGCAGTTCTTGGCATCGGAAACCCAGCAGAGTCCGGTTGTGTATTAAAAATTCCCATTTTATATCGCGAGAGACGCGTAAAACAGGAGCGACGAGCGGAAAACCGAAGCCCGTCGGAGAGTTCGAATGGAGTTCCGTGTCGGATTTCTCTTTGGGCATATACATATATTAATATATGTGTATACACACCTAGCTTATATATATTAGGTTGTGGAATAAACTCCCGCGTTTTTAGTATTTTATTTTTTCCCACGATTTTTAGATTTGTCAAGTCGAATTAATTCGTCTTTACAAGTCCGAATTAATTGATTTTAATCAATTTCGTCGTGGTCAAAAAGTTACGGAAGCAGTTGGCGACATTTGGTAACGCGTATGGGGTAGATGCTATAGCTCCGAAGACCGCTCAAGATTGGTTTGCGTAGTTCAAATTTCAAACAAATCTTTTTCGCCTCCTGGAACTTTCATTTCAAAACCCTTCAAATTAATCAAAATTAATCGATTCAAAAAATCGTAGCAGATCTGTTTGCACAGCAAGAAAATCCCTTGCGACTCCACATCTATACTTCGCCTAACAAATCACAAAATCGCGACGAGAAAAAACTACAAAAATCGGCGAGAATTACACAACCTAATACACAGTCTCTAGTCTCCTCCGACGAAGTATGCAACCTCGCAAGGGTCATCCCGACGACGAGGTAAAGAAGAGCGTGCGCGCCCAGGCCCGGGGCGACCGTGCGTAAAGTTAAAAAGTTTCGGCGGGGGTCTCGAGAGAGCCGCGGGATTTCAGAGGGGCGGGAGAAGAAAAGGGTTTGTGAAACGGATAAAGAGAAAAAAGGTTCGAGACGACGGGGAGAAGAGTCAGCGCAGCCGGAGATCGATCTCCGCGTGGGCGGTTGCCGAATAATAATAAACCGAAGGAATATACGTGTGCTGTGTGTGCTCGCGGGCTCGCGCGCGCGTGCGCGTGCGCGTGAGCGCATCACAGGGCCCCGAGGGTCGAAGGACCTTGGCCCGTGCCGGGTCCTCAACATACGCGTATGTATATATTACCAACGTATATACGTAGTCAGTCGTCCCGATCGTCGTTGCCCGGAGAACGGACCCAAACCAGAATTGCGGAATCTCGAGTTTCCTCGCCTAAGTGCGCCGCTTCGAGCCGATGCAAATCGCAGATCGGAGCTTCGAGCTCGTTATACTTATTTTCATTCGTTTCGTCTCTCTCTTCCTTCTCCATCGTTTTTCTTTCGTTTATCTTTTTTTCTTCGTCACCAAAGTTACGCGCGTGCGTCCCCACGAGCGTGTTCCCCATAGCAGCCGCTAGTCCGAACCGTTGGGCGAAGTATCCCGCGCGATTCCTCGGCCTCCTTCGCTTATCCCCCAAAGGGCGGTGACAACGAGACAAACCGTCGTCATTATTCGAATGCCGAATTCGGGAAAAAAATTAACGGCGCTCGGCGGTCGCGCGCCGTGTTACGTCGCTTCGCCGACGTCAATGGGCGAAGAGGACGAAGAGAAAACATTGAAAAATAAAAAGAGAAATAAAAATAAAAATTTCTTTGAACGAAGCGTGTGTGTGGCGGGGGAAGTTGGAGGAAAAGGAATGACGTTACGGCCGGTGAAACGAATGGCGTTACATACGTTCTGGCGATAGCTTGACAAATATATATTAAACTATTTTAATGAGAAGTGGCTGCCATATCTCATCGCAATTACCGAGGGGAGGCGGGAGGAGCTACATCGGCGGCGGCGAACGACTGGCGATGAGGTGGACGGGAAGACCGCGCGGCTGGTTACTCTTTTCCGCGTGCGGCACTTCTTGGAGTCCGCAGGAACTTGAAGCGGCCGCGAGGGAGCCGCGGTAAAAACACGCACCCCGCGCGATCGCTCGCTCGCTCACTCGCGCAAGGGTCAAGAAGAGAAGTCGCCCCGCGCACGACTCACCTTCACCGCATCCCCTTTACATATATACGTGTGGGTATATATATATGTACTGTTGCAGAGAGAAACGTCTGATCCAATCTCGTGTACGTCTTATACGTTCTCGAATTACTTGGCTGCTGAACCCGGTATACTCATTCTTATCCTTTCCATTCCTCTTTCCTTGGCTTCCTTTCTCTCTTCCTCTCATTTGTTCGCGTTCAGTATGCGTCATTCTGCTCTTCCTTCTATTCGACTCATCAACGAAAACCCAGGAATTTCCACGCCTCGGACACCGCCCTCTTCGGAGGTACACGCAGTCACCCATGGGGAACTAATTAAAAATAAATCCATCATTATTATTATCATTGTTATTAGTGTGGCATAGACTTCGGTGACTCCGCGAGGTTCAAGGTACGCTGATGATCGTCGACGTGAGCCTTTTGAGAGGTGAAAGAAGAAATGGCCTGACCGACATCAAGTATCTTCAATTCATTAGGTTGTGTAATACATTCGGGCTGTTTTTGTAGTTTACTTTGTTCCCGCAATTTAGTGATTTGTTAGGTAAAGGATATTGCATTTGCAAGTCCTTTTATTGCTCTACAAACTTATCGGCTTAAATTTTTTTTATTAATTAACTTTCATCAATTTTTACGCTTTTGAAACGGGAGTTCCAGGAGTCAAGAAATTCATTTCAAATATGGACTTGGCAAACCAATCTTGAAAAAATGAATTTTTATTCCCTCTTCTATTTCAAAAGCCTGAAAATTGATTAAAATGTAGAGCAAGTAAAGAACTTGCGAATGAATATATGTACTTTCCCTAACAAATCACAAAACTGCGGGAAGAAAATAAAATACCAAGAACACGAGTCGTAATTACACAACCTAATAATTTGAAACTCTTCTAAATGTACCTACGAAAAATTACTCGAAAACATTCATCGTCAAGATTTCATACGCGAACAAAATCGTAACGCGCGGACTCCAAAGTCGCGAGACGCACCGTTACGCGGGTATTGAAAATCCACGTCGGGAAGTGGATAGAGAGACGTGGCGAAAGATGAATGAGAAGAAGCGAAGATAGTTTATCTCACGATGCGGCCACGGTGAGCCGGGACCGAGTCTGGGTCTCGACGCGCCGCATGAGCGTGATTGACGGCTCTATAGAGCGCATTGTGGGTATAGTAGCATTGTGAAGAGAAGGATTTTCTTCGTCTTCGTCGTTCGCGAGCGCCCTCTCGTCCACCACCTTCACTCCTCCCCCGCGAGATAGCTCTTACGGCCAATGGAAATAACGCACCTACGTACAGAACCATAAACTGTGCGTAAACTTGCCACACGTATTTGCTCGTACACATACGATCCGTACGTGTGCATGCAACTGCAAGCTTCGACGCTGATCATCGAGTGGGTTACATAAGCTCTGAAACAGAGTCGCGTACCCGTCGTCGGGTACGAAGCAAAGAGAGCATAAACGTTGAGCATTAGCGACGTTGTCGAGTGACGTCGGTGAATCCCCGGGACAAGCCGACTGTAATCTTGTTTTGTTAAAAACCGTTTCGAGCACATAACGTACCACTCTGATGCGTATTATATTACGTTACAGCCGCCGACCGGCACAAATACCGTCCCAGTAATAAAAGAGGTTCATTGCAACTCACGCGTCTGTATTACAAACACGAACTGACCGTACGTTATGATACACCTTGTATACGTGTATATGTGGGTGTGTATATGCGTATATGCATCGTACGTGTACCTCGTCGATCTCGGCATTATTATAGCACCCGAACGACGATAATGTGCAACGTATATGCACCGCGCGTTTATGTATATGGGGCATTTCGTCGTGAATCACCGGATTGAAACCGTTTTATCCCCTGATGTAATCGATGATGTTTTTTTTTAGTTTTTTTTTAGTATCGTAGGAGTTTACTACTTTTTTTTAGACCTTTCAGCTTATTTTTCTTTCCCTCGATGGACCCCATTTTTTTAAATCGAGAGGTAACTGCGATTGGGCCATTCTTCAATTGGATAAAAAAATGTTCGGAAATACTTTATGGGAATTGAGGAACTTTTTTCTTAATATTTGAGTGGGATTCATTTCCCTAATATTTTTGTCTATTTTGTTTTTCAATTTTGAAAAAAGTCGAGTTTTTCTGAAATTACGATTTATGACGATTTCCCATTTGAAAAAATGAAATGAGAAATTTATCCTGCCAACAAGCGATATTTCGATTATTCTCGATAGACAATCGAATAAATCGATAAAAAAATAGATGATCAAAAAATCGATTGCCTATCGGAAATGATCGAGATATAGAATTTTTGCAAGATGGTGCTCTTTTTTTATAGAAAACCATTATCTTATATTGAAATTTCGGAAGAACTCGAGTTTTTTTTAAATAATTTTTTTTTTATGTTCGAAACATGAATTCTACTCCAATTTTATGAAAAAAGTTGTTCAATTTCGATAAAGAATCTGGGAAGAAAATTTCATCCAATTGAAAAATGTGACAATTGCAGTTACCTCGTGGTAAATAAATAAAATGGGGCGAGGGGAAGGAGAAGGGGAGATCTATAAACTCTAAAAAAAACTAGGTAGCTCATACAATCAAAACAAAACTTTTTTAATTTTCCATCGACCACATCGGGGGATAAAACGTTTTCAATCCGATCATTCGGTACGAAACGCCCCATATACGTATATTACGAGCCGTGTAAGCGCGACCCCGGTCGGCAAACTATTACGTACGTCCGTACGTGCGTAAATCGTACAATACCTCAGCTGATTATTTCATGCACACCGTTGGGGCACGATCTCGCGTGCAATCTTATTGAAAATAATATGCAGATCGGCGAGGGTGGAGGCGAAGGCGGAGGAAGAGGAGGAGGAGAAGGAGGTGCATTGAGAGAAACGACGGCCTCAATATTCCGGAACAAGTACTTAATAGTACGACTCGCCTTCGTATGTGAGTTTCCTCGCATATACGTACATACATGTATAGGCATCTCGCGCTTATGTAAATAATGAAGTACACGAGTCCACGGGGCTCGCAATACTGCAGGACACAGTCCGGTAACATAATACAGAATCTCGTGTTGGAATTACGTGTGCGTTGTTTTCCGTGTGTATCCCAACGAGACGAGAGAACGCATATCGATGAGGAATGTCGATCGCGCGGATATTACCAAAGCCAAGAGAGTATAATGTTGCATTCGTTTTTTTTCCTTCTTCCCCCTTTTTTTTCGTTCTTCCGCCCTTTTCGCAACGACACCCACGCACGAACATCGCGAGGGTTCACGTGACCCGCGCAATGCGTATATGTCGATTATGTGACGGACGTTCGTCTTTATCGACGTTGCGAAATTACGGACATGTTTGTGCGACTTGGACCAATTTGTCCGATACATGATTCTCGGTGTACTTCCGGTTTCTCGGGGTCGATGATCCGCGAATCGATTACTTTTACTTTGCGCTGGGAGTCAAGTACTCTTTTGCCAGCGGGAGAGCCGAGCCGTCGGGCTTATGTGGAACACGGGGGATGATGGGAATGGCCGGCGGCAGGGAGGGGGGAGGATTATAGTGCTTCTGAGTTGTGCGTATTGAATGACGCGCGAGGGAATCTTATTTCGACGCACTTGGCGTTGGGGCATTGGGGAGGGGTTTGCTGGACGAGAGGATTTAGAACGAAGAGCGGAAGAGGAAGGGACGATGGCGCAACGCGTCGGGGAGCGAATGGGTGATAAGCAGAGGGATAGTTTTTTTAAATCTATTTATTTCTTTTTATGAGGCGAAAGAGATTTAGATTCATCTGAATTTCTCTCGCTTATATAAAGATAGATAGATGCAGTGCACGCGACTCACAGTGTACCAAAATCAAAATAAAGAAACGGCCAATCGTAAAATGAATACGAGGTCTCAGTAGACAGAATAAAAAGTGAATACTAGTTTCATAAATAGTTCAAACATTTTCGATAACAGAAAAGACTTCGAACGAGTACCAAGAATAATTAATTAAACATACAATGATAGTCGAGTACTATCAGTAGCGGATAAAGAGGAAAAATAAAATGGATCAACGAATATAAAAAAGTTATAAAGGAATAAAGAACAGAATAAAATCGAATAAACTTTTCGCGATTCCATAGAATCACAAAAATTCAAAGACACATGTGTGTCTTCGCTTAACACACGCCCACACTTACTCAGACTCGGCCAAGGGTGTGTGCAACTGAGAGAGGAAGAGCGCAAACAGGAGAGAAAGAGCAAGGGAGAGACAGAGAGAAAGAGACGAGAAAGACGTGGAGAGAATAGTAGCTCGTGGCGAAGCGTGGACGACTGTCAGTCCATCGGGAAGCGGGCTAGGGAGCGAGCCGGGAATGCCGGAGATGGCTTCTCGGCTTACTCTCCCCCGACTGCCGCATCTCTGACTCGCCTCGTCGGCGCAGCCTCCCGACCATCTCTCGTGGCGAACAGCTCTATCTGTCCGCACTCGCGAAACGACGACGACGACGACGAGCACGACGACGACGACGACGACGAGGACGATGCTGAGGACGCACAGACGGGAGTACGAAGACCGACCGACGAGCTGGACGCGCAAAAAGCTCCCTGAACGTATCCGTATATCCACTGCATGTACCGTGAAAGGCCGGCGCGCGTCTTCGCACACGCACACGCACACGCTCGATTCGAACCTGACAGCGAGGGAAGAAGCGAGGCGACGGTGTACGCATCGAACGTTGGACGACGAGAGATAGACGCTACTGTCCTTCGGTACAGTCCTTTCTGCTGAGACCTTGGTGAACTATTGTTCTACTATTAGGTGTAAGGGGAAGTTCTGTCATTTACTTCAACCCTTTACCGTCACACTGGCTGGAATCCGACCGTCGATCAACCGACGACCGGCGGTTTTTGTGCTCGTTTTCATCGCTTTATGAATTTTTTTTAATACGTCGCCATTTTATTTCTCATGGATACATTTTTCGTATATGATCTAGAATGGTCAAAGCGTGTTCTGTAATTTTTTTGACCACTCCGGGCCGACGGTTTGCTCTTAATCGTTTAATGAAAAATGACTGGGTCGAATCGATCCAGCGTGACGACTGTGATGTTATTTGGTAGTGTAACGACGACGGGTTAAGAAAATTTCGGAAAAAATTTGAAACGTCGAAAAAATTTGAAACGTCGTCTCAAAAATATAAGCAGTAGCTTCAGGACCTTAGAACCGTCCTAGCACTCGCGTAAGGGCTCGAGAGTGCGAACGAACCGAAGTCTTGGTCCATCGCGTCGCGAGAGCTTCCGGAAACGGGACGCGCGTGTGCGCGAGCGGACTTTTAACTCGCGCGTCAGTACGCCCCGGCGATGCTGCTTTCGCGGACTCCGAACAGCATCGAAGATAGCGCGCAGTTCGCTTTACAAGGGCCCGAGGTGCTCGCCGCTCAAGCTCCATGTACAAAAGTCCGACATACCAGATGCGCGTAGCCGCGCACCTCGCCGAGTCATTGGCGATTTACTGCGATAAACTTTTGCGACCGGACAATTTGTACCCGTTAGAGAAGGTGCGCGCTCGTCGAAGACGAAGAGTCCGGGCTCCGGAGGAGGTGAGGGGGGGGGGGCGGAATATGGTTCTTTCTGAAGAAGCGAGAAGGAATATTCCCGGGCGGTTCTCGTCCTTGGCTTATATCGATACGTTGAGCGAGAGGTGTAAGCTCGCTGAAGAAAGAAATCTTTTCTGTGTGGCTTATATGCATATAAGAATAATGGATATAGTTAATCGTATTGATTCAATGTTTGATAGAATAGTACAATATTGAATAAAATAATTTTATTTCAATAATAAGAATAATAATTATTGTCTTATTTATTTTTTATTGAATTTAAATAATGAATAATCATTATACATAGAAAAAATTATAATTCAACATAGAATAATGTATATCCTATTATATTATATTGATATTATTATATATTGATCGAATATTGAACAATTATTGAGATATTTAGTTAGAAGAGAAATTGCATTCGATTATTAAGATATCTAGTTATTCAAACACCGAATTAAATTCATTCAGTTAATTAAAAATTCAATTTCTATTAATTTATACACATGAGTCATATATCATTTATAGGTACCTACTTATATTCTATAACTATATTTCAGATACGAGATAGTATAACTGTACACATACAGTAACACAGAAAAAATGCATGCTATACACGTATACATGGGGAAGGTAGGCAACCCCCAGGTTCGTCCTTGCAGTATACGACGGCGCACGGTCTCGTATTTTATAACCGGTGTAGACAGCCACAACGCTCGCGGTCTTGTGCGTGTAGGAGCTGTAATACCCGCGTACATGGAGGTAACCGGGGCAAAAAGAAACGCAGGGGCAAATCGGAACGGTCACCTGGAATTAAAAAAAAATCCTGCACCGAAAATAAACATTCCCATACGCTTTATCTTACCCCTGCGCTATTAAGTACATGCAAAACCGTTTTCCCCGGAATCCCAACGTCTTCTGGCAAAGAGCGATTTCGATACAATTCCGCGGGGGTCGCTCGATTCCGGGGAAAAAGCCGGCATCCCGTAGAATCCCACGTGCGAAATATGAGCGAGGTTGATGAGAGGACGTCGCGCGGGTGAAAGAACCCGCGACCACCACGACGAAGAGGCTCGTCTACTCGGCCGGTCCGAAGCGTCAACGACTTTGCTTCCTCCTGAGCTTTCTCGAGGAATCCAACGTATTCACATTTATTCATAGCAATTACACGGAAATTTGCATGCTGGGGACTGCAATTACTTTATCATATCTTAGCGACGCACGTATCACGTTGATTCAGTGTTTATTATTATTATTATTATTATTATTATTATTATTATTATTATTATTATTATTATTATTGTTATTATTATTATTATTATTATTATTATTATTATTATTATTATTATTATTATTATTATTATTATTATTATTATTATTATTATTATTATTATTATTATTATTATTATTATTATTATTATTATTATTATTATTATTATTATTATTATTATTATTATTATTATTATTATTATTATTGTTGTGTCCCCCGGATGACCCGTGTCTCCTCGAATCTCCAGATTACGGGTCAGGAGGGATAAGTCGGGATCTCTTGCCACAAATAAGTATTAACTCATAGAATACAGACACGCTTTGGATTTATTATGGTTTTTGGGTTTTTACACAGCAGATGTTATTCTCGATGACTCGGACTAACACTTTATTATCGCGGTGCGACGTATCACGTTTACCGCGCCGCGGGTTTCTATTAGATATTTCTATTCGCGCTTGTTACAAAGTATCGACGAGGAAATTCTATCGCGGCACGGGAGTCTGATGATCAGAGGACCGTTCGACTTGATCTTTCGTTCAAGACTGACTTTTCGATTCTTCGAGGCTCGTTGTCGAAAAGCTGATTCTACAATTTTGTGGTCTGACCGTTGCCAGCCAATCGCATGATTCTTTGTCAGCACGGTCTTTCGAAAAGGATTCAATTGTTGTAACGGAAATCCGTATTTCCGTTACTTCGCGTAAGCTGTTTCGTTTTATTTTATTCTTTATAATTTCAATATTTAGCTGTCTGCAAAGGAAATATCGTATCTCCTTTCATATCGCCTGATTCGGAATCAGCGATGTTCGATCGTGAGAAACAATTATATCGTGAGAAGCATATAATTGTTTCGTGAATTTATTTTATATAAATTTATAATGACAAAATGTACTTGAAAATTGCGGGGCACAACATCCCTCCCCCCTGAAAAGTAAAAATTTGGATATTGACAATGGACACAATTTTTACTCCGAATACATTTCTTATGTGCCCATGGAATTTTCGACTTGTTGGAGGGTGTCGGTTTATTTAGTTTCGCTGCGATGGTAAACATGTCAGTAGTACCTATCGCGAGGGTACTATGGAATTTAATACGGAATTCTTCGCGTAATTTTTTCTTAATTTCTCGGATTCGCTGTCCGAGATCGCGTAACTTTGTGGGGTTTCGAATCACTACTAGTAGTTTCGCTATTTCCCCGTCGTTCTTCTAAATGGGCGCTTCCTTGTCCGCGTCCAAGGGGGTGAGATTGCTGGGGGCAGATGATCCTCCTTGACCATCTCCGTGTATCTCCGACCCGTTGCGACGCTGAAGCCCCGGGCAGTTACCTTACATATTCCTATCAAAGCCATTATTCCTGTCCCTGTTAAAATTTTTTTTTTTTTTTTTTTTTTTTTTTTTGTTTCGTTATAACGTTTTCGCACGTTATCCCGGTCATTTCGATTTTCGGCGCCACGCGTAGCCATCTACCCGGTTGTAGCATGGTTATTTTAACTGTTACTTCTAAATTCGCGGCCCGTTTCTTACATCCGATTTCGCTATCGGGACGTATTTTCGCGTATGGTTGTGTTTCGCACGGCGCTTAGTCGGTTGCAATGGTTGCACCGGCAACGCTGCGGAACACACGTGCAGATTTTTTTCGAATTTGCGTTTCGGAAGGTCGTTGTTCGACATCTGTATAAAATTTCGGTTAGCTGCTTTCGTCAGGTAACCTTGTCCTAGCTGTCGGTGAGACTCTACGCCATTTTCTTGATGAGAGTTCTAGGGGTTTTCTCGTTCGTCTCGATATGTTTCGAGGTTTCATTAAAAATGTCTATAGAAATATCGAGTGGAGCCGGGTCCAATTAGTGGAAAACTATTTTTTGTTCCTTTTTATTTATTTTCCATTCTCAATTTTTCTTCATCGCCCGCCGCTTTCTCCCAGCAGCGTGGCCGATTTTAGTAATTTAGTTTAGGTTCTTTCACGTTCATTTAAGTTCTTTTCAAGCTCATTTTATTTCATTCGATTTTGTTTTGTAGCATTTTGTTTAATTTTATTTCATGTTTTTTCGTTTGTTTTCATTTTATTTTAATTGTATTCCATTATGTTTCATTTTATTTTATTCCATTTTATGTGGTTTCGTTTTATCACCCTTTGTTTTAATTTTTGTTCCGTTTTCCTCCTTTTAGATTTATTTTTTTTTTTTTACTGCTCTACTGCGAGCTTCAGCCGGTTAGCATGCGCCTTTAATGTTTTCCTTCCTTTTTGTATTTCGTACGTAACCGGTGTGGGCTGTCCTATTATTAGATAAGGACCTGTCCACTTTGGTGTTAACTTTGCCGACCTTCCGCGTCGGATTGTTTCGTCGTTTAGGAGTACGCGGTCTCCGACGTGGAGCTCTGTCGGCTTCGCTCCCTTGTCGTAGGAGAGCTTCGTTTTTTCTTTTCCGCTTCGTAGTCGTTCTCTCGCTATAGTCCATGCAGCTCTCAGCCTCTCGCGCAGTTCGCTCGCGTAGTCATCGTATGTGTAGGTGCTACGCGGCTCTTGTTTCACCGCGGTCGGTAGCTCGGCTTCACGGCCGAACACCAGCTCGTGCGGTGATAAGCCGGTCGCGGTGTGAGGGGTGGTGTTGTACGTAAACATCGCGTACGGGAGCCACTCATCCCAGTCACTCTGGTCTTCGTTGATGAAATGACGAAGATATTCTGCGAGTGTGCGATGCGACCGCTCCAATGCCCCATTGCTTTCGGGATGGTATGCAGTCGTTTGTATTTTCTTTATGTGCAACAGCCTGCACACTTCTTTGAAAATGGTACTGAGGAAATTTTTGCCCTGGTCGGAAAGAACGGTTTCTGGGGTTCCGTATCGGCATATTATTTCCTCGGTAAAAACTTTAGCGATGGTATTAGCTTCCTGATTTGGTATAGCCATAGCTGCGCTATACTTGGTAAGTGCGTCCTGGAACGTCAGGACGTATTTATTTCCCCGAGATGTTTCGGGTAAGGGACCGACTATGTCAACCGCGGTTTTCTCGAAGGATCTTTCAGGAGTGTCCGTAATTATCATCGGTGCTCGCTCCTTCCTTCGGAGCTTATTTTTTTGACATTTTAAACAGCGGGAGATATAGTCCCCCACCTCCTCTCGGATTCCGGGCCATTCGTATTTGATGCGAATCCGGGATAGAGTCCTTTTTAGTCCTTGATGTCCACCTAAAGGAGCATCGTGATATTCTTTAATAGTAATTTTCCGTTCTTCGGGGCTGGGACAGGTTACGCTATTGTGGACGCTGCGCTTGTCTTTAATACAGCTGTCCTCGTCACTACTGTGTTCCGTCTCCGTATCACTGTCCTCCCCGCTCTCCGCTTCCTCAGTCACGGGTAGCTGTCCGCTGACCGTTGCCCGGCGGCTCGAGCCGCTGGCTCTAGCGCTCGCTACACCGCTGGTTTCGCTGTCGCACGGCGCGAGGCTTGCTTTCTCGCTCTTCTCGCCCGTTCCTTTCGCACGGCTGTCCGCGCTGTCCCCACTCGCGCCGCTCTCGGTTGCTATGGGGTACGGCGGATCGGTTGAGCGTGGGGCCATGCCGGGAGAGTTGTTTCTCTCTCTCTCTCGCGCAGTGTGCCCCTTCCTCTCCTTCTCTTGGCTTCTTGTCACCGCGCATATTCTGCTCAATGCGTCGGCGTTCGTGTTTTTCTTCCCCGCTTTATACTCTATATCGAACTCATGCTCGGGTAATTTAATTTTCCAACGCATGAGTCGAGAGCCGGGATCCTTCACACCGAATAGCCAAGTTAAGGGTTGGTGGTCTGTTACCACCTCGAAACGTGTACCGTAAACGTAAGGCCGGAACTGAGTTATTGCCCACACGATCGCGAGCACTGCCACCAACGTTGTGTAAGTGAGCTCGGCCTTCGACAGAGTACGGCTCGCGTAACATCTCGGAAGGTCGTCCCCGACCTTCCCTTGAGATAATATCGCTCCGATGGCCTTATCTGACGCATCGGTCGTTACTACTGTGTGTGCTCGGTCGCTGTTGTTTATTACGCTAACTGCACAGCTGTTCCCTCTCGGTGGCGTTACACAGGCACCGACGGGAATTTCTTTTTCGATCGTCGTTGGAGGCAATAGACAGTCTCGTCTGATGACGCGGCACTGAGCCCCGGTGTCGGCTTCCAGGGTGATTATTCCGCTGGCCGAACTCGGAGACTCGATGTCGAAGTCGCTGCCCGACAACTCTGACGGGATTGAGACTTGCGTGATTTGCGTTTCCTCCTTTTCCGAGGCGTCTGACGTCGGCTCTTGGTCGCTTATCGATACTAGATCGATAGATAGCGAGCCCAACGTTAGCTTTGTCGACGCGTCGTCTTGCCCCGTCTTCTGTTGGTTGTTATGGTAATTCTTCTTGTTGTTATTTTGCGACTGTTGACCGTTTCCGTTGTTTCTTTGGTTACCTTGCGCGTTGTTCTGTTGACCGTTTTGACGATTGTTCTGTTGACCTCCGTTTTTCTCGTCTGCAATTCGCTTTCGACAATCTCTCCTCAGATGCCCTTTTTTCTGGCAGTAATGACACACTATGTCCACCTGGTGGAGCGTTTTGTCCTGATCCGCGACGGGTAGGCTGTTTCGTCCGGATTGCTTCGGACAATCTCTCGCGTAGTGGTCTCCATTTCCGCAATGATAACAGGTTTTGTTGCCATTGCCGTTGTTATTGTTACCGTTATTGTAGCTTCGGCGTTGGTTGCCGTTGTTGCTGTTGTTGTTGTTGTTGTTGTTATTGTTGTTGTAACTACGGCGTTGGTTGGAGCCCTGCACTCCTCCGTTTCCTTTTGGTAACATCATCTCGCTGATTTCGATGGCTCCGACTACGGCTTCGTGTAGCGTCGTAAAGTTTCGAGCACGCACGATCGTTTGCACTTGGCCATGTAGTCCGTTCTCGAAATTGGCCTGTGCACTTCGTCGGGTGATGGTTTCGATCGTCCGCGCCTCACCAGGGGTTGATATTCCTTCACACAACTTTCCTATGAGGTCGACCGTCACCTGTTCTACCCTCGATGCGTACGTCGCGACACTTTCGCCCTGATTCTGCTGCAGGGAGTTGAATTCCAGTTGTAGAGCTGCCAGTGACTTACGCTTTCCGTATAGCGTCTTCAGCTCTGTCCTAAGTTCTTCTAGGGTTTTAATATTTTTATGTTTTAGGTCCTGCGACGGCCTGCCGGTAATATGCCCCGATACGACGAATTCTATGAAAACTTCGTGGTCTTCGTACGGGACTCGGTCGTGCGCAGTTTGGCAAGCGCGTAGGAAGTGGTCTAATTCGTCAGGACCTTCTCCGGAAAATTTCGGGACCTGTTTCATTGCCATCCCGAGTTCCACGGTCCGTCGTTCGCCCGGGAATCCGGTTTGTCGGCGGTTCCACGGTCTCGACGTCCTTCCTTCCGATATTTTTTCTTCTATTCGTTCTAATCGGTATCTTAATTCGGCATTCTGTTCTTCAAGGTCCGTAATTAATTCGTAGGGTTCGGCATTGACGCCCTGAAGCGTCTCAGCCAAATCGCGTCGAGCTGATCTCGACGTGTCGCGGGAGCGTCGTTGCGTGTCGACGTTCACAGCGTCGCGAAACATTCGACCCGAATCTCTACCGTCGTCGTCGTCGATTCTTCGCGTTTTCGGTATTGCCCCGAGATTGGGCGCGACTGGCCGTACGGTGGTGTTCACTGGCGGAAGACCCGAGACCTCATCACGGAGGCGCGATATCTCTTCGTCGATCATTTCGTCCGTGATACGACGTCGCGCCCGACGGTGCGTCTCTCGGTCAGGGTCACTCGTCTCCAGGAAATCCGTACCGCACCTCTCGTTTACCCCCATCTGCCGGAAACTTTCCGACATCGCGGTTTGGCGAGCTTGGGGCAAGCGCCCCGTCGGCGACAGGGTGTTTAGCGCTTCATTTGTGCGAAATGTGATGTCGCCATGCGCAGCTGTTAGCCCGGCTGCGGCTCCGACGGCGTGCCATGGCAAACTCGAATCGAAGGGGTGCGTGAGTCGCTGGTCCTTCGGATCGTCGCCCATTTTCCCTTTAGTTTTCCCACGGAGTTTATGGGAAAATTTTCCTTTAATTTTCCCACGAAATTATTACGTCTTTATTAAAAATTTTCTTTAATTTTCCTACGAAATGATTACGTTTTTATTGAAAAATCTCGCTTTTATTTAATCTTCTTTTGCTTGTGCGGGTTGATTATTTGAAGAATATTTTTCTTTCCTCAGTTTAGATTCCCGTTCCGCGTTAGATTAATTTTCTTTTTTTTTTTTTTTTTTTTAATCCTGCTGAAATTGTTTTTACCGTGGAAAGTTTTGAGGATTTTTGTTTTAATTTTCAGCGAACCTTTTATTTGCTGACTCAAATTCACTTTCAGATTTCTCACAGGTCGTTTCGCAATGATGTTGGAAGATTTTGCGGGTTGGTAAAATTTCCGTATTTTATGATTTCTGTCCGCCAAAATTTCCCGTTAAAATTATTCGTTGCGTGCCACGCTGCGTGGGTTTTTTTTCCTCGCGTATTATTACTACGATTGCCGCGTAAACAGATTATCTTTTCTGTCACGGTTAATACCAATCCGAAATATTGTATTACAAATCTTTCTTTTACTAAATCTTCGCGGACATCGGAATAAATTGTAAATTGGCTTTGATAGGTTTATATGATAAGATTAGGTACTGCCACTTACAGGTGGATGATCCCTGATGATCCATGAAACGGTCGGCCTTGATCCATTCCGCTGCGTTTCCTCGATGATCTCTGTTGATCCTTGAAACGGTCGGCTGTGGTTCCTTCCGCTGCGTTTCCTTGAGCCCCTTGGTGTTCGGTTCGTCCTTGTCCTTGACCCTCCGACGTATGCTTCTCAGGCGGCTCGCTATCTCGCTACGGCAGATACCACTGCGCGGTAGGAGAACCAGGCTGTACCGCGACGACTGCGTGTCGCGTAGAGCGCTGGACTTTCGCACACGACTCTGCACCGATTGCACTATTGCGTCACAATGGTGTGGCCGCTGCACCCAGGTAAATTCTCGCGATGTGCACTTCCGGAATTTAACCCCGAGTATCGTGCAGGCACAGCTGATTCACTATCACTGCACTGCACAACCAGGTAAAATGCCTCGACAGCTTCGGTGTCGGGATTTTGACACTGGTACACCACGCGCACCGCAAACACTGTTCTGATTCGGTGCCGTGTAACCGGATAAAAATTTAACGTTCACTTTTCGGAAAATTTCTTATCGCGGTTCTAATTTATCGCGGACTATGTCGATAGTTTATATCACGTTTCCGCCTTCCAGGCGAATTCCACGACGACCGCGTGTCGGGAACTTCGACGCTGGGGATACGTCGCGAGCGTAGACCAACTCGTCGAGCTCGGGTCCGCGTGGCTGTGTGAAGCCTTCCTGTATTGAATGCGTATGGAAGGGTTCAAAAACGCACTGATTTTAGAGTTATTATGGCAGATCCCACCGCTGCCACCAATGTTGTGTCCCCCGGATGACCCGTGTCTCCTCGAATCTCCAGATTACGGGTCAGGAGGGATAAGTCGGGATCTCTTGCCACAAATAAGTATTAACTCATAAAATACAGACACGCTTTGGATTTATTATGGTTTTTGGGTTTTTACACAGCAGATGTTATTCTCGATGACTCGGACTAACACTTTATTATCGCGGTGCGACGTATCACGTTTACCGCGCCGCGGGTTTCTATTAGATATTTCTATTCGCGCTTGTTACAAAGTATCGACGAGGAAATTCTATCGCGGCACGGGAGTCTGATGATCAGAGGACCGTTCGACTTGATCTTTCGTTCAAGACTGACTTTTCGATTCTTCGAGGCTCGTTGTCGAAAAGCTGATTCTACAATTTTGTGGTCTGACCGTTGCCAGCCAATCGCATGATTCTTTGTCAGCACGGTCTTTCGAAAAGGATTCAATTGTTGTAACGGAAATCCGTATTTCCGTTACTTCGCGTAAGCTGTTTCGTTTTATTTTATTCTTTATAATTTCAATATTTAGCTGTCTGCAAAGGAAATATCGTATCTCCTTTCATATCGCCTGATTCGGAATCAGCGATGTTCGATCGTGAGAAACAATTATATCGTGAGAAGCATATAATTGTTTCGTGAATTTATTTTATATAAATTTATAATGACAAAATGTACTTGAAAATTGCGGGGCACAACATTATTATTATTATTATTATTATTATTATTATTATTATTATTATTATTATTATTATTATTATTATTATTATTATTATTATTATTATTATTATTATTATTATTATTATTATTATTATTATTATTATTATTATTATTATTATTATTATTATTATTATTTTAATTTGGAAAATGACCGGAAACTCAATCATATAATTTTCTTATCTTCAAATATTCAATGAGTGAAATTTTGTCGTGGTAAGACAACGGCTGTTGTCCCGAGAGATTGTCCCTGACCCGAATGTAAGATATCCCAGGAAATCATGTACGACCCTATAAATTAGAATTTTCTTTGCCGATTTACGTCGTCAGCGACACTCGGCAAGGAAATTAACGTTCGTGCGCGCGCGCGCGCCCTCGCAAGACGCGCTCTCGCTCGGGGCAAAAGAACGAATCTCAGCTCGAAGCCAACCCATTCGCGAGCATAAACGAAGTATGTATACGTTACCTTCTTCAACGTGTGTATTGCGCCGCCTGTTATTCTCAAACTTTTCTTTTTTTTTTTCTTTTTTTTTCCGAACATTTTTTTTCATCTTCCCGGTGCGCATATGTGCGCGCACAGACTCCCGGCTCCTCTACTTCAAGGTGGCAACAGTGTTGGCGGGAAAGTTATTCCGACCGACCGCCTCTAAATCATTCTCCGCGGACTCCTCTGCTTTATTATCACGCGTCTCTTTTTCCTCCTTCGTTCGTTCTCCGCGGCCGTAACGTCTCGTCGTCCCCGGCAACCGCACACACATTACACACAGTCAGGTGTCTCCGGACTCGGGGTTCCACACTCGCCTTTCTCGGCTCATCTCTCTGGGCTTTCGCGGTTGTCGCGAGACGCTCTCTCGCGCGATCTTCGACGAACGCACGCGGTCCGCATATTCGGATCCTCAACCCGTCGTGGAGACATTTTTTTCATTTTATTTCATTCAATTTTTTTTTCGCGAAAATATCGTCATCTACGATCGTCGGGGGTTCCGAGATTGAATGATATATTTATAGGCATTACTTTATATATATATCGACGTACGAATACATTCATGTATGGGGAATTTCGTCGTCGTATATTGGGGACAATATTTTGGGGCGAAAAATTGGTATTTTCATTATTTTCGATCGACAATCGATTCATTTATTTTTTATCTCATTAAACATAGTAGAAAATAGTCGAACAATCGACTGTCTGCCGGAAATCATGGAAATATCGATTTTGGAAATAATACATTTTCTTTTTTAGGAATTATTATTATTATTATTATTAATAATAATAATATTATATTACTATTATTATTATTATTATTATTATTATTATTATTAATAATAATATTATATTACTATTATTATTATTATTATTAATATTATATTACTATCATTATTGGAATTTCGAAAAAAACTTGAAATATTTCAAAGTAAAAAAAAAATGAGAAAAATATTAGGAACATGATGTCTACTCCAATTTCAATAAAAAAGTTCCGCAATTTCGAAAAAAGTATCTAGGAAAAAAATGTCATCCAATTAAAAAAAGCTACAATAGCAGTTACCTTTTAATACAAAAAAATGGGGCGGAATGAGGGGAAGGAGGCACATGAAAGATCTGAGAAAAAATTAATGAAGTCGTAGGACCCAAAAGATGCCAAAAACAATCATCGACCACTTTGGGGAATAGAAGGGTTTCAATCCGCCGATTTGAGACGTAATGGCCCATATAAATATTTTTCTTTTTACGTGAATATATTCATACGTCCAACACACCTGGGTAAAAGGATGAGGGTGAGGTGGAGAGGTGCCGATGGACGAATGAATAATCAGCCGCTGCTGGAAGTCCCATTCGGTCCGTCCATCAACGCCCTCGCGTTCGCAGTCCGTCTCGTTCGCACTGCGAGAATGGTAGTGGCGACCCACACCTTGAAAATTAGTCAACGCGCTTGTATGGCACGAATGAGAAACTATGAGGAACGAACGGGCATTCGCTGTAGCACCTTCACTTTTGGTTCCTCGACAAAGAAATAAATAAAAAAAGAAAACAAAACGAAGAACATTAATAAAATTTGTCTTTCGGGGTTTATTGTTTCAGGTGCAAGCTACCGATCCGGATTGCGGTGTTAACGCCATGGTCAATTACACCGTAGCCGCTGGGACTATAGCCAGTGAGCAGCTCTTCGTGCGCAGCGATACCGGCGAGATATGCGTCAGATCACCGCTGGATCGTGAGATCGCTGAGTATCTCGAATTGCCGGTCATCGCGACGGACAGAGGTCAGTACATCTTCCGATCAACCTATCTTCATCTCGCCCATTCACTAGGATATATCATCGATCGTGAAAAAGTAGTCGATCCCAAAAATGAAAAAGATAATCGAATTTTAACAAACCGATCGAAATAATCGATTTTCTTTTCTTATTAATCTGAGATAATTACTTGGCGGCAAGTATGCTAGCTTGGTCCATATTGCTTACTGCAGTTATCATTATAATTTCTCACATCTTCGATCTCATCAACGTTCCGGAAAATATGAAAAAAAAAGAAAACGAATACCGATTGAAATATTTCGGAATAAACGTATGCAGCATCTTCATTGCTTCCTCATTTATTTCGGTCCACACCGTACACAATTCTCGCTCCACAAGAAACCAAAAATTCAGCAACGTATTTTCTCACGGAAGAAGCTGCATGCGCAACACATTAAACATTTTTCAAAACTTTCATTCCTTCGTAAAATAATCTTCCCTCGATTATACTTACAAAGGTCAAATGCTTACAAATGCTTACAAAATTTCCGTCTCTCGGAAACATTTCCCTTCCCCCTCCCTTCTGCATCCGCGTTTCAGCCTTCACGTTATCGCGCCCAGAGCAACAGCACGCGTTTATCCTTTGCCGCGTCAGAACGTTTCCGATTCCGATCGGACCCGCACGATATCGCAAAACGCGCGAGGAAACAAGCGAGCCGGTAAAAACGCGTTAACAACTGTCGGGGTCGGTTGGTTGTTGCGAACAATGCGTTTGTTGCGGCGCGCACGCGGCACGAACTGAGAATTACTAGGTGTTAGCTCGAGGTGAGAAGCACGGGGTTGGAAAAAGGACTCGACTCAGCCTCGGCAGCAACGCAGCAGCAACGTCCGCAGCAGCCGCAGCATCCGCAACAGCAGCAGCAGCAGCAACAGCAGCATCGGCATCAGCATCGGCAGGAGAAGCGGAAATTCAACGACATAAGAGTACACAGAGTAGAAACGCTCGGGCGAGAAACAGAACGCAGGCCTATCGCCCTGCCGGGATCTAGTAGCTCTGGTAATGGGCTGTATGATTTATGTTTTCGCGAATGCTTTACTGTATAGCTATGTATACGTATTTCTCGGCCATTTCGAACGGGTGCGAGAGTCTCGAACTGCCCTTATGGGAAGGACAATGACTCAAGTCCATTGATCCATCGTGAGAGGCCCTCGAGCGCGAGTTACAGAAGTTGGTACGTACACGCGTACATACGATTCGCGAGCTGCCGACTGGCTCTCGGTAGTAATAATCGCGAGCTGCTAAAGCGCGTCAAACATTGCCGCGGAGCTGGAGCGAATTCGCTTGGGAACGAGTTCAATCGGTCCCGGAACGGGCGACCCTAACGACATTTTAGCTGTATCCAGCAGGGATGGGCATTTGTTGGATGGAAATAGATTTGAAATACTTTCGTTCCTGAATTTGCATGGATTATGATTGCTATTGAATATTGAAATCAATTGTAAAACGATAGTTCATCCCAATTATTTATTGTTATTGCAGAAATGTTAACATTTTAATTGTTGAATGATAATTGATAATAATTATTTGTTTGGAAGGGTATTTCAAATACATTTTCATTGAATGAATTACCATTCCTGCTTATCGCTAAGTTATTATGGATTATAATTGCTATTAAATAGCAGGAGTAATTGGAAAACAATAATTCATCTCAATCATTTATCATTATCGCTGAAATCTCAAAATTTACATTGCTCAATGATAACGAATCGTACTTATTTGCTCGAAAAAGTATTTGAAATACATTTTCATTAAATGAATGCCCATCGCTGGTTTACCCAGTCGTTGTCACCACTTCCGTGTAATTTGCGCTACCGGAAATCGTTGAAACATCGACCGGACACGCGCAGGTTGTAGGCAAGAGAAACGTTATTATATTCCTATTGTTGCTCTCACCTCTATTATATATTTATATATTTTTTTTAACGGAATCCTGCTGCCGTACACCGTCGATATAGGACTTATACACACACACACACACGCACACACACTCACCCACGGACCACACGCCTATCTCGTTATCGATCGCTCGAGGATCGTGGAACGATTTTTGTCGCTGTTGTTTTATATTCTCACCTTGTTAACGCCGCTACATTATTCCTTATAAGCGGTGGGCGCGGGTCGATTTCCTCCTTGTTACCGGCAACTTGTCCGAATACTTTCGTCACTCCGTGAGAGTCAAAGCGTTTAGGTACTGTTACGGCCCATAGACACACCGCGTGGCAGCATTGCGCATGGAAACACCGATTCTCCTTGCGGAGGCGCGGGCTCTCGCACACGTATCGTTTCTCACAACCGCTCTCGAGACTCCATGGTACTCTCGAGTCCTTCCTATACGGGACCGTATGGGAATATATGGACGGTTTTATGGTTTGTAACGCGTGGTGATGTGTTCGAGTTATGAGATACGATGAAAATGTTAGTGTGTGTGTGTGTGTGTAGGTACGACAATGATTTCTTATTAGTCGTGGTTCTCTCTCGTACTTTCTTCTCTGTCAATCGTTATCTCTTCCTCTTTCTCTTTATGTCAGTGTATCTCCGTTCTTTCTCATATGATTCGCTCTTACATGAATTTTGATGGAGTACAATCATAACGGTAGGAGATCGATGAAGACGGAGACGAGTGCGTTAACGCGTCGCGAGAGTGGATAATGGCGGGAACATAAAATGAGGAAAGATAGCGAGTGGGTATCGAGGATCACCATGCCATTAAGTGTAAGGGAAAGTTCTGTCGTTTTCTTTAAGAAAACAAAATTCATTTTTTTTTCTCAACCAAGCCAGCCAGGCTTTTTAATGTGATCCAACGCAGTTGTCTGATGAACTCCAAGCTTGGAGGTCACATCTAGTGACGTTAATGTGGGAGTTGTGCGCATCATACTGTGTAGCTCAGTTCATGATTGACATCTGATGGCCTTTCTGGTCGGGGTTCAGCTTTCAAAGACAAGTCACCCGAACGGAATTTCGAAAACCACCTTTGGCATGTTCGAGCTGTAACTGCGGACTCTCCAAACACTCCACACAAATTTTTTTCTGCCTGCACCGCGTCATTGCATTTTTGGAGCTCGTGGAGTATACAATGTATCAAGTGTACTTTCTCTTCACTCATGTTAACGGTTCGAAAGATTGGAAAAAACTGACTAACATATGCGAAACTTTACACAAGTAACCTATTGCGTGCTAATCTACCTACTCAAACCGGTTTCATTAACGTCAGATTATCTGTTAACGGTTGATAACGTGTAGAACTGCATGTGTTGAAAAACGGCAGAGCTTTCCCTTACGCTCGATAACTACAAATTACAGCATGACTCTCGGACGCGGAGAGTGAAATGTATTGAGTAAAAAAATGGGATGAGATTTTTCGATTGGTAGCTTTTTTTGGGGGAGAATTGGAGTTCAAGTCGAAAAGAGCGGGAGGGAGATTAAGAAAGAGAGAGAGAGACGGATTGATCGATTGATTTTTATTATGTCGTAGTAAAATTTTGGGCAATCGGACATAGTAGTAGAACAACTCTTACATCTAGAATTGATATGTTGGATAACAATAACAATAGAACAAAGGAACCAAAAATGAAATATAAATGAAATAAAACAGAAATGATCGTCACTTGAAATATGATAACTACCAGAGAGCTAACAACGATGAGATAACGCGTTCGATAGAGTATATATAGAGTAGGTTCGTATTATTTGTGTATCCATATATATGTATATACAGTGAAAGAGAGAAAGAGAGAGCGAACGCGAGAGAAAAAGTAAGAAAGAAAAAAAAAGATACGCATTTGCCGGCAAGATAAATTTGTATGCGAAATCAATTTTGTAATTCCACGAGAAGCGAGTGGAGAGCTTGAAAATTTGCGATCTTGACACTGCCGGATCTATAAATCAAACGGCCACAGGATTTCTCGTGATTTATGGAAAATTAATGAACCCTCATGAATTCCCAAATGGTCGTGCAAAGACCGTCGCTGCTGCTGCTGCTGCTGCTGCCGTTGCCGGGACTGTCCCCGTTGCTGCTTCTCCTCGGTGTGAGGATACAGTGACCTTAAAAGAATATAAAAATCAGCGAATGAAATAAGATTGGCGAAGCAGTAAGAAGATGACAAAGAGGATGCGGAGAAGGAGGCGGCGACGCGAGCGTTCGAAACGCGATGCTGCGCGAAGCTCCGCAAGCGGGACAAGTTCCGCGGGGATATCTCCCGGGCCCTTGACGCACGGTTCCAATGACACACATACCTATAAATCTCCTCGGGGCCCTCTCGCTCTCTTCCGCCCTGTCTCGCTCGGCTCCGTACCGAGCTGCAGCAACAGCAGCAGCAGCATCTCAGCGACAGCAGCGGCAGCCGCGGCAGCCGCCACCACATCGCCGAGAGTCCATTTGTTACTATGAGTTAAGGGCGTAAACCGTTTAAACATCGGATTACCCTCTTTACATTCGGTCTTGCGCGCATTGCCGCTGCCTCCGCTAGTCCGGGTAAGCTCGTGATGGCGGTTTCCAAAAAGATCGATGGAATAAGTGACTCTCGCGAGATTCGGACGCAAAGAGAGCTTCATTGACCGGGACACGTTCTCATGGAAATTTATCTTATCGTAGAACCTGAGAGAGATATGTAGGTAAGAGATTCATGAGAGAGGAAGGGATAGAGAGATTGATTGATTTGGTTTATTATGGTCCGCTATGGGTTTGAGCCAATTTGGAGCGATGGTGGGAAAATAATGGCAGTATATTGACACGTCGGTGAGCAGTTATGAGATGGAACGAAATTAAGGGACTAGGAATGAAGGCAATAAGAATAAAAATAAAACATTCATGACACGAACTAAAATTGGGAAAGGAAATAAAATAAATGAATACGAATTTAATAAAAATAAAAATGAATAAAATAAAACGAAATAAAAATAAATAAGAGATGACTGAGTATAAATAAAAATGAATATAATAAAACTGAATAAATATGAAATTCGAACAGAGCGAGAGAGCGAGAGAGAAAGCTGGAGACAGATCGATCGATTTCACTCGCACGCGATTCGCGCTCGCTCGCGCGCCGCGGAGGTCTTTCTCCTCGTTCTTACATGCCAAACCGTTCATTTATCTATGTACCGACTGTAGATAGTACGTACGAGCGAGTGAAGAAGACCGAGAAAAATGAAGAAGACTCAACGAAAAAAAAAGAAGAAAAAAAAGAAAACGTATATAAAAAAATGGAAGAAAACAAGGTGGTCGTGGCCCGAATTTAAAACGCTTTGAAATATTGCACGGTGCGTATTACCTCGCGCCGCAGGAGGGGAGGGGCCGACTGTGCGCTCGGCTCTCGACACACGTGTAAACCCTCCTACTATACCGCAGGATATCGAGCTGAAAGAGAGAAGAAGGCTTGTTCTCTCGCGCGCTTACCGAACCGCCAGAAGATCAGGACCAACGCATACATATATTTATATATCTATATATATATAAATGTATATAGAGCGAGATAGAGATGGAAAATAAAAGAGCGGACCACGCGTGTGTAGCTGTGGCAGCCCGCGAGAGAGCCAGGGCTGATTGGGTTCGAAAAAAGGCGCCGGGTAACGCGAGCGAACGAACCGAACGAACGAAACGCGCGCGGGGCTCTCGCGAACCTTTCCACGGTGATTTATGTCGACTCGCCGAGAACGCCACTGTGAGAGTGGAAGAAAGACGAAAACTCTTAGAAATCTCATCCTCTTCGTACTTTCCACGACTATCTCTCGCTTTCTTTCCACTTGGACCCATTCGTCTTCTCCAGCCTGTATGCGTCTTGTATCGGGTTTTTCCGATGAGAGTTCCACCCGATTATAGGCCCATCTGGGCCTGTACTTGGATATGGTTCTCCGGATGGAAGCCTATGGGCCGTTATTTGAGGGCAACGACAATTGTCGATAAATAATTATCGATTCGCAATTATTATTTATCTCTTATTTTTCTATATATTTATAATTACTTCAGACGATAAGAATGATTCTTTGTTTTATACTGTTCTATTGTTGCAATATTAAAAATAATAACAGCCTCTCAATTAATATTATTTTGAAATAAACCTGTTTTCATTGAAGCCTTAGATGGATATTAAAAAATCGCCCAAAATTGTTAAAAATTTAAGATATCATAGTTCTTGATAGAATAATATTACATTAATTATTTCAGAATCTTTCACTACATAATTAAATACAATACATCGATCGATTTTGAATATTCTCTCAATTCCTCGTCGTTGTTTCAGGTGGTTTGAGCGCGACGGCCATAGTACGGGTCAAAGTGACGGACGTCAATGACAATCGGCCGATTTTTTCGCCGCGTTATTACAACGTAACGTTGCGAACGAATTCACCGGGAAGCGGAGCGATCTTGAGGCTCGAAGCGAAGGATCTCGATGCCGGTCTGTTCGGACAGGTGGCTTACAGGATATCCAGTGGCAACGAAGCCGGTATTTTCAGGATAGACAAGAGCACGGGAGAAGTGAACTTGGCCAGGCGTGGCACGTGGAGCGTGCTCTCGACACCGTCGGTCTATCAGTTAAACGTGACGGCGAGCGATGCCGCGGGGTTGAAGACCATACGCGACGCCGAGCTCAGAATAAGCGCGATATCATCGGCGAATCAACAATTGCCGAGCTGCGAGAGATACCGATACGCAATCACGGTCAAGGAAAATGTCATTGTCAACACCGTCATCGGTACTATCAAGGAAAATGCACCTGCGTCGAGTTTCGGTAAGTTTTTATTGTAGCAAAATCGACGACATTTCTTTTATTGCAACGTTGTTTGAAAAATTAATGAAATTATTAGCGAAATTATATGTAAGGCGTTCCAGCGGAAGTCGCTTCTAACAGTTAACTAAAAATGTTTGCTGTTCAATTTTCAAATCGATATATATGGCCAGCAATAAAATGTAAAACCAGCTGTGTGATTTTATTTCTATGTTTGTTCACGAGCTATGTGATGAAAATACTAACAATTATGTTGCAGTATCGAAACAATTATAGATTGACAAATAATCGCTTAAAAATCGCTTAACCCGGAAGACACATTTTTCATTTTTACAAGAAAGGTTTTTCGATCCCTCGACCTCGATATGTAATATACAAGAATGCGGGAAAATTTGAAGGAGGCTTTTCGTTTCCTTGCTCGAAGAATCTATCAACCAACGTAACTCGCATTCCGATCGATGCTTCGTTCATGAATGTTCGATTCGATTTAATACCTACCACCACTCAATATCTTTCAATATCTCTATACAGTATCCATCTATATATAGCTCGAGTATACTATATATCATATCTACAATAATCTCGCTGATATTTTTCCAAATAATTAAATCGATTTTCGCTTCATCCGTGGCCGCGCCGCGTCAATAATAATAATAATATAATAATAATAATAATAATAATTGAAAAAAAAAGAGTTTAAAACAAACACAACGATCGGAGCATATGATTAGATACATCCCACACGGGGTTTTCACACGAACGCACCGGTCCGGCAAAATCCGATCCCCCGGCGAAAAATAAGAAAGGAGTTTCACTCGCGAGATTTCTTCACCGAAGACCATAACCCGCGGGTGGAAAACGTATTCCACGCGCGGGTTACCGCGTTAGCATAGTCGCGTCACGACGAGGAGACGCGCGAGGGCTCCGAGAACGAGTCGGGAGAACGCAACGAGCGGAAACGAGGAACGTTGGAAGAAGAAGAAGAAGAAAAAGAGTGAGAAGAAGGAAAAGAGTGTTCACCCCTGAGTTATCCAACTGCTGCTTCGTTGGTGCATACAAGTATCAATACGATTACAAGAGCAGTGTGTTCCATTCTTCCCTGTGTGTGTATACGCGTTTTTGTGTGTGTGTGTGTGTGTGTGTGTGTGTGTGTGTGTGTGTGTAAACTCTCGATACAACTCCGGGGGATGCCATGTAAATCACGCAGTACTCGTATCTACCATTCAACGTTAACCGTGCATAGAATCACGACGTAAACTCAGCGCCTGCATGCAGCTATAACGCTCGAGCTCGTTCTCCGAGCCCAGAGGCTCGGTGGGCCTCCGCGTTGAGGCCCCGAGAGGTCGATGCGATTTTCACACATAAAGACCATAAATTGAAATACTTTTAGATTATTTCGCAATAAAAATTCCTCGTATCTATCAGCGCGGCCTGTTTTTTTTCATTGCGATAACAAAATTAAGAGGAAGATATCAATTTTTCGTGGTAGGCAGGACCGAGAGTGAGGATGACCACGAATCGTTGGGAGATGATGCGATTTATACACTCAAAGCCTAGAAATTAGAAAATTTTTGTGCTAATGAAAACTACTCGGGTGTGTCTGCTCAGCCTTCCTTTCCTCACGAGAAAAAACATTTTTAAAAATAGTTATATCAATTTTTCGTGGAAGGCAGGACCCAAAAAATTAAAAAAAAAAACAGTTATATCAATTTTTCGTAGAAGGTAAGACCCACATTGAGGATGAGCACGAATCGTTGAAAGCTGATGCGATTTCCAGGCATGAAGCTCAGAAATTGGAATATTTTGGTGCCAATGAAAACTACTCGGATCATTCTGCTCGGCCTTTTATTTCCTTACGATTAAAAAATTGAAAGAAGATTGTTATGTCAATTTTTTAAAGAAGCCAGGGCCGATATTGAGGATGAGTACGAGCTCTTCGAAGCGCTGGGAAAGACGGAGTATAAACGGAAAGAGGGAAAAGAGAGCGGGAGAAGTTGCAGAAAGAGAAGTTGAGAAGAGAGCGGCGACGAAGATATGTATATATAAATATATATATACGTATATATACTCATACCGCACGTATCCGTGTTTCCACACTGGCGGTACATCCGATGTACGATACCGCGCGTCACGACCTCCGCGCTATATGTATTTCTCTGCCTTCTACACTTCTATCTAAGCGCCCGGGCGACGGGCGATCGGGCGCACTCTGTGCACTGTGTGCAAAGTGCACTCGAACGTGGAGAGCCCATACCGATCTCCCTCGACGTATCCCATACGTATATATAAATACCGTAGACATATATGTGCTAAAGCACGGCGTTCAACTTCTGGTGCAAGTAGAAATAAATAAACAAAGACACGGAAAGATGTGTATGAGGTATTCCACGGCAAATTGGTCGGACAAAACCGTGACGCCAAGCGAATCAGTTCATGATTATTTTTGGGTTTCATTCGGCCCTCGGAACATTCTTGATTCTTTGCAGAACTTTTGGATCATCCTGGAGTTCGTGAGAAATTAAAAACTGCCTCTCAGCCAAGAGTAAAAGCGTACTTACACATTTTTAAGAATTTTGATTCTTTTTTGTGATTTCAGTAGTTAAAAGAAAAAAGAAAATTGAGGAAGTCTTAGAGTGGGATCTTCAGTTCAGCTATTCGTTTTTTTACAACGAGACAACATGAAAAATATTGATTATTCCAATGTATTAATTTTAAAAAAATAGTTGCAATAATAGTTCCACTCTGAAACTTTGGCAAACTTTGTTTTGAACTACTGAAATCGCATCAAAATAATCAAAATTTTCTAAAATGCCGAAGTCAGCTCTTACTCTTGGTTGGGGAGCATTTTTAATTGTTTAGGAGCTTCAGGAAAATCCTAAAGTCCTTCGAAAAATCAGGAACGTTTTGCTAGACCAATGAAAACCAAAAAAAAAATCATTAACTGAATCGGCAGAGCTCAGGGTTCTGACCAGACAACTTGCCGTGGAATGCCTCATATATGGGCGAGCTGCACGAACAGTAGTTTACACGCCGCCCCGCGATGCTGATCCCCAATGCGCTTTCCAGCCTCTCTCTCGCCCCCCACCCTCCCCCGCACCATTATAGATCTACCCGACGGTATTGAATACCATCCATAGCACCATTCCCATTGTTCCCCACACTCGTCCCGCATATTCGCCTCCTCGCTGCATATCAAATAGCCTTCGAGCGGTGTGTTTTAATATATTCTTCGTACCTTCGCTTCTTCGTTTAATCGCGTACTTTGGTTAATATTCAATAAATATCAATAAAAATCAATGACCGCGAATAATCGTTCGTACAAGTATCTGATTTCATCGGCGATTGATCCAACCGACGTTTTTTTTTTTTTTTTTTAAATTTTTTTCGTTACATCGCCTTCGTATTCTTCATTGCGCTGCCTTCGAAAAATCCGCACGAAGATCTTGCAACCCGAGCGATCTTTATCGTCGACGAAAATTCGGCGGCATACGCGTGTGCACGTCTCGGATCGACACGGTGGATCATCCTTCGGCGCTGGCTCAATAACCGAACCCGGGACGAAGGAGGAGGGATAATCTCGATCTGGGAGGTTCTCGCACCTGCGTTTGTGATGTGCGAAGAAGAGGAGAATTTCGCCGAAGCGATTATTGTTATCGAATCGGAGTCGCGATTACGGAGGGTCAGTCCGAACAATGGTTACCACGTGTAGGTCGTGATAGTGATTTTATTTCTCAACGCAGGGAAGGGGAGGAGAGATGCTTGTGCGAAATTTCGGAATTTTAGAATAAATGCTACCAGGTGGCGCCGCTGTCGACTGGGGTCGATATTCCATACGGTTCCCAAATTTGCGTGATTTTAAACATCGACTGATAGCACTAATCATGGCTTTGTTGCGACTATGACTAAATCCCATGCTTGGTCGACGTGTGATACGGATTTTTGCATTTAGTGACCCGAATCGTCCATCTTCCTGATTAAAATAAAAAAGAAGAAATCAAAAATCACCAATCCGAAATCAATCGACCGATCGATCAACGATGATCATCTATAATCATTATCGATCAATCATCGGCAAAAATCTTTCGATCGTTCCTTCGAAATGACAACCAGTATTTTTTTTTTATCCCGGAATTTTACACCACTGTTGACGACTTTCATCACCTCTCACATCCTGGTCATGCCACTCATCCTCAGTCTATCGCCACGCCTCGACCGTCAACTACGGAAACGTAATTCATTTCTTCACGCGTCATGCCTCTACCATAAGAGTTTTAAGAACCGTAAGTAAGATCCTCGTCCAATCACGCAAAGCCTATGATCGTTTTGTAAGTCTTCGAGCTCTTAACGATTCTTATTCTTATTTGCTTTTGATTATTGATAAAAATAATAATAGTAATAATAATAATTACAAAATAGATAAATAAATAAATAATAATAATAATAATAATAATATTCGATAAAAATTACCAACGCAACAGCAATGAGCGCACGTACGGAATCATCTTCTCACACTTTCAATGCGAGATCCTTGTTTTACGATCGGCCTAACCGACGCCACTATCGATGGTTTCGCTCGTATATCTTTCGCACTTGTGAATTAAAAGAGAAATAATAAAAGAATATATATAAATTTTTTTAAATAGTGAGTTTATTACATCTCCGGTGTGATGTGTAACCTTATGCACATACGGAGAAAGTCGCGGATTGAAGCGACGGGGCGCTGCGACACGAGCGGTGCTAATGCAATTGCGAAAAGTGCGAGAGATAAAATACACGGAAATCCATCTATAAGCTTTCCCGACGTTGCGCCGACGACCGTACGGGGCCACGACGTTCGCTCTTCGCACCGTCGATCGGGGTTTATTGCGAATAATTATATATCGACGTAGCCGACGGTGGTCAAAGGTCACACTACCGATTGTACAATCGATGTAATGGTCCGTGGCGAATGGATTTTATTTTTCGTTGCCTGTAGAATAGTTATTATTGAGTCTAGAATTCTTTGACGATCTCAACCTATTTCACTGATTTCTCAGAGAAATAACAATTTTTTTCGGTTTTGGAAAGTTCAATTCCGAGATTAAGTTGCAGGATTCTATGGAAAGGCTGTTAAAATTGATTAGGCTTTACTACATTTTTTAAACAAATTAATCTTTATCAAATGTGTTTAATGTATTCGCATAAATTGTGAATACAGGGTGACCAATAATATACGTAAATTTGTGAATGTAAATAACTTCACTAATGCAGACGTATTTATGGATCATTTTGTATATATATAGTTCATGAATCATGGATTTATTCAATGCAATATATTCTCAAAATGTGTCCTATTACTTCAGGCACAGTACTTCTTTCGTAACGGATTAAATTTCGGACTGTAAAATGTCCATTCCATTCCGCCATTGGCAAACTCATCGCAGCCCCAAGTCTAATCAAATTTCATCGCAAACACTTTGAAAAGTCCTTCAAACCCGTCTTAGCTCCTGTGTCGGGACGCTCCTTCTTGCATAAAGTACAAATTTCCCCTTTGACATACATGTGGTATATCATCGGTCACCCGGTATACCTTCAAGACGTAAAAAAATAAGCGAAAGAAGCTGCTGCACAAATTGCGAAAGAACGTTAAACCGTATAATTACGTTGAAAACGACACAGCCACGGAAACATTACATTCGGCCATCAGATTTCAACGGCGAATTGCGATCTAATCGGCGGCGATGAAGTAGCTCGTAGATGCCATTCGCGCGAAGCATCGTCGGCGGCATCAGAACTCCGGGATTCGCGAACCGCAAGTACCCCAACCGCTTTGACTTTACGAGGGAAAGCCATTGCCGTATTTGAAACATCGTAGCGAAACAACAAAAATGCATTACCACGCGTGGGCGTGAAATAAACAAGATTCACACGCTGCAGATGGTCTTACCGTCCTCCTCTGAGCTCCGAGTGCGATGCGTTCGGCGTGTTACGACATTTTCCCGGTGCTGCGACGCATTCGTTATGCGCGAAAAAAGAATAAGAAAAATAAAACAAAAAGGCAAAAACGCATCGCTCGGGTTTTGCGTTGTCACCGAGGATTTTTCGGGTGAATAATAAATGTTTCGGATGTACGTATAATACACGATATATGCGCGGATTTGGGGTGTACGAGTGGCGCAACGAGAGTGCAACACACGTCCGGGCCAAAGATTCATATCGCGAAACCCGGTGGAAGAGTCCGAGAGTCGCGGGAGAATGGGATCGTTGTGGCCGTCTGATGCCAGGTGGAGAACGGAAAGGGTGGAAAGATGGGAACCGCGTACAATGTAACGAAGAGTGGAAAGTCGCGAGAAAGAGTGAAAGAGAGGAAAGCGACGAGGGGACTGTGAGTAGTCATTCGGTGTGGATGTCTGCATGTATATATATATGTGTGTGTGTGTGTAAGGGTGTATGTTGGGTTAGCCGAGAGAGCCCGACGTGAGGAAGAGGATGGGAAGAGAGACCGGCGGTCTCCAGCACGAGGTCGCATAAATCGTCGCAAGTCGGATTCCGGGCAGCCGAACGCAAGCCGCCATTGTCCGGACCTTTTTACCTCCCCCTTGCATCCCCATTCCTTACCTCTTCTGTTTTCCTCTCTCCGCTCTTCCGTCTCTCACACTACCGTGTGTATATGTCGTACAGCGATCCTCACTCTCCCTCTCTCTTTCTCTCTTTTCCTATATATATTTATATATATATATGTATAATGTAGTATCGCGGGTGAGCGAGCCCGGGTTCTGCACTCTTTGCATACGCTTTAAATATCACCGCGTGCCAGGCGCTTCGGTTTCTCGGTTAGAAGGAATACAAAGGAAGCGCGAATCGAGCGGCAACCGACTTGAGACCACGATAGAGAGAGAGAGCGAGAGAGAGAGAGAGAAAAAGTAAGACAGAGACGAAGAGAGAGAATCCTTTTAGCGAGGGAACCAAAGTTCGAGGCAAAGCCGAGCAAAGTAGTAAAAACGATTTTTAAAAATTCAATAAACAAAAAGATATACGAAATAATAAAATCGTTTTCTCGATCGTTTCTAACATTGGCACCCACGAAATCGTAGAAATTGTTAAATGAAGATGCACGAAAAATTAATGCCTCATTTAATTATTTGATAAATCGAATAATATCACGATCCAGTTACGTTTACGATGGTGAAATATCGTTGAACTGTCGCAATGATTCAATGGAGAATTTATCATCGTCGCTCGTCCGTAGTCAACCGGAGGTGCGAAAACAGTTAAAAAATAAATTGGAAAGGGACCGCCCGCGGGCATAACCGTGGAACAGAGCGAGCAAGTACGAAGGAGCGCCATCGAATATACACACACGATATCTGCGATCTCTAACCCGCCGTTGCTCGCTGCTGCTGCTGCTGCTGCTGTTGCTCGCTGCTGCCGTTTAGCTGTGCAACTCGCGCTGCATCGGAGAACGCGCGGTAGCTGGGAGAATCGAGCCCGGGGAAAAGAGCTTCAGAGGAACCGAGAGCAAAGAGCGACAAATACCTTTCCTCTTGGTGCTCCGCCAGGTCTCTAATTGGCCGCGGTTCCTGCTGCAGCAACCGATTCTTTAGACCAGATTCCGCTTGGAGAATCGTTTCGTACTGCAGAGATACTCGCCGCAATATATATATATATATATATATCTATACATACATCGCGAGCAAATATATACATATATTACGTTTGCCTTCTCTGATTAGCGTCGTTTTGTAGCCACGATATAAATTTAATTTCTCGAATCAATGATTTTGCATGAGCGAGAATTCAGAACATATCCATCAGTCGGGTAGGTCTCGAAATCCCGAATCTCATTCGGCCGAAAACCATCTTCACGCGGTACAACGCGTGAAGCGAGCTACGCCACTATATCTATACATACGTTTTCGGCAGAATGAGATTCTGGATTTCGAGACCTACCCCATCAGTCGACTCTCACCGACGATCTACGTGTTATCGATTATTGAGACAAGTACTTTCGTAATTATCAATTTTATCGTTTCGTCGTCGAACCAGAAATAGCAGCTTCCTTCGTGTACAACGGCGAAATCTCATTGTACCTCTTTAACTCCCTCATCAATGATAGCAAAGCATATGATTCCGCAATGGAACGAAATTATTCTATCAACGTGATCATCGCAACCTCGAGCGAGCTCCTCGCACGTTTTCCATTTCTTTCTTTCCTCATTTTTTCTCCCAAACGTGCATCATGCATCGTGCATTTCGTTGCAAAGAGGATTCGTAAATTTCGTGGTTCTCAAGGTAGCCGGAGTGCACGAAGCGCATGCATAACGTTCGAAGCGAATCGTAATTCGAAGCAGCAACGCCAGCAGGAGCACAGGAACAACAGCAACAACAGCAGAAGCAGCGCAACATCAGCAGCGGTTCAACCTTCCGGCGCGCGCGACCACGCGCCGAGCAGATCCGCGAGAGATAAGACGGCGGCGACCGAGACCCGGGACTTCCCTGGTATCTCGGTATAACTCTCGCTTCCTCCCTCGCTCACGTTCGCTCGCTCGCTCTTTCGCCCGGCATAATCTCGCTCCGGTCCTTTCCTCTTGCCATCCTCCCGGAGCTTCTCGTCCCTCTCTATCTGCGCTTCATAATCTCGAGAACTTTCGTTCTCAGTCCGCAGCGTCAGCGAGAGAGCAACAGAGCGGTTAGCGTATGCATGGCATGACTCGCGTGCGCGCGCGAGCGCGCGTGCGGGTTCACTTGCGATAAGTGAAGTCTCTCTTACCCGAGTTATACCCGACGGATTCTCGTCGCAGTCACCCCAGTTCACCTCACCGAGCTCAACCTCCAAAACAAATAAATAAATAAATGAATAAATAAATAAATAAAACAATGCCAAAGTTTCTCTGGCACGTAAAATAGTATACTTTTTTTTCTTTTTCTTTTCCAAACGCGCGAGAGTATACGACGTTGCGACAGTTGGAAAGAACGAAAATCGCGATTCCCGTCGGGGGCATTAAAATTCGCGCGAGAGGGACGTATCGCAGCGAGACACGAGAGCTTACCTCGAGCATCGCTTGCGCCTCGGGGACGAGAGATCGAGGCATATATGCAAAATCTTCGACCAAAAAAAGAAAATAAAAAAAAAAAACACCAACCACGGAAAATAAGATAAATAAGGATGAAAAACCGAAAAAAAAAATGAAATAAAATAACGTTGGAGCCACGGGATCGTTCTTCCAGACGTATGATAATCCCAGCTGCTCCTACTGCCGTTGGCCCACCGAGAATAGTCGCGCGGCTCTCGGAGAAGCGCGCACCGCGCGCACATATCCCTCTCTATATCATTTTCGACGTCGGCTGTTTATTGCCGGTTGCAAATCGCTACTCGCGACCTCGTGCGAGCCTCCGCCGAGGCCTCTCTCTCGCTCACTCTCTCTGCCCCGGCCGCGTCTTTCCACGATGCACCGGCCCCGGGGAGATGCACCGTTCGCTCCGTCCAGCCGCGCTATGCGAGCCGGGTGCTCTTTCTTGAAAAGCAAACGTCCTCGCGTCCTCGCATCCTCTTCGTCGTCGTTGTCGTCGTAGTCGTCGTCGTCGTCGTTCTTCGGTAAAAACGTGCGAGAGTCCGAACGGGCTTCGAGATGTCGAGCTCCGGTGCTGCCCCGATGGTGGTGCTGGTGCTGCTGGTGGTGCACACGGTCGAGCTTCGCGTTTTTCTTCATCGCGATAGGATCTCCCGTGCGCCTTGTGCGCGACGAGGAACGACAACGGCCGGACCGTGGGGTGGCCCGGATGCGTTTTAACGGACTTCACGGTCGGGGCAGGCACGGTTGGGGACTGGCGGGGAGGGCAGAGGGTGAGCGGAAGGAATACATAACCGCGAACGCGTCGACCTTTTCTAGAACGAGACGACACGAGGAAGGTAAACGAGATACGAGATTTGATAATGAAATTGTCGCAGAAGTGATGACGACCACGGAGCTTTCGTCAGCCACGAGGGAGGTCCGGTGAAACCGACGTTTATTTCTCGTGAAAATGATAGTGAGAGGAGACGCAGAACCGCGAACACACGGGTTGGAATTCGTAGGCGATCGTAAGTTACGATACAACGGCCCGCAACGCGCCCTATCTCTCGCCTCTCTGCTCCTCGACTACCATTTCCCTCGAATAATATCATGTCTTGTACACGAACTATGTGTACGTTATCTATAGCTACATCGTGGACTTTATATATATGTATAAGTGTACGTACGGCGATCTACGCCTTTCCTTCCAGCATCGTTGCCACGGGGCCAGCAGTCGCTTGGTACTCGATTCTAACCCGAGGCCGGCAATCCTCCGGTACTCTCCGCCAGTCGATGATCTATCGACGGATAGATAGCCTGGGATAAAGTCGGGAGTTTGGATGTGTATTAGGTACCGTAGCACGTCATGGACTTGTAATACGAAGAGAGAGAGAGAGCGGAGAGAGGAAAAAGAGAGAGATAGTGAGGGAGAGAACTTACGTGAAGCACGCACGCGCGAGCCTTGATCGGCGAACGCACCGACCGACAGCACGCGGAGGTTTACAGGCGTGCAATTATTATTTCTCCATTGTTATAACCGAGAGTTTATAACAGAACTCTGCAACAGAAGCGGCAAGTACACGTCGGGAACTGAACACTAAGAGTACGGAAGAAGAAACCGAATGGCGATCCTGAAGTCGTGATCAAAATGGCCGCTGTGTTTAGCTTCCAAGATTACCGATAGACAGCGCCGTCTATCGACCATCAACCCAATTTGACCTTCGCCGTTTCCCGGCGATCGGTTGGGAAAATTCGAGCGAGTCTCATAAGCCAAATGGTTGACGGCATCAAGGAAGCTGGATAACGGGAGATCGAACTTGCTTCGTTTCGGTCTGGAACCGAATCCGAGATCCGAAACTGAGTTTCATGAATCAAGTAGACAGCATTGCGTTCATCTTTTTTCGCTAGGATGTAACCTTCACGATCGAAATGAAACTTTTGGTATCAATCGTCGATATAAGAATGATTCGCGCAAAGCAAAGCGCGCAGGACATTCGTTGACGATAGAGAAAGAGAAATGTAAGAGAGAAAAAGAGTGAGAAATTAGATCGAAACGGGACAGAGGGCTCTGATAGGTCTTGTAGCTGATGCAGACGGCGGCGATGGTGGCGTGGGGACCCACATGAGCGACAGCGTGCCTTTACCATCGCACTGTCGCTTCTTCATCGCATTCGTCGCGTCGCTTGACGCTACCTCTGTCTTCCAACTAATCGTCGTTATTTAATTACAAGATGCGTTTTTCGCTCGGGATCCGGAGAGGAGAAGCTATCGCAGCATCCTCGACGACCGCATCGCCACTATGCCATTATAGCACATTCGATTATCGTCCCGTGTGCGGCTAATCGACCACTTTTGAAACTTGCTTTTTTTTTCTCAGCTGATATTTTTTGCTATCATTGTACCTAACGGAAAGAGAGCTTTACAATTTTTTCATAATTTTTTGGCGATCCGTTTTCAGGTCACGATTTTTTCAAAAATTCATTTTTTTTTTTCGCATGCTTATAACTTTATGAAAAATTGACTTAGCGACATGGTCTTTTGTCGAAATTCGTATTTTTTTAACATATTTTCTTCGAAAAAATAATGAAAAATTCTTAATTAATATTTCTAACGTTATTCATCAATTTATGTGAAAAATTTGTCGATTTGACGATGATTACTATTTTTATTTTATTTTTCAAATAATTTCTAGATGAGCCGCAATCAATTCAATAATTTTTCCCACAGGTCCCATCATGGGATTTATATATATATTTTTCGATATGATATATATACTTTCCGTAATTTTCGATCTTTTTTTCGTGAATTTGGATTTTTCATCCAGCCAAGTCAATTTTTCTTGAAGCTATGAGCGTTCAAAAGAAAAAAACAATGAATTTTAAAAAAACATATCGCGAAAACGAATCACCGAAAAATCATGAAAAAATTATGAAGGTCTCTTTTTGTTGGATACAATAACATAAAAAAGTTTCAGCTGAATCAAAACCTGCAAGTTCAAGAAGTACTCGATTCCCAGTGGAATACCTCAAAGAAATACGAATGCGGCGACAACTTCCACAGCCAATTATTATTGACCAAAACAAATCCTTGCAATGGCATACTAATATCAACGGTATTCTCTAAATCATCATCATAAAGTCAGATTAACAGTGTTTTGTGCAGTAAGATTCAAAACCGTCCGTGTATTAAAAGCATATATATATATATATTTAATCCCTTTCTGCTTCTCCAGACGCTCTCCGTATGATTTTTTAGATTCGTTCAGCGGTTAATTTTTTTTTTCGGGTTCTTTCAAATTTTTTTTCGACTACGTTCGCGTATCCGCGAAGCAATATTCCAATCAATTATGAGAATAGCGTGCTTATGTAAATGCACAGTCTCGTAGGATATGTCGGAGACGGGCTTCTCGTCTGGTTTTTCTTGTGGATGGACGGTTTTTTTTTTAAATTCATTTTTTTTATAAATATTTTCTCTTCTGCTTCAAACGATCGATCGAAACGTTTACTGCTGCGGACCGAGTTCTCGAGGATAATCCTGAGTTTTAGGAGAAACCCCGGGCGACGAGCGAGGATCCTCGTATCGCGACGATTAAAAAAAAAAAAAAAAAAAAGTTGCGTCCTCGACTAGACAGCTACGAGGATTTCGACTTTGCCGGACGAGGACCAATGTGTTTCTCTTTGCCTCTGATACATTTCCCATCCAAAAACATTTGAAGGAAGGAAAGTTCCATCGTCGAATGGCATTTCAAGTGATAAATACGTATATTGGGCAGACGCTAAAATTCAAAGGCGGGTCGAAGAAAACGAGGAGAAACTCGTAAAATAAGATTTTACAATTTACGACGAAAATATAATTATTTTTATGATGTGATAATATTATTAATCAGTATCACATAATTTATATGCGATACTGTATTTATATTTTTTATGCATTTTTTATTATAAAATAATTTTATGATTCAACTCGTTCGAGAAATTTTTTTATATGAATATAATATTATGCAATAATTTTTATTAACGTCAAAAAACCGTGTTCGGTTGATCGTAAGAATCTAATCTGATCTGAAACTCCCTGTAGTCCGCTGATTCTTATGTTTTCGCGAAAGGGCAAAACGATTCGAAGGATTTTTATGATACTCGCGTCGATCTTTCCTGCGTGTGGATCAGATCGTATGGGTGCGACATCCAGTCGAAGTAAGCTAACACAGTCGAGGTTGAAAAAAAAATAAAACAGTCATAATAATACGAGAATTCCACAATCCGCGATAACCGATTCTCGCGAGGCTCCCAAATGTCCAAACAAAATTATTTTACATTCCATTATCGAATCCGGCTGACGATATTCACTCGTCCCGAGATACCTGCGAGAGATAACATCGACCGATATATCTCGTTCGAGAAACAATAATTGTGACGATTCCCACATTTATGATTATTTCACTTTACACTGCGGAACAAAACAAAAACAAGACGAGTCGAAATCGTTAAAGCTCCCGACAATCCCACTCGATTCCGATTCGATTTATGTATTATATATTCGCGAAATTATACCGTCCGAGAAAGAAACAATTTTTCGCAAAGCAAGCGTCGATAAAATGTTTTCATTAATTAATTTTTTTTTTCTTCGATTTCTCCATTGACTATAATCCATCCGCCCTCTCTCCCCGCTCGCATTTCGCGTTACGAGACGAGACAGACGTGCGTCGATCGAACCGTCTTGGAATTTTTATCGTTTCCATGACGATCGTCTGGCGATGAATTCTCGTTTCGGTCCGGAGACTTCATAGAACCGAGAGCGAGGAAACAAGATGTTTTCCGTTTCTTCTCCGCAAATAATTAGACGCACGCAACGAGACTACGTCGCGTCGCAATAGGGTTGGGTTCCAATCGTCGAAGCTGTAACTCGTCTGGCTGCCCGTGACGTTCGATTAAATATCACGCTAGTTGTCATTTGCTGCCGAAGGTAGTAAAATGACTCTCTTTGCTTTTTCTCTTTTCTCTCTTTTGTTTTCTTCGATTTTATTTCATTTTACTGATATACGCGGTGTACGGAGTGTTGCACGCGCCGACGTATCCGGTGAACCGGGCTCGGCTGGCGCGCACATATGTATATCGAGAAAGTTGTACATATGGGTACATATGGAAGATACAATTACACATACGCTACAACACGGGAAAACGACTACACCGAGACTACGACTACTACTACGATGTTTCGTCTGCAGCGGCCTCTACTGTTGCTGCCGTTGCCGCTGCTGCTGCGGCTGCTGCTGCGGCTGCAGGTTCTCTGTTCCCACCCAAACAGGTTTATACGCCGGTTTAAAAGAGAAGTCGACTATCTCTCTTCTCTCGTAAGATCTATGAATACTCAGCGAGTACGCACGAGCGCACGTACATAGCACACGTAACGTTTTGTGCTTACTATAATATCGATATACCGTCCCGAAGTCCAACGACTGAAATCCTTTCGAATCATTGGATTTCTCATCAACATCGGTTGTTTTTTATATTTTTCGGTATCAATTATTGTGTTTTATTTTATGGTTGTCGGAAACAAAAATTGTCACCGAGGTTTTGGTTGATTATTTTTTTTTTTTTTTGCATTGTCCAAAGTCCTTAAGTTATTCAATTATTTTGTCTTCATTGAGATTATTGAGAAATCATTGAATTATTTAGGTTATTTAGGTTATTGTTGATAATTATAATCAGTATTACAATTTTACAATGATTATGCCAATTTTCTTATTATTGTTATTATTTATCATTCCTCGATCACTAGTAGAAATTTATAGAATCGTATGAAATTATTCCCAGAACAAGTTTTGCCAATTTTAATTTGATAAATTGTCTTATACGTTACTGAATCCTGACCAAATCCCATAAATCCCGATAAAAATTGCTGCAACCTCCACAAAACTAATTCCCCAAGTAACTATCTAATACTTCGCATGACAGAAAAATGTCTTACATCCAAAAAAAGTTACAAAATTGTTATCAATGCTTATAAAATAATTCCAAACCCTCCAAACCATTTCACGAACCGCCAGATAAAAAAATGTAACACAATAATATAGATAACAAAATATAAAGATACATCAAATTAATGAACAATCGAACAAACGAAAATTGCTCATAAACATCGTAGCAATGAACCAATACGATAATATGGGTCGACTGCCGTTGGTGTGACAACGCCGCTGGTTTCTCAGTCCCACGTAGTTGTCGTCGTCGTTACAGACCGCGGCTCGGTAGGACGAGATTTTTCGAATCGTCGAAATTTGCAAGCAATTTGTCTTCGTTACACCCACGTGGCACCCCGGGGGGACATCTCGCGCTCCGCACGAGGCTCTCATCCCTGACTGACCTTTCCCGCTCCGTCTCACCATCCGCGGTTCTCGTTCCGTCTCGTTTCCACGACGTTGGCCGCAGCACGAGATCGGGGGAATCCCCTTCTTCGTGCACGTGAGAAAAACTCTCTCGTTCTTCTCGTTCGTCGTGCGTTCGCCGTTGCTTCTGCTCCCGCTGCTGCTGCCCAGCGCCGCAATTGTAATTTATTCGGTCGATAAATACTCTCGGCACCATCGGGAGAGAACACATCTCCCTCCCTCTCGTGCCCCCCCCCCCCCCGCGTTCCTCCGCTCCGTAGCCTTCAACTCGCGTCTCCGCGAGGGTCGAGAGCGCGCGGGCTCGTGGATAATCTCACGAGTAAATGAGTCCGTACGAGCGTTGCCACGTAGTGCAATGAGAGACACCGGCGATGGTTATGGAACGATGATACGAGTTGTAGTAGAGAAGCGCAGCGGGAATATTAATATAGGGGAGGAGCGACGGGGGTTTCGCGCCATCGTTCGTACCTTTCGTCTTGATATTATACGAAGTTGGTTAATACACAACCACGAACGTTATATTATATTTTTCCAATCGATCTTCAACCGGGCAATGACAAGTTGTACACATTCCCCGCTGTTAATCCGGGACTTTCGCGGTGTATACGCGCATATTACACGCTCGCGCACACACGCGTAAGCTCATGCGCGCGGACAACGAGTAGAACGTCGCATGTGTACGTATACCGTGACGCGGGAATTTGAACAGGGGTGTCGTGTTATCTCAAGTAGCTGTTGGCTGTTACAAGAACGTTAAGCCGTATCTGCGTATACCCACGGATTCATTTCTTCTGTCTCGAACAGACAGCGGCTACGAGCCTATCATCCTCGTAAGCGTATGGGTACGTGTGTATGAAGCGAAAGTTATATAGTTACGGGTGATTGGCCGTGCGCGGGTGCGCATAGTGCGTGCGATCAAGGGGCTGAGCATGGGGCGACTCCTTCGACTACTATCTGGCGAGCGCGGCCCGGCGTGACTGCCGCGCGACTGTTTATACACATTGCTTCCATCGTTTATGGTGGAAAATATACGCGGACGAAAGAGAGAGAGAGAGAGAGAGAGAAGGAGAGACGGTTAGATAGAAGGGGAAATGGCAAGGAACGAGGACGGACCAGGGGAGTATATAAATAGCAGTCTATAAATTATGCCGTCCACGTACTCGACCGAGTACCATCTTTAAGGGACTCGGGCCGAACAGCCGATGTCACCCGATGTCAGAGAGACGACGACGACGACGACGACGACGAGAACGACGACGATGAGGAGGATCACGTCGAGGACTCGTCTCCCGATATCGTGGAAACGAGAGAATCTTCAATCCCTGCGTGTGCATCCTTCCTTCCTCTTTTCAATCCGACTGTATCTACTTCCCCGACTTCCACGTATGCCTATGCCTATACATATATATCTATGTATGTATACATATATAGTTTCGCGTCTGCCGCGGGATTCTACCCGCGAATCTCTTTTCCATTTACCCACCCTCGTTTGCTCCGTGTGTACACGCAGCATGATCAACCCGACAGACTATTCGCCAAGTTTTTATCACCGTCGTCCATAGAGACGGATTAATAAAAACGAGACGCAGACGGAGAACTGCGCGCACTTGCGTTGCCCCGTGGCGAAGATACGGGACCAGGAGGGTTACTGTAGCGAGACCGCGAGAGATGCGTTTCGCGACGTAGACGCGATGGACCGATGGAAAAACGAGCCCGATCGATAGTCGATGGAATCGATCGAAATGCATCGACTGCAACGACGAACGAGCGGCTGAGCCGTAGGTATACATATAACCTGTCTCTGCACGAGCTCGGGGACGCGTACTACACACATGGATTCCAATTGCAATAACACATCGCCGCTTATATATAGATGTACATACAATATTTATATGTATGTGTGTGTGTGTGTGAGTGTACGTGCGGTTACTGTCTGGCCGGACGCAGGGAGGTGACTATGGAGGACGCGTTATAGGAAACTGAAACATAAATAATAGCTGAATTATACAGATTGCGATGGACTCCCGCGCACCATGGAGCGTTTTCGTTCTCGCGTGAGAGTAATGGATGATGGATGATGTTATAGATGAAACGCTGGCGGGTCGATATACCGACGGTTCGATCAGGAATATCGATGGTTTTCCTTGACCGTTCGTGATCTCGCTACATCGAGTATATGTATATATCCTATGTATACGTATATGTACGAATGTACATATATATGGTCGCGTATGTGTATCGCGCATTGTGCGACCGCTCTACAAGGCCTGGGAGTTATCAAATAATAGTCGTTGGGTTCGAAACACCGCAGCCGTATTCTTACCGACAATGTTCTTTTGTTTCAGATAAACTTCCGAGCAGATTCTACTTAGTGTCCGGCGAGTTGGACTTTACGATGGATCCGATAACTGGAATGCTGCGCACCCGAGTGCCGTTGGACAGTGAGCTCCGTGATAGCTACATCTTGAGCGTGGCGATACGCAATGGAATGTCCGTTGGTTACTGTCAGGTGAGTTTCTCACCAATGAATTTACATTTTTTTCGGGGGTTGGGGAGGGTTTGTTGATTTCTTTTTTTTAATAATTTTTTTAGAAGGGAGAAATGTGATTGATCCACGTTTTCCGTTTGTTTTCCAGACTACATTACGATTATTTATCTAATTAGCAGTAGTAAACGATAGCTTATTGACAATACATTGAACAACTATTTTTCTTCTTCGCACGTATGTGGTTTGAAAATTATTGAGGTCTTTCGGGATAAAAATTAAAAAGTCGCCAAAATTCTTGAAATTTGAAGAAGGATAGTTCTTCATGGAATAATGATTCATACATTTTTCCGCAATTATTTGCTACTTTAGTTAACACGGTCAACCACACGCCAATATCGTCGAATTCGACTTCAATTATTATTAAAAATGGTAAATCAACATTTCGCAGTGTCGATTCATTATTAATTCAGCCATTCGTGAGACTAAACACGTACAACATGATCTAGACTTGTAAATCGACGATTCGCCCATTTTGGACAAACTTATTGCGTGACGATCTATCCAGCAAGACCTTCAATCATAGTTTAGCAACATATTACCAATGGTCCGAGTCCTTCAGCCCAATTATCCAATCATCAAACGTAATCATGTATTTCCAATGAATCATCCAGGTGGAAGTGACGGTCGAAGACGTGAACGACAACCCACCGTCGTTCCCAAACGGCAGCGTGCGAATATCGGTGGCGGAGTCACATCCGTTACACTCGCCGATTTACGTTGCGCACGCTACCGATCCGGACGCGAGCCAATCGACGCCGATCCGTTACGTCCTCGCCCAGAACAGCAACAATCTCTTCGGCATCGATCCGCGTCTCGGTGAGCTTTATCTCGCCCGAAGATTGGATTACGAGACCCAGCAGAGGCACAGCCTCTTGATAAGCGCCCTCGACGATGGCGGCCTCTCGGCGAATCTTAGCCTTCGCGTGGAGGTTCAAGACGTGAATGACAACCCCCCGGTGTTCGAGAGAAACGAGTATCACGTGGAGGTAACTGAGGGCGCCAGGCTCGAGTCTCAGGTGAGAAAAATCTTCATTACACGCCCGTCTACCGGGGATTTGTTTATCGAGATCTTGGGTGCGTGACCCAACGTGAAGGATAGTCATGAGGTGTTGCGATCACAATGCTTCGGAAACGTTTGTGAAATGGGATCCTGAAATGTTTCTCGGTGACTTCGATAAGTGCCGCGGTTCGAGTTCTACGAGCCACGTGCTGAGAGGGGCAATAGTCAGGTTTTTTATGCCTGAAAAACTAATAATCTATGATAAATCGTTAGGTCGTAAGATTTTTGTATCGGATATTGCAATATAGAAGGTCACGCAGTGAATAATTTGATGCAAATAAGCCTTGTTTCGACTCGAACTTCGTTTGTCATTGAATCATTGAACCATCAGGGGTTTCCCTAGAGACCATTTTTTAAAGGGTTAGGCTTATATCGAAGTCATCGCGGCTCGGAGCCTTTATCTCCGTTCGTAGATTGGTAACCACTTGAGGGAATCCCCGGAGCACACCTTTTTTTTTATTTGCAATGTATTGGCGGAAATTTTTTAGAAAAATTAGCGTTTGTCCTTTAGAGCTCGTGGAAAATAATTCTATTTTTTCGAATCAAATGGAACTGGTAGGGATTGAAGAAAAATAATAATCAGATGGAAGGAATGCGGAATTACGGGAATTCCTTCACGAGGTGTCCAAAGTCGTTAGTATATAGTGATCAAACTAGAGTCAAAACTAAATCGGAATTGACCGACAACTACCGGCAGAGACTCCTAAGGCCGCTGATTCTATCAGGCGATGGCCAGATCCTATCCTGGCCGTCTCTAGGTTCTTACCATCAACTTATAGATATGGAAGAAGAGAGAGAGAGAGAGAGAGAGAGAATAGAATAGAATAGAATAGAATAGAATATAATAGAATAGAATAAAATAGAATGACGGTTTTATTTCGTACTCTGGTGCTGAAGCCCCCTAAGAGTACCGTGCCACAACAATTAATTAATCACACAGAAAAACATGTTAAAAATTAAAATTAAATACAATTCAATACAAAAAAGAGAGAGACAGAGAGAGAAATGTTCAGAACCATCCTAGTCTCCTCTCTCTCTCTCTTTCTCTCTCTCCCTCTCCCTCCCTCTCTCTCTCTCTCTCTGCATTGCGATATCACTTTCCTCGCAGCATTAGCAGCCCACATCTATACGTCGATGGTTCTTCCCCACCGGAGCGCCACTTGTGGTCACATTCTCGAACAATCCAGTATACCGTTTCACGTACACATTTTCTTTATGTTACTTCGCTCCGAACATAAAATTCACGCGGCTCGTACGTACAACCGCAAAAGACTAAAAACCTTCTTCGCTGAGAAAAGCCAACACGAGGTAAAGTCGCGAGAGGATGGGTTTCATACGTGCGCGAGGAAGAATGTTTGAAACCGATTCGCTATGAGTAAGACCGAACCGGTGCGAGTTAACAACCTTTCGCCTTTACCACGTTTCTACGTACGTTCTTCTCTTCCTCGTCGTCCTTCACTCCGGATACTACGTCCACATCTGTCTTTGTCCCGACGATCTCCTCGGATGCGTAATTTCATCCGGGACAACCAGGAAGAGAGCCCGCCGCCGCGCCTCTCGCTCGCAAACCCGCTATAACCCTGCCAAGTCGCGCGACTTTACCCAACTATTCGCGCCAATCGCCTTTCGTACGCCCACCTTCTTTATGCCTCTCGTGCATTTCCCCGTCCTCGCTCGAACGCGGATTGAATGAAAAAAAAATAAAATAAAAATAAAAAACCAAAAATAAATGAATAAAACTAAATAAAAATGTAAAGACGACGACTGTACGCATGCGATCCGATCGCGCACCTTACTTCGATTCCGTTACGAGCACCGGAGCCTCTCGACTCGCAATACCGTTCATTCAGCCGAGCTTTCACCGTCCTATCGTCACATCCACCCGCGCCCCGTCCTCTTCTTACCCGTTGCCGTTGCTGCCTGGCTTTATTCGTTGCACAATTCATTACTCTGCCTTCGAACGGTATTGGGGAGGCCTTAAGGACACTTGTACTTGAAGCGCCGAATTAATACGGAGTACGAAAGTATTTTGGACTTGGCAGATGTCAAAGTATAAAGTACCTTTCCACTTGGGAGTTGGGAAAAGTGAGAGTACGAAGTAAATTTTTACTCTGAGCTTGGCAAAAGTTGGAGTACAAAGTACATTTTTACTTTGGACTTCGCGAACGTGGGAGTACGAAGTACTTTTTCACTTTGGACTGGACATAAGTGGGAGTACAAATTAAATTCGTACTTTGAACTTGGCAAACGCCAAGTACATTTGTCCTTCGTACTTCGGAGCTCTTCGAGTACAAATTTGCCCATCGCTGCTTCCAAATCATGGTTCCGTGATCGTCGTTGATCAATCAATCACAAAGTCCTCAAATTTGTGTAACCATATTGATGGATCGTTCGAGAGGATCCCACGTGGCGGGGCTAACGCGCGCACGAGGAAGCTCCGATGGGTTTGAAATGGGTTTTCTGTTTGAAGATCTTCGATGCCCGGCTGTGTGTCACTCCATTAATACGGACTGACGGCAGGCCAAACGGCCTGTGGAGAGAGCCCACAACCTTACGTTCCGTCTTCTTCCCTTTTCTTCTTTTTCTCCATCGGCCCTACACCCGAGCTTTTTGTATCCCGGTCTTTGCGCCGGTCGCGCGTGGTAGCCCCGGCCAGTGAGAATGTTTGGAATTGTTTGAAAACCTCTCGCACGCCCCAGTGGTAATGATCCTTCTGACGTCAAAGGAAACGAGCGTGCATCCAGACGTTGCACGTTTTAACACAAAGACACGTGGAACGTTGGAGACTTTTTATTTATTTTCCTTTCTTTTTTCGTTTCTATTATTTTTTTTTCTCAATCTTCCACGGTCTCTCTGGTCCGATGGTTGCTATTGTTCGCGAAAACCAAAGACTAGAGGAGTTCGAGACCCCGCGCGCGCCCTTAAACAGGACCGGTTATTCATCGGTGGTGCGTCGCTTATCCCAGTGCCATCCCCTCGTCTTAGATTTCATCGACCGGTGCAATACCGATGTTTGCATATAATCGCCCGATATTATACGCGCGTATACACACGGATATGTATATGTGCTCGTTATATAAGATCGTAATAAATTTTTGCAGGTTCTTCAAGTGACGGCTCTGGATCTGGACACGGGAAACAATGCACGTTTGAGCTACCGTCTGAAGGGCTCGAACGCATTTCGCATCAGTCCGAACACGGGTTGGATATATCTGGCCCAGTCTCTCGATCGCGAGACCGTCGACCGTTACGCTCTGACCGTTCTGGCAACCGACAACGGATCACCCGCGGCAACGGCCAGCGCCTCGGTTCTCGTGATGGTTCTGGACGATAACGATAACACGCCCCGATTCGACAAGGAATTTTACGGTTTCGAGCTACTGGAAAATCTACGGTCCGGGACTCTCGTCGGTAGCGTGAGCGCTACCGATCCCGATCTCGGGAAAAATTCTTTGCTGAGATACTCCGTGGTTCAGGCGAACAGCAGCTTTGCCGTGAATCCGGATACAGGTGAGAAAACGCGAGAGAAATGAGTATATGTGTAGAATCTATATTTTTATATAAATTATATGTGGTATAATACATTTTAATTGTATATAAATATATGTGTATGCATAAAGACCCAATTTGAAATAATGAACAGTGAGAATGATAATATTATCAATATAATAATAATAGTATGAATAACGATGATAGTAATAATAATAATAATTATTATTATTATTATTATTATCATTTCCGTGATAATAATAATAATATATAATAATTATTTTTCAGAATAATAATAATAATAATAATAATAATAATAATAATAATAATAATAATAATAATAATAATAATAATAATAATAATAATAAATACTATTAATAATTATTATATTAATAATAATAATAATCATTATTAATAATTATTATATTAATAATAATAATAATCATTATTATTATTATTAATAATATTAATATTAATATATAATAATATCAGCTATTATTATTATTATTATTTTAATTATTATAATTATATATTATTATCATTATTGCAGAAATAATAATAATAATGATTATTATTTTTATTATTATTATTATTATTATTTTATATTAACCCTTGGCGGTCCGTTGGCTCCGCTACGGGAATAAAGAAAATTCCAAATTCTAATTCTAAATTTTGAATAACTTATAACTCATCAATAATTTCGGAATTCCAACGCACGGAGTGCCAAGGGTTAATACATACCTACAATAGATATGTGTACATTCATTTCTTTATCAATATTTATATTATCCGTCGAGTAATCCATTAGAAAATTCACGAGGTCGCGTCGTTCTAATAACGAGGGGAGTAGCGATAATAATCGGGAGGAAAAGCTCGCGTGCTTCGGAAGGGCTTTCTCGTGGGATAATCAAAGGTGAAACGAGTACTAGAACGTTTAAAGATGCCGAGGGTTCGGCAACGCGCGGAAGTAATCTCAAGGCGATTCGTCGCACGCGGATGAGCCCGAGCAATAATCCGATAGCCATTATATTCCTGCTGAGTGGCTCGCTCACGCTGTCTTCCTCTTCGTCTCTTCATTCTTCTTCTTCTGCTCTCCTTCTCTCTTCTCCTCCTCTCTCCCTCTTTCTCTCGTCCACTTTCTCTCTCTCTCGTACTATCCCACACCGCGAAAAAGAGACGGAGGGCGGGTTTTAACGACGCGACTGGAATTCGTTTTGAGGCTCTCATCCACGAATGTACGCATGCACGTATGCTGAACGCTCTCTGCGCTATATACATACGTATGTGTATATTCATACACTTGTGTGGATATACATGTATATACAATACTTGTATAATATATGACACGTAACGAATTTTAAACGCCGGTATTTCGGGTTTGATGAAAGAAATTGTGCTTCACGAGGTCGAGAATATAAAATACTCGGATACGTGCATACTTTTATGAAAAATAAAAAATTTAGTTGAACCGAAACGAGGATGAGATTTGATCGCTGGACACAATTGTAGACGGGGATAGCGATCTGGCATTCCTCGACGAGTGCTCGGCGATTGTCACGGGTTAGAGATGTTTTTGTTTCTGAGGAAAATAGACGAGCTCTTCTTCATCATCTCTTCATCATTTTGTCTGTTTTCTTAAAAAAACATCCAACAATTATTAAAAACTTAAAAACATGTTTTCGACTGAAAAGAACGATGAACGATAATGAATTGATAAGTTTCAGTTGGATTCAATGCAAGTAGATGAGTAGGAAAAGTGATGAATGCATGAATAGGGTTATCAGGGCGATATTTATATTTTCTGCAAACAACGATTTAAACTAGTCAAACATTAAAAAAAAAAATCAAATTGAAATTAACATAACAACTGCGGAACCTCTTGAAAAAGTTCAATAGGGCTCAAATTCGGCCAGACGTTTTCTCATAATATCTATCTCATATCTGCAACCTGCCGTGATTTTTTTTTCAGTAACACACTCTAATACGTCATTCGTAAAACAAATTTCTCCCTCTTTTCAACCGCATCCGGCCATTATCGTTATTGCGAAAATAGAAAACTCGAAACGAACAATCGATCCCGGACTTTTGCATTCCACGTCGTCGTTTCCGATCGCCGCACCGATCTCTCGAGTAGCTCGTCACGCGTTTGTACGTACGTATCTCGCTTGTACGAGCAGAGCGAGTAGACGCGGGGTCGAGAAGGCGCCTTCGCCGCGGCAGGAGCGTGCCCGGAAT
>OZ020165.1:16039168-16099762 GCA_963971145.1 Sussaba pulchella
AATAACGAGGAGAGTAGCGAAAATAATCGAGAGTAAAAGTTCGAGGAATATAGATGGAATTTCGTCGGTGAAGAATACGGATACGATGACTCTCCTTATTTTTCTTTTTTCTCCCCCCTTCTTTTAAATTTAATTTAATTTCTATTTTTCGCTTTGGTTTGATCCCGAGCGAAGAAACCGATACGCGACCGTGGTTCCCGCGAGTTCCTTTCCAAATATTGCGAGCGAAGCGACAGAAGTGAGTAGCCGAGGAGGGGGAAGGGTCGGGCATTCGTGTATAAGGCATTCGCGCACGACGACGACTACACGAGAAATGCATTAGCACGCGCACTACTACACTTTTTATTGTCCCCGCGCCGGACCTACGTCGGGTCCGCGCGGTTTTGCGGATTTCGCAGGATTCTCCGGCGAACTCCCGAGGACGGAATCGTCCTCGACGGAATTGGAAACCTTCGCGTACCTACGAACGTTATTTCACGTAGATATTTCGCCGCAGGCTATTGAAAAAGACGCACGACCGAAATAATCGACAAATCTCGCGTCGTAGATTTTCTTCTCGGACGACGACACGGTTGACCACCGATGGGCTAATGTTGTTTCCGTTTTAATTTCGTTAAAGGTGAAATCACAACGCGAGAACCGCTCGACCGTGAGACGAGAATCGTTCACGAGTTGGTTCTGGAAGCTCGGGATCAGGGACAACCTTCGAGGGCGGCGAGGGTACCTCTGAAAGTTACCGTTCTGGACGTGAACGACAATTCTCCGGAAATCGTTGACCCTCAGGGCGACGTTGTGAGCGTCAGGGAGGAACAACCAGCGGGCACCGAAGTCGCCAGGGTACGAGCTCTCGATACCGATCTCGGAGAAAACGCTTCCGTCACGTACAGCATTTTAAAAGGTATGAACGACGCAACGTTATTGGGGTATATTTTTGGGCAATTTGGAGAACATGGATTAATTGGTCGGGGTCTGGAGGACCCCACGGAATTTTTGAGTTTGAATTTGCGAACTTGCAAAAATAATGATGATGATAGTTTCAGTTTTTTTCATAATTTAGTCGAATTTTTTTTTCTCTGGAGTTTTCGTCTTTGTACTTGAAAATTAATATACTTTTTAGAGCGGACACTATCGCAAATTCTCATCTTGAAGTGTAGTATCTCAACGGTACATGAATATTTTTTTGTTGGAAAATATTCGAATTAAAAAAAGTTATTAATATTTAAGTACAAAAAAATTAATTTTCCGACATAGTTTTTCAAAATTTTTTTTTACTATTTCAAAATTATAATTCTTCCGGAGAACAAAAGCTAATTACTTCTCATTATTCTAGACTTAAAGTATCCTTAGCCGCTTTTAAAACCTCAAGATAACGACCGTTACAAAACTCCACCGCCACGCGACTGTTGACGGTTCAATCAATACCCACAAAAAAGCACATTCAAAATTTAATCACAATATCTATCCTTTAATCCCCTAGATCGCGATTCCGACGGTTACAACGTGTTCACGATAGATCCGGTAACGGGTATGATAAGAACGAAAACGGTACTCGATCACGAGGAGCGCAACGTCTACAGAGTCTCGGTAAAAGCTAGCGACGCTGGACAACCGCCTCGTCACAGTGTCCGCACTCTCAGCGTCGAAGTACTGGCACTCGCCGACAATCGTCCTACCTTTTCCAGCAGCAGTCTCACATTCAACGTAAGCATCTCAATCACCATCCTCATCTTCTCCTTCGTTATCCAAACAAATTTGCCCACGACGATGTGTTGATTCGATCGTTACGTTGAATTTTAATCGCAGGTTCGAGAAGACGCGAGTATAGGCGAACCGGTTGGTTCCGTTTCCGGTGCCGGACCGGCTGGTCGCGTTGCCTTTACTCTACATTCGCTCACGCCCTTGACGCAATTCGCCGCTTTTGACGTTGATCGAAGTTCCGGCCAGCTCGTCGTCGCTCATTCTCTCGATCGCGAAAACGTGAGCGAATATCATCTTGACATTCGAGCATTGGACACAACATCGATCGGCAATCCTCAGAGTATCGCGGTTTCCGTTAAAATCATCATCGAAGACGCAAACGACAATTCGCCATCTTGGCCGCAAGATCCGATAACCATTCGTATATCCGAAGATGCGACGATCGGTTCGACGATTTACAATTTGACCGCTAGCGATCGCGACAGCGGTGCCAATGGCGAATTAACGTACGATTTGGTTTCCGAACATCCGTCGTCCGGAAATTTCGCGGTTGATTCGCTCACGGGAGCTCTGACGCTCGCCAAACCTTTGGACAGAGAGGAACGTAGCGATTACATCCTGGTGATGAGAGCTACGGATCGCGCTCCGATGAACGATCGATTAGCGACTACTGTGACAGCGAGAATCGTCGTGATCGATGAAAATGACAACGATCCGATTTTTGTGGCCCCTGAGATCGCGAGACTTCCGGCCACTGCCGATATTTTGCCTGGTGAGGGTTTTTGATCGATCGTCAATGATTTTACGGTTTACCGGACCGGATTTACAGTATTGGAGTGGGAAATATTGACCGAGAAACGTATTTTAAGGGCTTACGTGGGGTTCAAAGGTTGGAAAGAGCGCATTTTCTATGATTTTATTTGAATATGATGATAGATTTGTCTTATGTGAACTTTTGAGCATGCAAAAGTGAAACAGTTGACTAATATTTTACAAAAATAATTGAAAAATAATGAAATTTTTAAAAAATAATTTTTTTTTTAATTTTTAATTTTATTTGAATATAATGACATAGTTATCTTATATGAACTTTTGAGCTTACAAAAGTGAAACATTGGACCAATATTTTACAAAAAAAAAATAATTAAATTTAAAAAAAATAAAAAATAAATTAAATTAAGTTACATTTTTTTTTTAATTTTAATTTTTATTTCGAAAAATTTTCACAAATTTTTCATTGAAATTGTTTGGAAATTCCGCTGCTAGGCCTTGATTTTTGGAGACCCTTTGGAAAAAAACATTCTCGCGGTAGTCAGGATCACTCATAATAGCTTTACGTAAAATCAAAAAACCAAATATTTTCTATTACCGGGTGACTATAGCTCGTGATTAACACAACATAGTGGACTATCAGATGAGAAAAATAAAAAAACATAGATTTTCCAATCTTCATTACCCCATGTAGCCCCTTAAATACACATTTTGGGATTCAACATCAGCGCCTGTTCGTAAAACTAACAATCGTACTAATCAATCCCTCCTTTTCATTCACAATCCATAGGAGCTGCGATCGTCAGAGTCGTGGCGGTCGACAAAGATTCCGGCGACAACGGACGGGTGTCCTACGTGATAACGGGCGGCAACGAGGACGGTAGATTTTCCGTGGGTTACGATTCCGGAACCCTGACGCTGATGAAACCGATGATCGGTGACGAAGAGATCGAGATAACCGCGAACGATCACGGAAGTCCGGCTCGACGATCGACCCTCAATCTGACTATGATAATGGCGACCGGACAAACCGGCGGACCTCCACGTATGTTGTTGCCATCGCCGATCGCCAGGGTATCCGAAGATTTAGCGGTCGGAAGTACGGTGCTCGACGTTGCCGGTCCGGCCGTCGCCAACGAGCAAGGTTTGTACCAACGTTATTCCGATAAATATAATCGCGCATAAATTTCTTCGGTGAAAATTGTTGAACCATCGGACATGTGCGCGTACGGAGAGCTCGCGGACGATTACATACGATGGTCATCATTCCCAGCACGAGTATTATACCGGGTGTTTCACCCAACTTGACTACCTCAAATATCTCGGCAATTATCGACGTCACGAAAAATGTTTCCAGACAAAAGTTGTATGGTGCGAAGAGGGTCATCAAATGGGACCATTTTCTTTATTTTTTTGGGTTGAGGCGCTGTGGCACGGTGAAGGTCACCTTAATTTTTTTAAGTGGTGTACGGTACATTTTTTTTTTTCAACCATCTTGTAAAGCATCGCAAACTGAATAAAAAACGTTCGGGGGCCAGAGTCGTTCAAGGTCATTCAAGATCATCCATTTTTCATTCATTTTCTATCGGTCATTATTTTCATTCATCATCATCATTCGATTTTATCATTTTTTGTGACTTCGATAATTACCGAGATATTTAAGGTGTCCAAGTTAGGTGAAACACCCGGTACACGTAATAGCGGCGGCTTATACCGAACGGCGGTGTCTCTCGGGACGTCTCTCGAAGGAGCATCCGGGAGGCTGCCGAGAGAAAAGCCGGTGGATGTACGCAGCCTCGTGGAAAAGAAGAAGAGAAGGAGGAAGATGAAGAGGAGAAGATGAAGAAGAAGACGACGGAGATGAAGAGGAAGAAGGAAAAGACGAGAGAAGAGGGAGGAGATGCGGTTGGCGAGTAGAGGAATCACGAACAATGGCCGCGTATATCATCGTGCCGGCAATCCAAGAGGGCTGCCGGACCGCGGACTACGCATAGGCAAATCACCACTCTACTCCCGGAGAAACACCGCAGTGTCCGCGTCAACCAACCTGCATCAGTAGCAAGGAACCCAGAACCCAACTCGTCGCGCGCACTTCTCTTCGTGCAACGCTCCAACCACCCTTTTTTCCGCCTTCCTCAACCCTCTTTGTTCCCCCCCGAAGCCCGCGAAAAAAATTCGCGACAAGCTTAAACGACGTTCGTTGGAATTTGAGAATCGAATGCATTATATTGCCCGACCAAAGGGGGGGGGGGGGGGGGGGAGTAACTCGCGCGTTACGTGGAATAACGCGGCAAACGCCATAGTCTTCGAAAGAAAATTCTTCGTACGACGTTCGAACTCGTTTCGAAACGAATAACTTTTATTTATACGTTGTTACGCGGTTTGTTGTTGCAGCCAATGTGAGTTTTCACATCCCCGTTGGATCGGCCGGCGATAAATTTGCCGTATCGAACAGCGGTGTCGTGTTTCTGCGGGAATCATTGAATCGCGAGGACGTTGCGCGTTATTACGTTCCGATATTGGCCAAATCGAACAAGCTGCTGGATCTGACGACGCTCGAGGTCATTGTCGTCGACGAGAACGACAATACGCCGGAATTCAGGCCGGGATCTTGTTATACTCTGGCGATTCCTGAAAATCAAGATTCGTCGGCGATTCACACCGTAGCCGCGATCGATGCCGACGAAGGCAACAACGGAGAATTGATCTACAGTATCGTTGGTGAGTTTCTAATCGTTCAAAACAAAACTAGGAGGATTATGGTTAGTTGTGCCCGTGATTAGCAGCGTCTATGGCTAGTAATTCCTACAGCTATTTATGTTTATTTTGTGTGACTTTACGAGCCGCACAAGTGACTTCCCGATTTGCGAGCACTAGTTTTGAATTATGTTTTTTTTCAAAAAACTAGAAAACTACGGTACCAAATTGGACCAAAATCTAATCAGCTCTAAGTTACAGCAGAACACATCGATTGCATTATTGATGATTCTGATCGCGTTATTACTGAACGCTTTCGAGAAATCGTTAACGAAAAATTTAATTACATACGTACGTACGTACGCACGCACGCACGCACACACATACTCAAACATTTTGCTCAAAATAGGCTAAAATAATCCCAATGACCTTAAAACGTGAAGATCTGCCGAAAAATCGATTTTCCATTCTCTTGGTCACTACAATAACTTCCCTATAAAATCGGGAAGTTAAATATACGATTTCAAACTTCACGATTCGAGGCGAAAGTTCATTTAAATGACCTTCGTGGCTTTTCTTTCAGGTGGCAACACAGGAGGCAACTTCAAGCTAGACCCAACAACCGGTGTTCTGTCAGCATCGAGTCTCGATCGCGAAACCATACCAAAATACGTTCTCACGCTTTCCGCCAAGGACAAAGGACGTCCTAGCTTGGAAGCTCGTTGCAACATAACCGTCATCGTTCTCGACGTCAACGACAATCCTCCTTCCTTCGCCATCGGCCAATACACCAACTCTCGTCAACACTCCACGACCGGCAATTCTCGTGGTCAAGATTACGCCAATTTCGGGCTTCAATCGTCCTTCAATCAGTACGGATCGTCGATGTATCCGACGAATCATCTTCCCGGAAAATATTTGGCAACCGTTTCCGAAGACGTTCCAACGGATTCGTCGGTTATAACCGTGAGAGCTTCGGATCCGGACCAAGGCGCGAATGGAAAGATAACTTATTCCGTTGCCGAAGAAACAACGTGGCTCTTCAGGGTCGACAATCTGACGGGAGTCGTCACCACAGCCGGGTAAGCTCATCCTACGCTTGGTTTTGTTCTTATTGTTTTTTTTTTTTTCAAATCTTCTTTCTTCTCTTTCTTTTATTTACACGTCCTACACGCGTACTACATTCGCCCGAACTCGAATGCACTCGCGTCGTTCTCCGTTCCGTTGCAATCCCGCAACGCCGACTAATTTCATTCTGGCGTTAATTGCCACGACCTTTATTGCTCTTACGATTAGGATCGGGGAGGAATATCATTCCGGCAGGGATACGCGAGTAGATAGAGAGAAGGGGGGCAGATATGATCGTCGTAAAATAGAGAGAAACCTTCGGAAGGACAACAGCTCGAAGTGAGAGAGGAAGATAGAGAAGCTAGAACGATTAAGGCTAGAGTGCAAGGAGAGAGTCGTAAAATTATAAAACCACTCCTTTTCCATCTCCGTCTTTCTTCGCGAGTTTATTCTCTTGGTTCTAGCTCTCCCGCTCGATTAGATGATCTCGTATGCATTACACATAGCTACACAGTACCAATGGTATATTCTCATTCTCGTGATTCCGCACGCAATAAACTCGTATCTTCTCGACCGCGGGCTCGCGAGAATGGGCGGAGGTTGGAGAGGGGGGAGGGGGAGAGGAGTGTAAGTTGAAGAAACAAGAAACGTAGAAGAAACGAGCGGTGCAGTGCACGTATGAGACAGAGTCGTTGACCGAGAAAAGACCGACCTACCGTGCTTTGGCTTCCGGCCAAGGTCGACAAAGTTGCGTATTATCACAACGATCATAATTAATTGGACAGCCCACGTGAATACCGGCTCTGTGAAATGAACATTAGCCAATGTCCTCCGTTGGTAATAACTTTTGCTTGAAAGATACGGCGAAGATAGAGCGGCATGTGCGTGTGTAAGTGCGTGTGGGAATCAGGGAAATTCGAGAAACCACGGATCATTGGAAAATCCATTTGGTTTTGATAGCTCGGAAGAATGTGATTTTAATGACGTTGGATTGATTTGCGCGATACCGAAGAATTCAATTTTTTATGTTGTTTTAACAATTAATTTCTCATTTCACAACTTTTTTTTCGATCCCGCGAATTCATCCGCGAGTATTTCCAAACGAATTTCCCACAAACGATCGTCCGGTAGTTTCGAATGATAATCGCGAGAAGGTGGAACCATGTTGCACACGGTTTGTCGCATGTGCGCGGGCGTGTAAGGAAACGCGTGCCACCGTAGCGGCAGAAACCCGGGGGAACGGCTTTCGCGGTGCAGCGTTCGGTCAGCCGTGTGTCATTTCACCGGGACAACACGTGCTGGCATTTCAATGCATTATTTCAGCCGGCAAAAAGCCTGATATGCAAAACCGGGCGAACGCCGGTCAACATTTGTTACACATCCACATATATCTATATATATACATATATTTATACGAACGCGTTTCCGAACACGCACCGCCTCTGTGTTCGCTGAACCGGAGGCCACCGCGAAAGCACCAACGTGGACTCCTGGCATCTTTCTCTCTTTTCTCGTTTCATTCTTGCATTCGCATACCGTCTAATACCGGCTAGTCGCAAAGTACAGTAGACTCTTCGTATAAGATACTACGGGTTCCGTAAAAATAAGCGCGGAAAACAAAGTTAACACATACATAAACGAAAATATAACAAGATTCGATATTCATAAACATGAATTCGTAGTACTTAGCTTGGGTTATTCGATGGCAAAATTAGTGGGCACACTTAGACAGCAATCCCCCTTCTACCTCGCTCGATCCTCGATCGGCATATACAATCGAAACCAAATCAATTACAAAAAATCTACAATAAATAAAAAAAAGGGAATAAAAATTCTTTTTCTGACTCTCCGATGTGTTTGCACGAATTTAACAGGCCTCTGGATCGCGAGCGTCAAAATACGTACAGTTTTCTCGTGCTGGCCACCGACGGAAGCAGTTACGACGCCAAAAGAACTTCGATTCCGGTGGAAATAAGTCTGACGGACGTGAACGACAATGCACCGATATTCGAGGAATATCCGTTCGGTGCTCGAGTACCGGTTGACATTCAACCCGGACAGAATATTCTTCAGGTCAAAGCGCGCGACGCTGATGTAGGAATGAACGGGGAAATCGTTTACGCGTTTTTGCGCGAAGAGGACAAACCGAAATTTCGAATTCATCCGAATACCGGAATCGTAACGGCTACGTCGTCTCTGGCTCAGGATTACGGGAAGATTTATCGACTCGGCATACTAGCCAGAGACAAGGGTAATCCTCCGAAAACGGCGAAGGGTTTGATCGAGGTTAGAATCGGCGATTCGAACGATTCGACGCCGGTTTTGAGGTTTCAAAATGAAACTTATCGCGTCGTCGTTCAGGAAAATTCGGTGGTTGGCACGGAAATCGTTAGGGTGACGGCTGTTCGTTCGGACGGACGTCGTCATCATATTATTTATTCGATCGGTTCCGGAAATGAGGATTCGACGTTTTCGATCGACGAAGATACGGGTTTGGTCAAAGTCAACGATCCGAAACGATTGGATGCCGAATTGTGGACGGATTTGAGTGCTCAGGAAGAGCATTCGGGCGATCCGGGGGTGGGAAACAATTGGGAGAGGTCGCTGGACGGACAACAACCGAGGGAAGAACCGCGTGAAAGTTCGAGGCACGTTTTGACGCTGGTTGCTCGAACAGCTGGTCCGGAACCTTTGGAAGCTTATGCCAAACTCATCGTCAGGGTGTCGGACGTTAATGACAATCCGCCGATCTTCACTCAGAGCCAATACTCGGCCACTGTTCTAGAGGGCAATGCCAAAGGCAATTTCGTCGTCAAGGTACGTAACGATTGCGTGATTTAATTATTGGGGTTTGTGGAGCGAGTGACGGACGATTTTAATCGTGGATTGGATAATTGGGAGGTTCGTTACTTTATTTTATATTTTAAGTACGCGACTGGAGCGCGGGATTTTCAGGTTTTTCCTTGTTTTTAACGTCTATTTTTTTTTTTTAGATATATTTTTTTAAGATTTGACGGAAACTTATTATCAATATTGTTTTTCTTATTAATTCTGGACGATCATAGTTCGGTATATATTCTTATAACGATCACAGGAGGTCCTTTCGAACCTTTCGAACCCGAGCGCTAACAGTTGTGCTCTGAATTAGAGTTTTCTGTTATTTTAGGATGAAAAAAACGCCGACGTATTCTTTGAGTCATTTAGAATTAGGAGTAATTTCATTTCTTTGGTTTCATTTTTAATTATAATTTTGACATGGTTGAAAGTAATTCGAAAAATAAATGTGAAAAGGTGACTTATTTAGGTTATTTCTGTGTTTTTTCGAACTATTTTTGGTGTCTACTGTCGAAATATTAAGATGTCTTTCATTTAAGATAACAATTACACAGACTTTTAAGATAAGAATTGTCGGGACAGTGCCAGCTTCAGAAAAAGTATCTTCGTCTTAACCATGACGATGAACATTTCAGAAGCAAAAAAAGTCGACTTAATCATTGAAAAAACTCGAATTATTTTAATTATTTTTTATTTCCTATATTTTGTTCATTAAGTTTTACATAAATTGAAACGCTGAATTATTGTTGGGGGTTATCTGGACCCCAGAATGACCGTTGAGTGTTAAAAGACGTAAAAAACGCACGATATAAAAAATGTCAGGCAACAAAAAAAAAAATTACCTCACACATGTTCATGTCCTTTTTATATATTCATTCATGTCCTAATCGTATATTTCTTATTAATCTTACTCGCATTGTCCCAACAGCTGTCAGCGAGTGACGCCGATCAGGGTCTGAACGGTAGAATTCTCTATCACATAGTCGATGGAAATCCCGACAACGCATTTACGATAAGTCCGCCTTACAGCGGCGTCGTAAGAACGAACATCGTTCTGGATCGTGAGATTCGCGAGAAATACAGACTCACGATAATCGCCACCGATCAAGGAAATCCTCAGCTCACCGGTACAGCAGCTCTGAGCGTGCGTGTCATAGATGTCAACGACAATCAACCGACCTTTCCGGAACATCGTATCATCACCGTAACCGAAGGTAAGTTCGAACAAATATAAGAATTCAAGTCTTAGTGAATGGATAAATTAAAATAAATTCCGTAAATTAACATTTCTAAGGGATAATTTATCATGAGTTTAGCTATTTTTAAGGCTAATCATGTACGACATGATCTAGACATATATCGGTTAATTATTACCTAAAATCGGAGACTTGGAGTCGAAACTAAATGAATGCATACAAATAAGTATGAATCATGAACTTATTTTGTTTCGCCTACCGACGCGAGATAATTAATAATCCCTAAACATAGTCAAGTAACGAAATTTCATACCGCCGATGGAAAAGTTTCAGGAAAACATGCGAAAAAAAATACAACATAAGTCTCGTTATTTTTTCCTAACGGAAAAACGACGGAATTTCCCAATTTTCCCGCCAAAACGAACTTCTCCACTTCGGTCAATCTCGTTTATTTCTTCCTCCATAAACAATTTCCGGCAACCGTCCATTAAAAACGATGTTTACCATCCAAATTACAACAATCTCATTCAATCTCATCTCCAAAAAAAAAAAAAAAAAAAAAAAGATTTATTCGCCTTTGCCTGCAAACCCCCAGAAATTCGTTGGGTTACAAAAAAAATCTTGTCGAATCTGCGGTTTTGTCTTCAGCCCCGCGATATAACTTCATTACCGGGTCGCGTATAATTCAACTGATAAACCGGAGCAGGCGGTCGTGGATTCGGTGAATTTAGCGTTGCGAGAGATTCGGGCACTTTCACGGTGAACGGCGATCTCCCCGGAAGCTCGGCGAGAGAATTCTCGCCGGGTTCCTACCGTCCGCTGGTTACAGATTAGTCACGGATATCCCGCGTTCCCGAGAGATTACGGGAGAGAATCCGGCGCGAGAGAGCTCGCCGCGCTCGTGGCTTAAGGTAATGAACAACATCGCCCAGTGCGAAGGTGACAGCGTTATCGGCGATCGTTGCGAAGCGAGAGAAAAAGAGAGAGCGTTTGTGGCCCATCGTCTTAATGGACCACGGGGTTGCGTGAGTTACCAGATCGAAATAATGCACGTACGAGTAGAGTGGCATCCGCGAAACGACAGCTCGTGTTAATCGTCGACGTTGGCCGCAGCGACGTCATGAAATAAATATGAAACGTTCGTCGCTTTGGCTTGTGGTGAAATTTTTTTTATTTTAGGGAATATTATAAAAGCAGATAGTACACGTTATTTTATTTAACACCGAGTTATAAAAATTATTTATTTACAAGACGATTGATTTTATAAATGGATTGATAATGGATATAAGAGGCAGCGATTGCTCTGGATCGTTATAATAATCGCGAATGATATTTAATATAAATTCGTGCTTTCGTTCGCACGCAATGCCGAAGGTAGGCGAAAAATAAAATTATTGAGATTATCACTACCTACCACCGTCGGGACTTGAATATGAATCATACTTTAATTTTAATAATCACGGTAGAAATTATACAAGAAAAACCCGAAAGAATAGTCGCGGAAAACAAAGTTAACACATACATAAACGAAAATATAATAAGATTCGATATTCGTAAACATAAATTCGTAGTACTTAGCTTGGATTATTCGATGGCAAAATTAGTGGGCACACTTATACAGCAATTTTGAAAAAAAAATAAAGCTCGAGCTGTCCCACGGGGCTGCCGGGAAGCAACTACCTTATACCATCACATTCCTTCGATTCCAAAATCTCGCGTTTCTTCACTATCGGGTAGGAGCGCGAATTATTCGACCTTCCCCCTTCTATCTCGCTCGATCCCCGAGCAGCATATACAATCGAAATCAAATCAATTCCCACACGCTATCGACCGAATAACCCGCGAGTGAACCGACGACGCTGAGAAATGTAAAGAAGAAGCCGATGATCGAACAGTATAGTTGTTGCATCGCGTCCACGTGACCGATCGGGGTGTCGCCAAAAACGAATATAAAATAAAACAAGATTAAAATGAATTTAAAAAAGAACGAAATAAAAATTTAAAAACCACAAGAGTCGGGGAGTCAAGCGGGGGCCAAGTGGGAATTGTACTCTGCTCTCGAAAGTATAAAGTTAAGTGGTAAAGGATTTATGCCGGCATTAAAGTCCAACTGTTCGGAACAATCTGCATAACTTAGACGAGAGGCAAGGGGACTGCTGCCGGCGTGCGGCTTCCTCCTCCTCCTCGTCGCATCTCTTTTTCTCACCTTCGTACTCAATGCTTCGTCGTTTTCTTTCGCCTCTTCTCCCTCTCTCTCTTTCTCGCATTTTTTTCTGATCTTTTTTCTTCTTCTTTATTTCTCGCGCCCGTTTCTGCGGTCGGTATTGTTCGCCATTGACAGATACGATTCAATGGAGTTGCGGGATGAACGCACGGTGGGCTCGAGCGTCTCGACGTACTCCACATTTTCGCCGGCGTGGCGTCGCCAAAAATTATACAAGGGTGGAAGGGTTGCGGAGGGGGGATATCTTTTTCATTATTTCTTCGTTGTCGCTTGTCTCGCTCTTTTTCTTCATCGTTCTGGCCACGAGCCCACGCACGGAAAAATGTCGTCATGTGCTTTTGTTGGATTTAAATCCTTCGGTACTTTATGTGATTGCGATAGGATAGTAGACGAACATCGCGACTCGATTAATTCATAATGTAGTATTGAAAAAATCATGACATTGTCAAAGGTTTGGAGAAATGTGATCTGTCGTTGTTACAAGCCTTGTGTGTACGAATATTTCTGTAATCCCGAATGAGGTTAGATCATTTACGGTAATTAAGGGAATCGAGGTTCATACCGACAGAGAACAGTGTTGGGCGGTCCTCAAGTACATTTGTACTTGAAGTATCGATTAAATGCCAAGTTTCTTTGGACTTGGCAAACGCGGGAGTACAAAGTCCATTTTTACTTTGGACTTGGCAAACGTGGGAGCACAAAGTCCATTTTTACTTTGAACTCAGCAAGTGTCGGAGTAAAAAGTACATTTTTACTCTGAACTCTCCAAACGTCGGAGTACAAAGTACATTTTTACTTTGAACTCTCCGAACGTCGGAGTACAAAGTACATTTTTACTTTGGACTTGGCAAACACAGGAGTACAAAGTACATTTTTACTTTGAACTTCGCAAACGACAGAGTACAAAGTACATTTTTACTTTGGACTTGGCGAACACAGGAGTACAAAGTACATTTATCCTGTCCATTTCGGTGCTTCTCAAGCACAAATTTGCCCATCACTGGTTAAGACTCTCGAGACTGCTAAATCGATGTGGATCCGGAATATTCGAAAGCGTTCGATCTCATTTCTTTCTCGATCAACGATCGTCCGATCTCCCCTGAGATACAAAACGAAACCGAACGATATATCGCCGGTGCTATATATCTTGGCAATCCGCTCTCAATGCCGCCATTCCACGCGCTTTTCTCCCGAGCTTTCGCCAACGAAATACACATGTACATGCATATATAAAGAAATCAAGGGCAATCAGGCGGTACGCGCGGTAGAAACGGCACAAGTAACAATTCGTTCTTGCATATACCCACCGGAACTCGTATTATTTCTCATTTCTCTCGGCCGTACGACTGGCCACCGTCCGGTAATTGATTTTAATTACCCGAACTGAAATCGAAGATTTTAATTACCTCAGCGGGGAATGAGAGCAGCTCCGCCCAACTCGCGCGTGTTTAATAGCCGTCGTTCGGATCGGTCCGGTTGTTTCGAAAAAACAACTTTTTCACGGCTCTTCGCGTGTACGACTGGCAAATTTGAATCGCGAATATCCCTTTTCGATTCGTTTGATACCGCGCGAACGCGCGCGCGCTCGCGCGCCAGCGATCGCGCGCTCGCACGCGGTCTCGCGGCTTCGTTCGTCCGCTGCACACACGCCGATCGAATCGGTCTTTCGCTCGGTTACGTTTTATGGGGTCCGCGTATTACGGTCAGCCTCGCCGATCTCGCTCCGATATCCCGCGGTGAAGACACGAAAAGATTTACGGGTAATCGGAATTCTTCTCAATTACTCGTACATTTATATCTATGATTAATCACCGACGAATGAGGAATTGCTCCGGTTATATTCTCCTTATGAGCTGTCCAGTCTCGGGCTCTTATCTCTCATCTCTTCGTAACCATGTCGATGTTGAAAAAAAAAAATTAAAAAATTAAATATGTATGTACACATGTACATGTGTGTGTGTATGTGTGTCTACATATATATAAATATATATATATATATATTTAAATATAGATCCGAGCGATTATCACGCGTTGCTTCACGCGATAATCGATCCTCTTTCCTTCGCTCGCGAAAGCAACGTCCGAAATACGGCGACCCTGTCATTGTAATGGAGGTCGCGAATAGTTGCACGAACGTGGGTTATTCCGAGATGGAAAAAATAATACCGGGGGTTCGCGGACGAGTCAAAAAGGATGCACCAGCGGCGGAAGGACGAGCGAGAGGGCGCGGAGGGCTCTACGTGGTGCTGCCCGCGTTTCAAAAGCGATTAACATGACTTTAACGGTGCCACGAAATTTACGAGCGACGTAAAGCCGCGTGCCAACTAGTCGTTTGCCACGTTGCCGAGACGGCACAGCTGTGGGAGTAGGTGGGTAGGTCGGTGGGTGGGGAGTTCGTACTTCGAGGTCGTATTCCGTATTTAAAAAAATTGAGAAAAAAAATTCAATTGAAAAATAACTTTTTTTTAAATTGACAAAGAATTTAATTTCTAATTTGTACTTGGCTAACTTGTAATCTTGAGCGGTTCTCGGAGCTACATCATCTACTCCCGACACGTTAAAAATATCGCGAGCTGCTTCCGTAGCTTTTCGACCACGACGAAAGGCGAAATAGAGCAGGTGTCGAAAAATGAATTTTTTGCCCCCTGAAACTTCCATTTCGAAAGCCTGAAAATTGATTGAAAACAATTAATTCGAAAAATCGAAACCGATAACATCGTAGAGCAACGAAAGGACTTTTGAATGCATACATACACTTTACCTAACAGATCATAAAATTTCGGGTAAAAAAATAAAATACAAAAACGGCAAAAATTTATGACCCAACCTAAGACATAATCTCGACTAGCTATTGAAAATATAATACCAACATGGTGAAATATTTTTTCAGAATAATTACGAAAGAATAAACCCTCATCTGCTGCCGTATTCTTCCTTTAACGATCATTGCACAGTAGCCCAGAACAATTTGGCAAGGACTCTCGTCATAAAAAAAAAAATACATTTTTTTCTTTTTCAAATTAAAAAAAAAAAAAAAAAAAAAAATTCGTTCTATGCCTCTGGCTTGCCGTGGCATTGGCAAACTTCGGTAAATTAATTTTCAAGCTCTCGGGGTTTCGAAGCGGGTGGAAGGGAATCTCGAGCGACGTCTGGCGGGATGAGGTTCAGCTCGGCCAGATGAAACGGCTCGATAGGCAGAATTCAATGCATTTTAAGTATGGTATATACGCGCGTGCATCGCGTCTCATCGTACCCTCGAAGAAACACGGTGAATCCTCCTCTCTCCAACCCCATCCCGACGCCATCTCGACGTGCTACCACCGTCGCCCCGGTCGAGCGATTCGCTCGGCGAAGTTTCATTCGGCTAACAATCCGTTCCGTGTGTTACATCCGCTAACCCGTCATGTATTCGTCCTTCGTCATTCGCACATGAAAATTTGCGCGAAAGAGCATCGCGTAGCCCCGCATGCTCTTTCTCCGGTCGCCCTTATTATGCCAGAAGAAGAAACGTATTATTGTATCACGCACGGTGATTCGGTTGTAGCTGTATCGTTATATCTGCATCGTGTGATTTTGTTTCATTTTATTTTAATCGTATGCATGAGACACGAGAAGCGAATCGGAAATGAATGGGAATGAAAGATTTTGAATCGCGAACACGCAGGAATTAACGAAAGAAAAGAATATTTATTAACAATCGTTGCCGTTACAATGGCGATCGTAATACTGGAAATTGTACGATTACAATTTATTTAAATTATTTATTTTATTTATTTAGTTTTAATGAAATATTCCCATAATTTTGGAAAATAATGTTCTATAATTATTCGGGCATTGAGACACGGAACGAACGAGATTAGGGTAATGATTATGTTTTCCGGTGAAAATTCAGTGACTCTGATGACTCTCCATACATTCCGACTCCAGCGTAAAGCAACGCATTCTACAATTACCCTATTTCGATCATAACTCTTAAATCCGGCATCGAAAAAAATTTCAAAAAATATTAACGATTCGGAATAATAGGAAGTGTATGGAGAAATCGATCGATTACGTATTTATTCAATTTTTTTTTTTTGCAGGCACCGCAGTTGGCACCGTGTTGACGACTATAACGGCAAACGACGTCGACAGTTCGCCCGCCCTGACCTACCGGTTCGACAATTCGACGGATCCAGGACCATTCAGCATAGATCGTTACGGTGGCAAAGTCATACTTCGGGAAAAGCTCGACGCGGAGGAACGCTACGAGTACACCCTGCGAATGATCGCGAGCGACGGTATCCACGAGGCCAACACGGAGCTTACAGTTCGAGTCAAAGATCTGAATGACAATGCACCGAGATTCCATCAAGCTGCTTATGTAGCAACCCTAACAGGTAAATTTTTTATTATTTTTTTCCTTTTGTTTCGTCCAAGAAAAAGAGAGGGAGGGGAGAGAGAGGGCGAGAGATTGGTTGATTTATTGATTCATTGATAGATATTTATTAGCTTCCTCAGCTATCTAGTATACATAATGTTACATAATTTCTTGCCATCTACGTTCACAACAATTCTTACAATTCTTACTTAGAGAGAGGGCGAGAGAGAGAGAGAAATGAATAAATGTCGGTTTTATTACGTACTTTGAGGCTGAAGCCCCTTGAGAATACCGGGCCACAATCAAAAATACAAGTACAGGATATACGAATATAGATGAATAGTACAGATGATATTCGATATAAGCGGAGAAAGAAAAAAAAGAGAGAGGGCAAAAGAGAGAGAGAGAAAGAAATTGAATGATTGATTGATAGTTTTCCTCATGCCCTACATAATACTGTGGGCCAAAGCACGAAGAACCATGTATAATTTTCCGTTTTTTCGTATTAGTGTTATAGTAATTAAGTCACTAAAGTTTCCATCGTTCGCTTAGTCATACCAAAATTCCTAAGATAGATTTAAAATCTATAATAGTAGATTGAAGATCATTATTTATACGCTTTATGCTACGCAGTAGTCGATTTCTACTTGTCCTGGATGCTTATCCCAGGTAACAATATAATCAATGCCAATTAAATCCAATATTCACAAGGTTAATGCTACGTACAGCTAGAGAGACAGATATTGGGACGGCAAGCTAGAGAATGGCGGGGGGAGGGGTGGAGTCTCGATAGGCCATAGCTGTAACGAATTCTTGACGGGTTGCCAGCTCTGTGTTTCAGAAAGATGAGATAAAAAGTGAAAAACGACGGCAAAGCCAGCAGTGGCCGTGGCTGGGGGGGGGGGGGATTGGGGAGGGCGGTTACGGCAAGGGAGGGGTCAGAAGGAAAGAGGAAGAGCCGAACGAGAATGGCGAACGAGAAGTCGGAGGTCCTCTCGGTGCGAAATAAACGCCCGTTTAAAAACTGGTTTTTTAGTAGATACGCGTTGTCTTGTTGGCGTGTTCCAAACTTGAATTGACACCGCGCCAAGATAAAACGAGAAAAGCGAGGATTTCGCGGGAGCGTGAGGCGGATAAGGATACGGCTCGCGGGAATAAAGCCGTGTGCAAGTAACGAAGACGACGAGAATTCAGGAGTAAGGGTACGGTAGAAGTGGAATACTCAGCGAGGACGAGAGAGAAAGGGGAAGAGAGAATGAGAGAAAGAAAGAGAGAAAAAGAGAGGGAGAGAGAGATAGGGTTCGCAAGGAAAAAAGGTCCGAAGGATCGAAGTAAGCACGTAGCAGCGAGACCCGAGAGTTTAGCTTCCTCTACATCTCGGACATAAATAAACGCCCGGACGTCGTCTTTTTCGGGGCAACGAAAAGTCGACTGAAACTTAATTAAAATACATAGCCCGGGCGTAATGGCGCTCGAGCCTCGATTGAGATTCTCTTTTGGATTCCCAGGAGAGATTTGCGGTCTCAAAGTTTGTTAGTTTACGCGAAACTCGATACCATATTTTCGAAAAAAAAATCTTCAACTCCTTCGCTTTATTCGCCCAAGCTTATTTTTTTAATATTTATTATTTCCTTTTCGTTTGTTTATTTTTTTCTAATTATTTAACAGAAGATCGAGGCGACGTTCGGGAGCTACTGGTGGTAAACGCGACGGACGATGATCTAACCGAGGCAAACAACATTATCAGCTATCATCTTCTTCGGGCCACGAAAGGCTTCGCGGTTCACTCGTTGACAGGTGCGATTACCGTCAATCGAACCGCTCTCGTCAGGCCTTTGCTCAAAGAAATCGAATTGATCGTCGTCGCAAAGGATTCCGGTACGCCGTCTCTATCGGACGTTTGTTCGGTAATCGTGAGACTGAGCCATTTGAAGAACGCATCGCCGGGTCGCGAGACGAAAATCGCCGTCAACGAAAACGCTCGGAGAGGCACGACGTTGATAAAACTGTCGGATCTGGGTTTGCTCGATGGCGGCATTATCGCCGAGGACGAAAACGGAGCGTTTGAAATTTCACGAGGACGTTTGATTCTCGCCAAGAAACTCGACAGAGAGACGAAGGACAGGTGAGAGTCCGATATTCAATGATATCTCGCCGAGGCGATAAAAAAAATTAATAATTTTCATTTTTAATTAATCTTCGATCTTCGATTAATCGTTGGTGTCTTTATTTTTTAAATTTAGTATGATTTAATTTATTTATCATTATTATTCATTTATTTCTACATTTATATTATTTGCAATCTTAATGTAATATAATAATCAAATATAAAAATAATAATAGAGGAGACGCAGTGGCCAAGTGGTTACGTGCTCGGGTTCCCATGCAGAAGGTCCCGGGTTCGAATCCCGGCGCCGACACCAATGGAAAAAATTATTCTATGTGTTTTTTTCTGTGTTCTCCCGGTGGTTCGGAACCCACCGTTACAAAAACTGCAGGGCCAGTGATACATCAACCATGTTAATGTATCACTATAGGAATATGTCTTAGGTTGGAAATCATATGTCAGGATGGAAATCATATGTCTTAGGTTGGAAAAAATATGTATCAAGGGTAGCTTGTAAAAAACTTCTGAGTTGTACAAGTAAAATTCATACTACTACTACTATAAAAATAATAATTTATATTAATTAATATTAATATATTATAATTAATAAATATTAACAATGATATTATTAATAATTAATATTAGTTATTATTATTGTATTATTAATTGATCAATATTATTATTAATATATTAATTCATATAATATAATATTTAATATTATTTTACTTATTTTACTTATTATTTATATTTATATTTATTATTATTTTATTTATTTATCATTATTATTCATTTATTTCTACATTTATATTATTTGCGATCTTAATATAATATAACGATTAAATATAAATAATAAATAAATATAATAATTAATATTAATATTATATATAATTATAATATATATAATATTATATTTATTATAATTAATAAATATTAACAATAATATTATTAATAATTAATATTAATTAATATTATTATTATTATTGTATTATTAATTAATTAATATTATTATTATTATTGTATTATTAATTAATTAATATTAATATTAATATTAATATTAACATATTAATTATTATAATATAATATATATTATAATTAAATATCTAAATTTATTTCTAAATTTTCTATCGCAGATACGTTCTGCGATTGGGTTCGAGGGACGACAATTCAACGTCGGAAAGTCTTTTGGGCGAGGATTCATCGACGATCGTCGTAACCGTGGACGACTCGAACGACAATTACCCACGATTCGTCGAGGAATCGCACCAAGTCACGATAAGGGAAGACGCTCCGCGAGGCACGACCTTGGCCGTCATCAAGGCCACCGACGACGATTTGGCCGGCACCCCGGCATCGATTCTCACCTACGACATAACATCTGGCAACGACGCCAATCTCTTCAACGTCGACAAAAACACCGGAACGATCACCGTCAACGCGACCTTGGACTGCGATTTGGCACCGGAAACCCACAACCTCGTGGTAATGGCTTGTGACAGTGACCCCCACAAACCTCTCTGCGCCGTCGCTCGATTGCGAATCGATCTCGAAGACGTCAACGACAATTCACCAAAATTCCCAGTATCCGAATATCTCGAATTCGTCGGTGAAAACGAATCCATCGGCACCAATGTTTTCTCCGCTCGTGCATCCGATCTCGATCGCGGTGTTTTCGGAACTCTCAATTATTCCATCATATCCGCAGCCGCAAGTGGTTTTTCCGATATCGACGACAGTTGGAAATTATTCGCCGTTGATGCTAAAACGGGTTCCGTTACCACGCGTTCAATGTTCGATTACGAACAACGAAATCGTTACGCGTTTACTCTTCGAGCAACGGACGCCGGTGGTAGAACCGCGGCTGTACGCGTGCGCGTTGAAATCGATTCCAGAGACGAATTTCATCCTCAATTCACGGAAAGAATGTACAAATTCGGGCTGAGAAACGGAATGCAAATTTTGCCGGGTACCGTGATAGGTCACGTGACGGCTACCGATCGCGACAAAGGTCCGGACGGTCGTGTTGTTTATCAATTAACGTCTCAACATCCTTATTTCAAGCTCAATCGTACGACGGGCGCTCTAATTGTAAAGAAAAAACTCGTGCGTTTGGACGTCGGCGTCGAAGAATCGGTGAGATTGGTCGTCAGCGCGAGTAGCGGTAGGCAAGGATCTTTGTCAAACATGACAGTCGTGGAAATAAGTTCGACGAACGACGACCTTAACAGTTTGGACAGCTCTTTCGCTGTGCCAACGAACGTTGGATCCAACATGGCCGTCGCATCTGCCAATGGAATGGCCGATTGGGCTTTGGGTTTGCTCATAGCTCTTCTTCTCGTCGTCACGGCTTTCGGTGGTATCTTTCTCTTCGTTCATCTGCGCACTCGACGACACAAAAAACCCGGCACGAAACCCGGATTGAACGGTGAAAGCAACGCCACGTCGTCGAACAGTTACGTCGATCCGAGCGCTTTTGACACGATACCGATCAGAAGCGTGGCCAATGTCGCTGCCAATGGCAACAACGGCGCTTCTGGTAACGGCAATGGCACGACTTCGTGTCAATTCGCACCTCCCAAATACGACGAAATCCCACCTTACGGAACCAGCGGACAATCCGGACAACAAGCGACTTCGGAAATTTCCGGAAGCGACAGATCGGGCTCGTCCGGTCGTGGTTCGGCCGAGGACGACGGTGACGACGAAGAAATACGAATGATCAACGAGAGACAACAAAATGGCGATTCGGCGAGTGATTTGTCCGTTCACAATACTCAAGAGTATTTAGCGAGATTGGGAATCGTTGATCCACCCGCTGGAACACCTCGACGTCCACCCGAAGCTTTGCCACTGGACAGTCTTCATTTGTTCGAGGACGAAGCCGTTACCGAAGCTGAGATAGCTACTTTGATTTATGGCAAAATCGGTGATACCGGTCGACCTACGTCCGATCTCGAAGTACCCGGAGGTCCTTCGATGAACGGTTCTTTGAGCTCGATCGTTCACAGCGAAGAGGAATTAACCGGAAGTTACAATTGGGATTATTTGCTCGATTGGGGACCGCAGTATCAACCTTTGGCTCATGTTTTCAGCGAAATAGCGAGATTGAAGGACGACGCGGCTAGCGTGCAAAGCGGAAATTCCGGTAGTAGTCACAAACCTAAAACCGTTCACAAAGCTCCGCCACCTCCTTTGTTAACTTCCGTAGCTCCTAGATCTTTAGCCGCGCCGGCATTGGCTCGGGGAATTCTTCCGAGATCACCGATAAGTCACGATGCTTCGACGTTTCCCTCGGCCGCGTTAAGTCCGAGCTTTTCACCGTCATTGTCGCCACTCGCGACGAGAAGTCCCAGCATAAGTCCTCTGGTACCGACGTCCGGTCAAAGATCGCAATGTCCGCCCAGAGGCATTCCTCTTGCCGATAATGAATTGAGAATTTGAACATTTCGGGGGATCGATGAATTAACGAACGATTGATTGAGTACAAAGTTTGGAACGACGAAAGTGCGCGTGATCTACGCAAGCTCGATAACGAATAGAGGAAAAACGAATCGAATAGAACAGATTTTTTTCTGATGTAAAGACTTTTTTTCGAATTACAACGTTTGGCGTATGACGAAACTTTTCGTATGTATGATATAGCGTATGGAATTGTTGTATTGACGAACGAACGAAATCTTATGAAACCCCGTCGGTGGAAATTCGGAGATTCGTGTTTTCGATTTTTCAACGCCGATCGAGACTTTTGTAAATATTAGAGGTAACGATTAATCACCCGCGTCGGGTGTGCGAGGCGTATTTAGTTATTAAGTAGCTCTGTACATAAATTATGATGAATTGTTTTTTTTTTAAATATATTATTATCATTATTATTAATAATCAAAACGTAAAAAGCTACGTGTGAAAATGCGACAGGATGGTTACACCAGGATAGTATATAGGCCACCGAGAACTCGAGACGAACTCGGACTGCCATGTATGATAGTATTGTAATTTTATGACTGAACCAGTGATGACGATCGTTTGCGCAATCGCCGCCATCGCGGCGCGCGGTGCAACCATCTTGTCGACGCGAAGGAGCCACGAGCGTACTGACTCCGAATATCGTGGTTCCTCAAATCGCATGTTATTGCTCCATTCGTCGTATTGACTCGCGGTTTTTCCTACCACGAGTCAATCGAGAAACTATTATAAATATTTTATCACATAGACACGAATGTATTTTGTATAAAAGATTTTTTTTTTAACTTTTTTTTTTTTTCATTGTAATTTTTGCTCTCTGTACAAAGCCCCTTGAAACGGCACCGTCAACCGGTTCGGCCTTAGTAAATGAATTTTTTAGCAAAAAAATTACCGTCTTGATTATTTTTTACCTCGATTGAATTTTCGTTTTAAACCCACTGATATTATTTAAGGTCTTAGTGTTGTATGTTGTTACGACGATTCTTCTAAGGATTACGGTGACCATAAATTATACTGTTTCCAATCTCTTTACCTTTGTCGGAGGGTCAGGCTCTCTGCCATAGTGCCGGAGCGAGTTTGAGCTGTTGGAGCGGTAAAAATGGACGGATATATACAGTCGTAGGTCTCACGTCCGGTATCTGGAGCACGGTCTTATACATAGGTCGAGGAACTCGCTGGGAAAAAGTGTCCGCGAAGTGTCGGCAATATGGCCGACCCACCAGGCAGCGGTACTTATCTATATCACGTGTCTATATGTATATATATTAGGGTGGCTCGAAAAGAAAAAAATTCCGATTTCAAATGGTAAAAATTCACTACAAATGGCACTTCCACAACCTTCACATGCGTTACATCCCCGTGGCTCGAGACTTCTTTCCGCGCAACATTGTAGTCCACGAAACTACTCGGAGTTTCCGTTTTACATACCGAGATGACGCTTCAAATGTTATCGGTGCTGAATAGATAACGAGTTCGATAATGCACGGGACTTGTTGGGATCGTCGTTGTGATCCATCACCAACCGACCAAGTGACGTTTTTGAATCAAGAACATTGTCATACTGAACCGAGTGAAGTAGTTGGGGAATTCTTGTCCTTTCTTGTTGCTTTCGTTCCGTTGTTTATAACGTAGTCGTGAAAATGAATTTCTTTCGTTTCGGCAGTATTCGTTCCATTATTTTAAGACCAAGAAATTCGTTCAGATTTATTTTTACGTCAATAATGTAGGGACACGCACGAACCCAGTTGGGAATTCATATCGAAATTGTAAAGTTAATATCAATATTTTTTCATTTTATTGCTTTTATCAGTAATCAATAATGATCAACACATTTTTCTCCCCATCACACGCCTTATGGGTGCAGATTGAAGTTACGAATGTTCAAATTTCCGACGGTACAAAATTTCGAAAATGCAAATTTTCCCGAACGACATTACATCGACGGCGCAACGCACCAAACGGCAATACCCCGAGCGAGCAAAATTGAGGAAAGTATTAAGTATAGTTCCGTTGTTCGCTCGAGAGCCCGGTTTGACAATGCTTTTCCTTACTTTCGGCGTCGGGCGTCTACTCCAGATTCCTGATCAGCGCCTGTCAAAGTTTTGACCCGCTTATGGTTCGGATTTTGGAATGATGATTCATCGAAACAAAACTTCAACAAGCGCTAACTGGGCGTAATTAGATAATTAGTGAGGGTGCAGGAAAATGTGAATAAAAGATTCGAAGGTATGTTCAAATAATTGTACGAGATTTGATGTTTGATTATATACTTGTATTATTCAATTGAAAAAAAGATTATTACAATATTATTTATTCATAAGAGTCATTTTTTTACTCAGGTATAATTAACATTGAAAAGAAGCCTTCAAAATATATTGCAATTGTCTTTCACAGCAATTTCTACATTTTTTACTTAATTAATCTGTATGTTTTGGCCAAAACCGAACAAGTCCATGATTTTAGGCAAAACGAACTAGGTGAAACAGCGTTCTTTTTAATCCATAAGTTGCAGACGATTCAAATTTTACCGAATGCTACCTTGAATAGTATTGCAAACCAAGGGTAACATGATAATTATTATTTTTGAAATCGATTGGTCCGCTATAGTCGAGCGATTGCAATGTAAAATCGTTATTTCTAGAAAATGTATTTATGGTCTTATTCAGTTTTGCCGTGAAACCACAGATATACTGCTAATTATAGGAAGTCGTAGGAACTCTTTAACGCATTGACATTAAAATCTTGACAGAAAATTCCTGACTTTCACATAGTTATGGGAGGGAACGAAACGAAACGAAACGAAATCGTACTATAGAGCTGATAATGTCAATTATTAGTTAACGGTGTTAAAAAAAATCAAATTGCATGTAAATACTCATTGAAAGAATCATGAAAAATCATTAATTAGAAAATAAGACATTAAGTTCAGCGAATACGGACTGCAAAGCTCGAGATTGCACGACGGACGATTCGTTGACAAAGATTCAGAGTGCTTAATAGACTCGCTTTCAGTCCAGCTGTGGGCATCGCAATTGCTAGCGGCTTTTCACTCTAAATTGTGTTCAGACACGCATTTACGACGGAAGCAAATCTGTAAAAACATAAGATCAGTCAATAAAAGAATATTGGGCGAATCTCAGCGATAAAATGATGATAGTTTTCGTTTTTTCGCGTTGAATATCTTTCCCGCTGAAAAAGTCGATCCGACTTGCCTTCCCATCACCACAGGGTGTTCCATCCGGAGCGTGGATTTTAATCGGACCGCACAATGTAATATTTAAATGTTTACACATCATTGCATTGCAAGTTCTTTCTTCTATCTTTTCCTGCAAATAAACAAATTCAACGCGTCAACGGAACAAAACGCGATTTTTGTTTATTTCTGTTTTGAGATTTATATTTACACAAGGTTTTCTGTTAGCCACGTTCTTGCAGATTATGTTGTGATTCAGTAACCTCCCGGGTAATAGGCGGGGCAGCGGCGATGTGAGGTTGGGTTTCTCGCTGAAACAATTCGCCTCCTTGGTACTGTTAAAATAGTCAATCCATAAACATTCAGAAGTCATCGGATCGTTAATTGATTTTGCAATATCAAGATCCTTCGATAAGGATGGACGATTGACCGTGTTGTGGATAACGATCGATGGTACGATCTTTTGACCTTATCGGTCGAACATAATCAAGATAACGGAGGTAACAAAAATCCATCAGCACTTACTTCAAACGTATCTTGAAAACACCTAATGAACACTCGGACCACAGAGGCATTTCGGGAAGGTAGTTATTATATAACCAGCTTGTGATTACGCTTGATGATTCCGAACATATGCCACCATTGGACTCATACGCTGATGTTACGAAGCTGTAATGATTAACGAAATTTCACGGTTTATTCTTAGAAAATCAATTGCTATCGTGGAATTGTACCATCCCGTGAGACAACTCACGAGAGTCCGAGTTGGTAAGTTAGCTCGCGAGATATTCTCGACCACGCTTTGTCATCCGACAACACAACTCTTCCCGGTGGTCCTTTTGTGTCGATACCCGTGCACATTGGACGGCTGTTGTGGTATCCTGTCAATGACAAACAGTTTACTATCATCGTCATAGTTTACTCTGTAATCATATCCCCAAAGTTATTTGTTAATTTATTAACCTTTCATCACAAGGGTCCGCGGCCAGAAAGTATCCAACCTTGAAAATAAGACAATATTTGAAATTGACGACGCCAAACTTTAAGTATTATTATTGGAGAGGTGCGCTTACGATGTCATGAGAACGGCAGTGTGATAACGACCGAAATGAGATGACCAAGAAGATCCGTCTGCTTCCATAAATTTGGCGAACGCGTCCGCAACATCGGAAATGTCCACTCGACCTTGGTGTTCGAATTGAGAGAGAAACGGAAGTGAATCTGCCTGCTACGAGATTATTGAACAATTTTTTTCATCGAATGGTCACTATATCTTTATCCGTTAATTCGCACTTAACAACAGGTACTTACATCAGCGACTACTATCCCAGCGATGTGCAATCTCAACATTGGATGCTTGAGTTCCCTGAAGTTCAAATCAACGATGTTCCAAGCGCCTACCAAATATTTCAGAAGCTTTATAAAATTGGATTCGTGTTGTCTGAAATGAACGACCACATTAATTTCTCTTGAATAAAATGATTCACATATTCATTCAATTATTTATTTAATAACTTATTCATTTATTCATTTATTCATTCATTCATTTTTGCAAGTATATAATAATTTCTTATCAGAGAAGCAGATTCGTTTTTTACTAACTTATAAATTCCGTTATCGACGACGACGACGATTCTCGGGTAGAGGATGCTCGGAGCTGCGCACTTGATTGAGACTTCTATTTCCCAATGCCACTTAAACGATTGTAACTGCTGAAAAAACCAAAATCAACCACTGGAATTTTCATTCTTCATTTCCTTAATCTCTTAAGCACGTTTATATGAAAAAGAAACCTCATCGTGGATGTCCGTTATGTTGCCACGAAACGCGCTGAAGTAATCGGATAGTTCGTTTTTTACTTTGGAGAATGCCTACGAGGGAAGGAAATTACCTATTAAGATCGGTCTTCCCATTGGCATACCGTTAATATTCTTTGCCCCGCCTTTTCAAGCGGTGACAGCTTACATTATTCTGCCGCATGAGTTCATGCCTGAATTTGGAATTTTTGTCGGATCTGAAGAAATATACTGGAGTATTTATATCAAAGAGAACATTGCTAGACGTCCACCAGCCATCGTCGGAGAGAACTGTGGTCACCAGGCCCAGAATAATCCAGCCAAAAATAGCAATCGACGCTGCGAAAAAAATTAAGAAGTAACGGTACTGAAAAATATCATTTGCCATACTGAATTAAAACGCGATCAGTCGGTCATCAACTAACTTGATACATTGCCAGCACTTTGGATCATCGTTGAAAAATATTTGGGCTCACTGATATTAGTCTCACTGGAGTTCTGGAAATTGGATAATGGTAAAAACTATTCAATTCTAATACGCGTAAATTCTCAGTGACTGGTCGATGACACTTCCGTGTATATTGTCGTCGAAAATATCAACACACGGCTGATAGTCGTTTTATTTGGAGTTTTCAAACATAAATTTTTGAAAGTTTTAAAAATCGTCAAAATAATCTCAATTTATTTTAATTAGGGTCTGAGTGATCTGCCGCCAAAGTGGCCATCGCACCAAGATTTTCGATTTTTTTAAAAATGCTTTACATTCGCCAAAAATCAAAACATCGGATATACGGTTTATTTTTTGTCGATACCCACAAACTGACCCACTTCAAACCGAATCACCGAGGTTAAGCGTCAACTCCTGGCTCAATCGGTATGGAGTGTTCAGAATATGTTTCGATTAATGGTCAGATTGATATTAAGTAAGTTCCAGCTAATTACAGTAAATCTTACTTTTGTCGTACTTTCAGAGACGTCGACGAATGCTGCAAATTTTCGGTCATCGATTATTACTGAGGATCCTACAATTGTACACTTATATTTCACTTTGAGTAAGGCCAAATCGTTTATTTGCAAGTGGTTTTTATCAACTCCACGGGATTGGAAACACGAAAAGATGCTATCGTAACGGTGTTTAGGTTGCATGTAAGTTAACGCGTCGAAATTATCGTAAAGATCGCATCCCGTAACAAAAAAATTCGACGAATGTTGTCAAAAATATGTAGGAAATCTGACGAAAACTACGAAAATTTTTCAAACAACTGTGACAAATTTATTTCACATGATGAATCATTCCTTTATTACCTCTGATATAAGTATCTGAGGATACGACGGCACAAAAATTAAGCCAGAAAAATCACGTCAGAGGCAATTTTACTATAAAAAATAATCGACATTAAATCCGATCGAACAAACTGCCTGATTTTGATACGGAATGAATTGATTTTAATGGTTTTCATTCCTCAGTGGACACCCGAATTGCCAAGTTGTATAAGCAAATAATGCCACTTATACTCAAATCCATTCACCATACGATTTATATAGAGATACTACAATATTGACTAGCGTACTAGAGTCGCCCGATGTCCATATAGGTCGAATCAAATTTGATAAAAATCGGTTATAAGGGGATCGGATTCCATAGAAGTTTGAATTTTTCGAATATGTGGAGGTGCACATTTTTTATCGGGAGAGTAGATATACTAATAAGGCTTCTGGCCCACTTAACGAAATTACAGATCCCTCCTTCACCGACAGCAGTGATCATTTTACCGATACATTGCAAATCCCTCTTTTGCAGGTATTACAGAGCCCTCTTTTACCGGCAGCCGACATTACAGATCCCTTTTACTTTTACTGACAGTAGCGATCTTTTTTTACCCACATTACACCTCTTCGCCATCTACTGCTGACCTTTTTTACCGACATTACCCCTACGAGAGTTTCGTCCAGGAGCCTTATAATACATCTACTTGAGTCCACCGTGTGCGCGTGTGCGTGCGTGTGCGTATGCGTGTGCGTGTGCGTGTGCGTGTGCGTGTGCGTGTGCGTGTGCGTGTGCGTGTGCGTGTGCGTGTGCGTGTGCGTGTGCGTGTGCGTGTGCGTGTGCGTGTGCGTGTGCGTGAGCGTGTGCGTGCGTGCGTGCGTGCGTGCGTGCGTGCGTGCGTGCGTGCGTGCGTGCGTGCGTGCGTGCGTGCGTGCGTGCGTGCGTGCGTGCGTGCGTGCGTGCGTGCGTGCGTGCGTGCGTGCGTGCGTGCGTGTGGGTGTGTGTGTGTGTGTGTGTGTGTGTGTGCGCGTAAAAGATCCCGAAAATTGAAACGTGTATAACTCTGGAACGGTTTTACCTACAGCCCCCAAATTTTGTAGACGTGCAGCTCCATAATCTCTTTTTTGGCTATAATTTCCGTCATGGTTGTAGTGCCGGATTTTATGTCGTTTTAAAATTACAAAAAAAGTACGTTTACACGATAGCGATCGCAAATTTTGAGAAATTTGTCTTAGTAGATATTGACAAATCGGTTTGTACTCAAGGTTGGTTGGTATTGCATTTGGGCCAAATCCATCGACAAGTTCAGCTTTTACAGGATTTTGGATTGTTCGAAAAAGTGACGTTTCGCTCGAACTCACAACAGTTCCGACTAATCGAACCCGCACTAGCTACATGTATAGAATATCAATTAAACATAAAATGCAACACGGGTATCTTCAATTCTGCGGAAGCAGCCTGGAAGTTTCAACTTCGAGCTTTCTTAAATGCTGAGAAAGCAATTCGCAAGTTTCCACTTGTAGCTTGTTTTTACTTGGAAAATGAATAAATCGGTGAAAAGGAGCACACGGATGAAACGGAATTTTGAAGGCGAAATAAACAAGCTTTCAAACGGTATCGATTGATTTATAGGTAAAAAAAGATTGCCCTTCATATACGTTTTTGAAGTGTAAAAGAATTTACGCAAAGCATTAAGCATTAACATTTAGCATTAAGCATTATTTTGAGCATCTTTTAAATTTATTCAACTATTTATCGTACAGATATATTTGTTGAAACGTTTGAATGGTTGTTGCTTTTTAAAAATGATGCCTTCTTTTGCTGAGTATATTTGGTTAAAAATTATTTGTGCAGAAGAAGTAATATCTACAAATCCAATCATTCGAGCTTCTTTTAGGTACCTATTTTGCTGTGTTCGACATAAGACCGCGTATTTGAAGCGACATTGCAGCAAGATTTCACAATTTTTATTGCCCAAATAATTCTCTATCTACTTCAAAGCCACTAATTTCAAAGCCGTATATTCAATTTCGTTAATTTTATGTATTATGATTGATTTTTACAGCACCTTCGTTTTCTGTCCCGGCCACACCGCTGATGCCCACCCCAATTGTCAGCAATTCCTTCAGCGGATTTTTTTTCACTCTCACAAGAAGACTCGCTTCGACGTTTCCAACCGAATGTCTGATCCCAACTAAAAGCACTGTATTTATATGCTGAAGACCTACCGATTAAGGACAAATGCCCGACTTTTTCCTAACCACTTCCACTTTTCCACTTTTGAAAATTTTCAATGCTACTCGCAGCGCCTTTGAAATAGTTCCAAGTGCTTATCAAACCTAACACTGGCTATGCGCAGCCAATAGTGACACTTGTAATATTACACGCCCCTCTACGCCCCTCACACTCCCCGCCCGTCTACCGGATTGCACATGCCAACAAAAGGGCATAGCCGGATAAGCATACCAAAACTGCCCTAAGCGAGTTGTCAAATGACACTGAGCCTATTGTATCCTCACTAAAAAAAACGATTACCCTGAAAATTTCAGCCTGAATTTCGTGTGGTTGGAAACCACACGGACTTCGACGACTTATTGCAATAAAAGCATTAGACACGTCTTACAGTAAAACGGTGCGGATTGACGTAATCCAGAGATATAAAAAAAAGCCTTCGCAGCAGGAGAGTTAAGATAACATAATCGCAATAGTAAAAAAATCAATAATAATGTAACTGCAGTTCGGCCATAAAATTCTTATGCATAGCGTAGTCTAGCACGATCGGTATTATTTTTGATAAGACTCCTCGGTCTGGTCGCAGAAAGTCACGACGGTTAAGAGAACTCGACAAATGTTCAAGCACGAAGATATCTTTATACAAAAATTCAACGATAGAAGCTCTTTTCGTACATGTGATTGATGGCATGGGCATACGGAAAAACAAATCAATATATAAATATCATGGAGAAATTCTTCTCCATGAAAATTGTTTTATTTCAAAAAAATGAAAACAATTTTTCGATTAAAAAAAACTAAAATACTCAATAGTCCGTCGACGTGCTCTGCACCCTTTTGACATTGGGCTTGACATTAGGAGACAATTAGTCTGACTATACGGAGCACGACCATCGTTCTCAGCATTTTTAATTAACGAAGATCCCGCTAAAAACTCTGGTTGATGTTATTATTCAAATATTTTCCGGATCCGAAGAAGAAAAAATCGAGTACGTCTTAGAAATCTCACAAGCGATTGGTCAGCAACAGATATGGGAAAATCGTGCACCTATGATATCATCGAGACCGTGCTTTGAAAAATTATTGCAGTAGAAGCATTAGCCACGTCTCACAGTAAAACGGTGCGGATTGATGTAATCCAGAGAACTAAAAAAAAAGCCTTTGCAGCAGGAGCGTGAAGAAAACGTGACCGAAGAATAAAAAATCGATGATATGTAACAGCAGTTCCGTCATAAAATTCCCATGCACAGCGAATTCTAACACGATCGGCATTATTTTCGATAAGACTCCTCGTTCTGGTCGCAGAAAGTCACGACGGTTAAGAGAACTCGACGAATGTACAAGCATGAAGATATCTTTATACGAAAAGTCAAACGCCAGAAGCTCTTTTTGTACGACATGTAATTGATAACATATGCATAAATAAAAACATTAATATATAAATATCATAGAGAATTTTTTTCCATAGAAATCGTCTTATGAAAAAAAAAATGAAAACATAATTTTCCGATGAAAAACTAAAATGCTGAATCACCAGTCGTAACCGGACGTAACCTGCGCCCCTTCTGATGTTGGGCTTTGTCTTAGGACCGAATTGACTCAACTATGCAAAGCACGGCCATTGTCGTTCATCATTTTTAGTCGACGAAGATCCTGGTAAAAATCATGGTTGATGCTATAATTGTAATATTTGCCGGATCTGAACAAAAAAAATCGAGTACGTCTTCGAAATCACACGGACGATTTGTCAGCAACACATTTCGAGAAATCATGCACTTATGATGACATTGAGACCGCGCTCCGAAGATTTATTGCAATAAAATCATTAGCCACGTCGTACAGTAAAACGGTGCGGATTGACAACATCCAGAGAAATAAAAAAAAGCCTTCGCAGCAGGAGTGCGAAGATAACATGAACGAAGAGTAAAAAGCGGATGATATTTAACTGCAGTTCCGTCATAAAATGCCTTCGCATAGCAAATTTTAGCACGATCGGTATTATTTTCGATAAGACTTCTCGTTAAAATCGCAGAAAGTAACGATGGTCAACGGAACTCGACGCATGCAGAAGAACGAAGATATCTTGGTACAGAAATTCAAATGCTAGAAACTCATTCCGTGTAATATATGATTGTTAATATTTTCATTATACGCTAATAAATATTATAGAGAAAGTTCCTTTCATAGAACTCATTTTATAAAAGAAGAAACTATCCGTTGGATACGAATCATTACGTTTTGTCGTTGCGATCAGTCGTACAATCCACCACAGAACACCTGTATAGGCAGAAAGAAAAATCAAAGTATACACTGAAATTAAATTGACATTTTCAGTTGGGAAGTAGCATTTTTGCAAAAAAATTTTCCATGTTTCGAAGCTGTATAGGCACTACACAGAGTTTTGTTATAATTGCCACGTCAAATCGTTCACGGTCTCGTCCACGCATATTTTGCTTTCTCATAAAGGAAGCTTTGTGACGGTCCGAAATTTTTTTTTCGAGATTTTGATGTCAATAGGCTTAGAATGTCCTAAAACATCCAGAAAACACATTTGGAAAAAATGTCCGGATGTATGTGTGTGTGTGTGTGTGTGTGTGTGTGTGTGTGTGTGTGTGTGTGTGTGTATGTATGTAACCACCCTCTAAAATTCAAACGTTCATAACTCGAGAACGGTTCAAGCTACCGTACTCAAATTTTGCACACATGTGATGCCTTCTAATGTCTATGTAATCTGTAAGTTTCGCAATTATTGACGCACTTGTTCGGCTTCGACAGCGTTTTGGATTTTTCAAAAAATGTCTGTAGCCACGCTAGCGTTCGCCATTTTCGACGTATTCGGCTAAATAGTTTTTTACATATAGAATTGAGTACAAGGACGGTTGGTATTGCATTTGAGCCGAATCCATCAATAATTTTAGATTTTATGATTTTTTGAATTTTTCAAAAAATCAACTTTTTTGATCTATTTGTCGTTAACTTCAACCAATCGAACCATAATTCTCTGCAAGTATAGGATGTCATTGTGCTATAATACATATCAAATTTGGCCGAGATCGGCCGAACGGATCGAGTTCTAGAGCAATTAGAAATTTCTAAGTTCCAACCCTTGAAAATTCAAAACCACTGGACTGAACGTGCTCTAATTTATACACACGCTCAAACTAACTGTCAGCTTAAGTTGTTACTAGATTAGATAGAAATTAAACAACGCGCTCGAATTTTGGGACACATTGAATTTTTATATACGTTCGAGTCGGTTTTTATACGGTGGGAAGGATCTACGGATATCCTGCATAAAACAAGCTGCAAGCTGAAACTTGCAATTGGCTTCCCCTGAATTTTCGGTAGTGAACGGAACTTCCTTTATGAGGAAGCCGAAGATAAAAAAAAATAAAATAAAATAAATCGAGAGATGCTTCCTCATAGAAGGATTTCGTGCACTACCGAAAATTCAGGGGAAGCAAATTGCAAGTTTCAGCTTGCAGCTTGTTTTTATGTTGCTGAGCTCCGTTTGAACTTGGAGTTAAATGCGTTCAGCATGCTCTCGTAATGCAATAATTCATTTTCCTCCAGGAAATAAATGAAAATGATATGATTCTGACCAATGCACGCGTTTATCGGTCGAGCCATCAACGCATTTTCGATTAAACAAAATTGTCGACAATATTCGACGATCTTATTTTTTCGTTTCGATTTCTATTTTCGTTTTTTTTTCTCACAGAGCTCTAATCGTCAGTGTCTATGAGCAATGAAGGTGGCGCATTCTTTTTTTTTTTGTGACGGTCCTCCGTCTTTCTCGGGATCTTTATTTCTCACCCTTGCCTACTGCCGTTTCCGCGGAATTTGGACAACAGTTTGGACTCGGCGGTGCCAACGAGAGAAGGATGGAGAAACTTGGGTCATCGTCAAACACCGTGGAATAATTTTCGCGCGCTCGAAGGAATCACCGGTACTAGCTCCGATGCTTCTCTCAACTTTTTATTGAAGGAATAAAAGTAGGCCCGGCCCCGAGGGGTGCATTTCTCGCAGTAGGAATGAAACCGTCGGAAAAATTTCGATATTGATCTCTTTTCATTCCTCGCTCGCTGTCACGCTTCCCCCAACGTCATTCAATGGCCGCAACAGCCTTTTGTTTATTTTCGCAATCGGGTGGAGCCCAGCCTACGAGAAAACACCGAGATGACTCTTCAAATGCTATCGGTGCTTGAATAGATAACGAGTTCGATAATGCACGAGACTTGTTGGGATCGTCGTTGTGATCCATCATCAACGGTTGAATAATTTCAAGTGACGTTTCTAAATCGAGAACATTGTGGTATTGAACCGAGTGAAGTAGTTAGAAAATTTTTCAGTGTTTGTTCCGTTTTTGCTTCCTCATAAAGGAAGCTTTGTGACGGTTCGAAATTTTTTTTTCGAGATTTTGATGTCAATAGGCTTAGAATGTCCTAAAACGTCCAGAAAACACATTTGGAAAAAATGTCCGGATGTATGTATGTGTGTGTGTGTGTGTGTGTGTGTGTGTGTGTGTGTGTGTGTGTATGTATGTAACCACCCTCTAAAATTCAAACGTTCATAACTCGAGAACGGTTCAAGCTACCGTACTCAAATTTTGCACACATGTGATGCCTTCTAATGTCTATGTAATCTGTAAGTTTCGCAATTATTGACGCACTTGTTCGGCTTCGACAGCGTTTTGGATTTTTCAAAAAATGTCTGTAGCCACGCTAGCGTTCGCCATTTTCGACGTATTCGGCTAAATAGTTTTTTACATATAGAATTGAGTACAAGGACGGTTGGTATTGCATTCGAGCCGAATCCATCAATAACTTTAGATTTTATGGTTTTTTGAATTTTTCAAAAAATCAACTTTTTTGCTCTATTTGTCGTTAACTTCAACTAATCGAACCATAATTCTCTGCAAGTATAGGATGTCATTGTGCTATAATACATATCAAATTTGGCCGAGATCGGACGAACGGATCGAGTTCTAGAGCGATTAGAAATTTCTAAGTTCCAACCCCTGCAAATTCAAAAACACTTGACGGAACGTGCTCAAATTCATAGACACGCCCAAACTAACCGTCAGCTTAAGTTGTTACTAGATTCGATAGCAGTTAAACAACGCGCTCGAATTTTGGGACACATTGAATTTTTATATACGTTCGAGTCGGTTTTGATACGGTTGGAAGGATCTACGGACATCCTGTATAAAACAAGCTGCAAGCTGAAACTTGCAATTTGCTTCCCCTGAATTTTCGGTAGTGAACGGAACTTCCTTTATGAGGAAGCCGAAGATAAAAAAAAATAAAATAAAATAAATCGAGAGATGCTTCCTCATAGAAGGATTTCGTGCACTACCGAAAATTCAGGGGAAGCAAATTGCAAGTTTCAGCTTGCAGCTTGTTTATAACGTAGTCGTAATAACGTAGTAGTTTGCTCGAGAGCCCGGTTTGACAATGCTTTGCTTTACTTTCGGCGTCGGGCGTCTACTCTAGACTCCTGATCAGCGCCTGTCAAAGTTTTGATCCGCTTATGGTTCGGGTTTTGGAATGTTGTTTCGTCGAAACGAAACTTTCACAAGCGCCAACTGGGCGTAATTAAAGAATTAGTGAGGGTGTAGGAAAATGTGAATAAAAGATACGAAGGTATGTTCAAATAATTGTACAATATTTGATGTTTGATTATATACTTGTATTATTCAATTGAAAAAAAGGTTACAACAATATTATTTATTTATGAGAGTTATTTTTTTTACTCAGTGAATTATAATACTTGAATTATAATACTGCTACCTTGAATAGTATTGCAAACCAAGGGTAACATGATAATTATTATTTTTGAAATCGATTGGTCCGCTATAGTCGAGCGATTGCAATGTAAAATCGTTATTTCTAGAAAATGTATTTATGGTCTTATTCGGTTTTGCCGTCAAACCACAGATATACTGCTAATTATAGGAAGTCGTGGGAACTCTTTAACGCATTGACATTAAAATCTTGACAGAAAATTCCTGACCTTCACATAGTTATGGGAGGGTGAACTCGAAACGAATTCGTACTATAGAGCTGACAATGTCAATTATTAGTTAACGGTGTTAAAAAAAATCGAATTGCATGTAAATACTTATTGAAAGAATCATGAAAAATCATTAATTAGAAAATAAGACATTAAGTTCAGCGAATACGGACTGCAAAGCTCGAGATTACACGACGGACGATTCGTTGACGAAGATCCAAAGTGCTTAGTAGACTCGCTTTCAGTCCAGCTGTGGGCATCGCAATTGCTAGCGGCTTTTCACTCTAAATAGTCTTCAGAGACGCATTTACGACGAAAGCAAATCTGTAAAAATATAAGATCAGTCAATAAAAGAATATTGGGCGAATCTCAGCGATAAAATGATGATAGTTTTCGTTTTTTCGCGTTGAATATCTATCCCGCTCAAAAAGTCGATTCGACTTGCCTTCCCATGACCACAGGGTGTTCCATCAGGAGCGGGAATTTGAATCGGGGCGCATTCTCCCGATTCCTGCGAATCTGAACATAACATTTCCTCGCAAGTAGTTTCTTCTGTCTTTTTCTGCGAATAAACAAATTCAACCCGTCAACGGAACAAAACGCCATTTTTGTTTATTTCTGTTTTGAGATTTATATTTACACAAGGTTCTCTGCTAGCCATTTTGTTGCAGATTGTCTTGTGATTCAGTAACCTCCCGGGTAATAGGCGGGGCAGCGGAGATGTGAGGTTGGGTTTCTCGCTGAAACAATTCGCCTCCATTCTACTGTCAAAGTAGTAAATCCATTAACATTCAGAAGTCATCGGATCGTTAATTGATTTTGCAATATCAAGATGCTCCGATAAGGATGGACGATTGAACGTGTTGTGGATAACGATTAACGTTACGATCTTTTGACCTTATCGGTCGAAGATAATCAAGATAACGGAGGTAACAAAAATCCATCAGCACTTACTTCAAACGTATCTTGAAAACACCTAATAAACACTCGGACCACAGAGGCATTTTGAAAAAGTAGTCATTATGTAACCAGCTTGTGGTTACGCTCCATGCTTCCGAACATATGCCACCATTGGACTCATACGCTGATGTTACGAAGCTGTAATGATTAACGAAATTTCACGGTTTATTCTTAGAAAATAAATTGCTATCGTGGAATTGTACCATCCCGTGAGACAACTCACGAGAGTCCGACTTGGTAAGTTAGCTCGCGAATTACTCTCGACCACGCTCTGTCATCCGACCACACAACTCTTCCCGGTGGTCCTTTTGTGTCGATATGCGTGCACATTGGGCGGCTGTTGTGGTATCCTGTCAATGACGAACAAGTTACTATCATCGTCATAGTTTACTCTGTAATCATATCTCCAAAGTAATTTGTTAATTTATTGACCTGTCTCATATGGCCAGTCCGGCCCTTCTGTATTGACCCTTGAAAATAAGACAATATTTGAAATTTACGACGCCAAACTTCAAGTATTATTACTCAAGAGGTGTGCTTACGATGTCATGAAAACGGCAGTGTGATAATATCCGAAATGAGATGACCAAGAAGATCCGTCTGCTTCCATAAATTTGGCGAACGCGTCCGCAACATCGGAAATTTCCACTGGACCTCGGTCTTCGAATTGAGAGAGAAATGAAAGTGCAGCTGCCTGCTACGAGATTATTGAACAATTTTCATCATCGAACGGTCACCATCTTTTTATCTGTTGATTCGCACTGAACAACAGGTACTTACATCATCGACTACTATCCCAGCGATGTGCAATCTCAACATTGGATGCTTTAGTTCCCGGAAGTTCAAATCAACGATGTTCCAAACGCCTACCAAATATTTCAGAAGCTCGGTAAGACTGGATTTGTGTTGTCTGAAATTAACGACCACATTAATTTCTTTCGAATAAAATAATTTATATATTTTTTCAATTATTTATTCATTTTCTTATTTATATATTTGTTTATTCTTTCATTTATTTTTGCAAGCATATAATCATTTCTTATCTAGGAAGCAAATTCGTTTTCTACTAACTTATAAATTCCGTTATCGACAACGACGACGATTCCCCGGTAGAGGATGCTCGGAGATACGCAATTGATAGAGTCTCCCATTCCCCGAACCCATTCATTGGATTCTAACTCCTGAAGAAAAACCAAAATCAACCACCGGAATTTTAATTCTTCGTTTCTTAAATCTCTTAAACACGTTTATGTGTAAAAAAAACCTCATCGTAAATGTCCCTTATGTATCCACGAAACGCGGTGAAGTAATTGGATAGTTCGTTTTTCACTGTGGAGAATGCCTACGAGTCAAGAAAATTACATATTAAGATCGATGTTTTCATTGGCATACAGTTAATATTTTTTCCCCGCGTTTCAAGCGGTGACAGCTTACATTATTCTGCAGGATGAGTTGATAACCGACTTCGGAATTTTGGTCGTATCTGAAAAAATATACTGGGGTATTTTTATCAAAGAGAACATTGGTAGACGTCCACCAGCCATCGTCAGAGAAAACCATGGTCACCAGGCCCAGAATAATCCAGCCGAAAATCGCAATCGACGCTGCGAAAAAATAAAGAAGTAACGGTACTGGAAAATATTATTTGCCATACTGAATTAAAACGCGATCAGTCGGTCATCAACTAACTTGATACATTGCCAGCTCTTTGGATCATCTTTGAAAAATATTTGGGCTCGCTGATATTAGTCTCCCTGGAGTTCTGGAAATTGGATAATGGTAAAAACTATTCAATTCTAATACGCGTAAATTCTAAGCTCAGTGACTGGTCGATCACATTTCTGTATATATTTTCGTCAAAAATATCATCACACTCCTGATAATCGTTGAATTGGGAATTTCCAAATGAAAATTTTTGAAAGTTTCAAAAATCGTCAAAATAATCTCATATTGATATTTTAGGTAACGATCAGATGTGACATTCAATTGAGAACAAGATTGATTCCTTTTTTGTAAATTTATCTTAATTAGGGTCTGAATGATCTGCCGTCAAAGTGGCCATCGCACCAAGATTTGCCATTTCTTCAAAATGCTGTACATTTGCCAAAAATCGAAATATCGGAAATACGGTTTATTTTTTGTCGATGCCAACAAACTGACCCTCTTCAAACCGAATCACCGAGGTCAAGCGTCAACTCCTGTCTCAATCAGTATGGAGTGTCCAGAATATGTTTCGATCAATGGCCAGATTGATATTAAGCAAGTTCTAGCTAAATATAGTAAATCTTACTCTTGTAGTACTTTCAGAAACGTGGGCGAATGCTGAAAATTTTCGGTCATCGATTATTACTGAGGATCATACAATTAGATACTTATATTCCACTTTGAGGAGGGCAAAATCGTTCATTGGCAAGTGGTTTTTACCAATTCCATGGGTGCGGAAACGCGGAAAGATGCTATGATAACGCTGTTCAGGCTGCAGGTAAGTTAACGCGTCGAAATAATCGTAAAGATCGCATCCCATAACAAACAAATTCGACGAATGCGGAGAAAGAAATGTAGGGAATCTGGCGAATACTACGAAAAATTTTCAAACAATTGTGACAAATTTATTCCACATGATAAATCATTTCTTTATTGTCTCCGATTGCATGAACCCTCAAATTTTGAAAAATCATGGCTCTACGATTTCTACGTCGATTTCGTAAGTTTCATCTGAAAACTCTTTTAGCTTGAAATGACAGATCTTTCCAAACTTCCGTGGTTCGAAAAAAGGTCAAAATGACATATCTTTGGAATCCGAACGGATGGATGGTAATATCGGTAGGTCCGTAGTAAATGGTAAAGAGGAGATCGGTAGGTCGGTAGATGGTAAAGAGAGGTCAGTAGGTCGGTAGTCGATGGTGAAGTAATGTCGGTAAAAGATGGCTCTACCAGTAAGTCAGCCCCCTCCGCTCGTGGGACGAAACTCTTCTGGGGGTGATGTCGGTAAAAAAGGTCAGCAGTAGACGGCAAAGAGGAGTAATGTCATTAAAAAAACATCTCTACTGTCGGCAAAAGAAGGATTTGCAATGTCGATTATTGAGGGCTATGTCATACTGGTTGACGGTAAAAGAGGGCTCCGTAATACGAGTAAAGGGGGATCTGTAATGTCGGTAAAATATCGCTACGGTCGGTAAGGGCGGGACCTGTATTGTCGGTAAGCGGCCCAGAAGCCTTATAGTATTTAAGTCCATCGTGTGTGCGTATGCGTGCGCGCGCGTGTGTGTGAGTGTGAATGTAAAAGACCCCTAAAATTTGAACGTGAACGGAACGATTTTACCTACAGCTCCCAAATTTTGTAGACATGTGCAGCTCCATAATTTGTTTTTCAGCTATAATTTTTGTCATGATTGAAGCGGCGGCTCGGATTTTTTGTCGGTTTTAAATTACCAAAAAAGGACGTTTACACTACAGCGATTACAAATTTCGAGATATTCGTCTCAATAGTTATTGGCAAATAGATTTGTACCCAAGGTTGGTCAGTATTGCATTTGGGCCAAATCCATCGAGAAGTTCTGGTTTTACAGGATTCTGAATTTTTCGAAAAATTTACGTTTTGTTCCAACTCACGACATCTTCTCAGATTGAATACGAATTCACTACACGCAAGGAGCATCATTTGACTGTACTCTGTATAAAATTTTGTGGAGATTGGTTAGGGGGATCGAATTTTATAAGACTTAGAATTTTTCGACAGAGTGACGTTTCGCTCGAACTCACAACAATTTCGACCAATCGAACCCACACTCGCACCATGTATAGAATATTGATTAACCATAAAACGTAACACGGGGAACATGCTGCAAATGGAAAGTTGCAAATTGCTTCGTCAGAATTCAAGAACGCTGAAAGTTTAAATTTTTTAGCCGCTCCCCCATAATTGAAGATATTGTAAAAACCTTTTTTCACGAGGAAATCATTCATATCAACTTTGGCTTTCTTATACAGAAAGATGGTTACAATAACTCCTGGGGGAGCAGCTTGCAATTTTCAACTTCCAGCTTTCTTGAATTCTGAAGAAGCTATTTGCAAGTTTCCACTTGTAGCTTGTTTTTACTTGGACAGTAAATAAATCGGTGGAAAGGAACTGCACACGGATGAAACGGCATATTCAAGGCGAAATGAACGAGCTTTCAAGCGGTATTGATTGATTTCCCGGTAAAAATAGTTTGCCCTTCATATACTCTTTTAAAGTGTGAGCAAAATTGAGTAAAGTAAAGTAAATTCAACTGTTTATCGTGTGGATATACATATCTGTTGGAACGTTTGAATGGTTGTTGCTTTTTGAAAATTATCCCTTTTTTTGCGGAGTATATTTCGTTAAAAATTATTCGTGCAAAAAAAGTAATACCTACAATTCCAGTCATTCGAGCTTCTTTTAGGTACCTATTTTGCTGTGTTCGACATTAGACCGCGTATTTGAAGCAACATTGCATCAAGATTTCACAACTTTTATTGCCCAAATAATTCTCTATCTATTTCAAAGCCACCAATTTCAAAGCCGTTTATTCAATTTTGTTAAATTTATGTATTATAATCAATTTTTACAGCACCTTCGTTTCCTATCCCAGCTACACTGCTGATGTCCACCTCAATTATCAGCAGTTCCTTCAGCGGATTTTTTTCACTCTCACAAGAAGACTCGCTTCGACGTTTCCAACGTAATGACTGATCCTAACCAAAAGCACTGTATTTATATGCTGAAGACCTACCGATCGCGGACAAATGCCCCACTTCTTCCTAAGTGGAAACTCCACTTTTGAAAATTTCCAATGCTGCTTGCAGCGCCTTTGAAATAACTTCAAGAGCTTATCAAAACTCACACCGGCCATGCGCAGCCAATAGTGTCACTTGTGATATCACACGCCTTGCCCATCGACCGGATTGCACAGGCCAACAAAATTTCGTCGAAATAAAAAATCAAGAAAAGTGGAAACTTATTCCTATAGATTTTTCCACGGAGAAAAGAAATCTGGCTTCGAAAAAAGTACATTGGCTCTGTTCTTCGAGAAAAACTGCGTCAACAGACCCAAGAAACTTGTTTTTGATCATTTTTAAGGATTTGTAGAGCCGTGACGCAAGTCAATTGAAGGTCAATAAGATGAAACGGTAGCTTTTAGTCTGTGAAGCGAAAAATTAGGTGCCGCGTCCATTAAATAATCAACCAGCGCCTGCTTCTCGCTCAGCACGGTGCATGGCGGTACCTACAAAAAAAACACCTAAGGATGAATTGATTTCTGCACCTCAATTTTTCATCGGCTTTGAACGGTTTCTTTTCCTAATTCAAGCTCATAAATTTTTACAAACAATCTTTATCACCAATACAGCGAGAAGAATTTTTTACTTTCGAAGACTGCGGTTTTTTTTTTTTTTGATATTCAGGTCTACCCTAAAATGCCTAGGATCAGTGGTGCTACGATCCTATTAAGAATTCTAACAACAGTAAAAGAAGAAGAAAATTTATTTAATTCGTTATGAATAAAGAGCTGGAAATAGAGCGCTCTCGCATGGAAGCCTATTTCCGAGTATTCTACAGCCACGGCACTTAATTTTTCGCTATATTTGACAAAAAGAGAAATGTTCAAATTTTCAGTAATAATAACCCGTAAGTTCTAATGGGTCGCGTCATATTCTCAACAAGCCCCTGAAAGTTGCCAAGAAATCGTTTCTTAAGTCTTCTGATCTTGTTTTTCTCAACAACCAGAGTCAATCTCCTATTTTCGGAGCCAAATTCGGGTTCTATGGGAAAAACTTTCCGAGCATCGGTTTTCAATCGTCTTGATTCATTTTCGTAGGCCTGTATTATGAGACGAGACGGAATGTACAACCGATGATAATCACATATAAATATTAAATTATCATAAAAACATTTTTCCTATGCAAATTAATTTCTGAACGAAAAAAAAAATATTCTGCACCCCATCGACATTGGGCTTGATATTAGAAGTAAATTCTTGTAAAAATCATTGTTAATGCTATTATTAAAATATTTGCCGGATCCGAAGAAAAGAAATCGAGTACGTCTTAGAAATCACACGGACGATTAGGCAGCAATAGATATGGGAAAATCGTGCTCTTCTGATAACATCAAGACCGTGCTTTGGAAAATTATTGCAATAGAAGCATTAGCCACGTCTTACAGTAAAACGGTGCGGAATTACATCATCCAAAGAAATAAAAAAAAAGCCTTTGCAGCAAGAGCGTGAAGAAAACGTGACCGAAGAATAAAAAATCGATGATATGTAACAGCAGTTCCGTCATAAAATTCATATGCGCTGCGTAGTCTAGCACGATCGGTATTATTTTCGATAAGACTCCTCGGTCTGGTCGCAGAAAGTCACGACGGTTAAGAGAACTCGACAAATGTTCAAGCACGAAGATATCTTTATACAAAAATTCAACGATAGAAGCTCTTTTTGTACATGTGATTGATGACATGGGCATACGGAAAAACTAATCAATATATAAATATCACGGAGAAATTCTTTTCCATGAAAATTGTTTTATTTTAAAAAAATGAAAACAATTATTCGATTAAAAAAAACTAAATTACTCAATAGTCCGTCAATGTATTCTGTATATTCGTATCCCTTTTGACATTGGGCTTGACATTAGGAGACAATTAATTCGACTATACGGAGCACGACCATCTTTCTCAGCATTTTTAATTGACGAAGATCCGCCGAAAAACCCTGGTTGATGTTATTATTCAAATATTTTCCGGATCCGAAGAAGAAAAAATCGAGTACGTCTTAGAAATCACACAAACGATTGGGCAGCAACAGATATGGGAAAATCGTGCACCTATGATATCATCGAGACCGTGCATTGAAAAATTATTGCAGTAGAAGCATTAGCTCCGTCTTACAGTAAAACGGTGCGGATTGACGTAATTCAGAGATATAAAAAAAATCCGTCGCAGCAGGAGAGTTAAGATAACATAATCGCAATAGTAAAAAAATCAATAATAATGTAACTGCAGTTCGGCCATAAAATTCTTATGCATAGCCTAGTCTAGCACGATCGGTATTATTTTCGATAAGACTCCTCGGTCTGGTCGCAGAAAGTCACGACGGTTAAGAGAACTCGACAAATGTTCAAGCACGAAGATATCGTTATACAAAAATTCAACGATAGAAGCTCTTTTCGTACATGTGATTGATGACATGTGCCTACAGGAAATCCAATGAATATATGAATGTCACAGAGAATCTTTTTTCCATGGAAATTGTATTAATTTATAAAAAAATGAAAACATAATTTTTCGATGAAAAACCAAAATACTGAATAGTCCGTGACGTATTCTGCCCCCCCTCGACATTGCGCTTGATATCAGCCGTGAATTGACTCGACTATAACGGAGCACGGCCATCGTTGTCAGCATTTTGAATCGACGAGAATCCCGCTAAAAACCCTGGTTGATGTTATTATTCAAATATTTTCCGGATCCGAAGAAGAAAAAATCGAGTACGTCTTAGAAATCACACAAGCGATTGGTCAGCAACAGATATGGGAAAATCGTGCACCTATGATATCATCGAGACCGTGCTTTGAAAAATTATTGCAGTAGAAGCATTAGCTCCGTCTTACAGTAAAACGGTGCGGATTGACGTAATCCAGAGATATAAAAAAAAGCCTTCGCAGCAGGAGAGTTAAGATAACATAATCGCAATAGTAAAAGAATCAATAATAATGTAACTGCAGTTCGGCCATAAAATTCTTATGCATAGCGTAGTCTAGCACGATCGGTATTATTTTTGATAAGACTCCTCGGTCTGGTCGCAGAAAGTCACGACGGTTAAGAGAACTCGACAAATGTTCAAGCACGAAGATATCTTTATACAAAAATTCAACGATAGAAGCTCTTTTCGTACATGTGATTGATGGCATGGGCATACGGAAAAACAAATCAATATATAAATATCATGGGGAAATTCTTTTCCATGAAAATTGTTTTATTTCAAAAAAATGAAAACAATTTTTCGATTAAAAAAAACTAAAATACTCAATAGTCCGTCGACGTGCTCTGCACCCTTTTGACATTGGGCTTGATATTAGGAGACAATTAATCCGACTATACGGAGCACGACCATCGTTTTCAGCATTTTTAATTAACGAAGATCCCGCTAAAAACTCTGGTTGATGTTATTATTCAAATATTTTCCGGATCCGAAGAAGAAAAAATCGAGTACGTCTTAGAAATCTCACGAGCGATTGGTCAGCAACAGATATGGGAAAATCGTGCACCTATGATATCATCGAGACCGTGCTTTGAAAAATTATTGCAGTAGAAGCATTAGCCACGTCTCACAGTAAAACGGTGCGGATTGACGTAATCCAGAGAAATAAAAAAAAGCTTTTGCAGCAGGAGCGTGAAGAAAACGTGACCGAAGAATAAAAAATCGATGATATGTAACAGCAGTTCCGTCATAAAATTCCCATGCGCAGCGAATTCTAACACGATCGGCATTATTTTCGATAAGACTCCTCGTTCTGGTCGCAGAAAGTCACGACGGTTAAGAGAACTCGACGAATGTACAAGCATGAAGATATCTTTATACGAAAAGTCAAACGCCAGAAGCTCTTTTTGTACGACATGTAATTGATAACATATGCATAAATAAAAACATTAATATATAAATATCATAGAGAATTTTTTTCCATAGAAATCGTCTTATGAAAAAAAAAATGAAAACATAATTTTCCGATGAAAAACTAAAATGCTGAATCACCAGTCGTAACCGGACGTAACCTGCGCCCCTTCTGATGTTGGGCTTTGTCTTAGGACCGAATTGACTCAACTATGCAAAGCACGGCCATTGTCGTTCATCATTTTTAGTCGACGAAGATCCTGGTAAAAATCATGGTTGATGCTATAATTGTAATATTTGCCGGATCTGAACAAAAAAAATCGAGTACGTCTTCGAAATCACACGGACGATTTGTCAGCAACACATTTCGAGAAATCATGCACTTATGATGACATTGAGACCGCGCTCCGAAGATTTATTGCAATAAAATCATTAGCCACGTCGTACAGTAAAACGGTGCGGATTGACAACATCCAGAGAAATAAAAAAAAGCCTTCGCAGCAGGAGTGCGAAGATAACATGAACGAAGAGTAAAAAGCGGATGATATTTAACTGCAGTTCCGTCATAAAATGCCTTCGCATAGCAAATTTTAGCACGATCGGTATTATTTTCGATAAGACTTCTCGTTAAAATCGCAGAAAGTAACGATGGTCAACGGAACTCGACGCATGCAGAAGAACGAAGATATCTTGGTACAGAAATTCAAATGCTAGAAACTCATTCCGTGTAATATATGATTGTTAATATTTTCATTATACGCTAATAAATATTATAGAGAAAGTTCCTTTCATAGAACTCATTTTATAAAAGAAGAAACTATCCGTTGGATACGAATCATTACGTTTTGTCGTTGCGATCAGTCGTACAATCCACCACAGAACACCTGTATAGGCAGAAAGAAAAATCAAAGTATACACTGAAATTAAATTGACATTTTCAGTTGGGAAGTAGCATTTTTGCAAAAAAATTTTCCATGTTTCGAAGCTGTATAGGCACTACACAGAGTTTTGTTATAATTGCCACGTCAAATCGTTCACGGTCTCGTCCACGCATATTTTTTTATGTTGCTGAGCTCCGTTTGAACTTGGAGTTAAATGCGTTCAGCATGCTCTCGTAATGCAATAATTCATTTTCCTCTAGGAAATAAATGAAAATAATATGATTCTGACCAATGCACGCGTTTATCGGTCGAGCCATCAACGCATTTTCGATTAAACAAAATTGTCGACAATATTCGACGATCTTATTTTTTCGTTTCGATTTCTATTTTCGTTTTTTTTTCTCACAGAGCTCTAATCGTCAGTGTCTATGAGCAATAAAGGTGGCGCATTCTTTTTTTTTGTGACGGTCCTCCGTCTTTCTCGGGATCTTTATTTCTCACCCTTGCCTACTGCCGTTTCCGCGGCATTTGGACAACAGTTTGGACTCGGCGCTGCCAACGAGAGAAGGATGGAGAAACTTGGGTCATCGTCAAACACCGTGGAATAATTTTCGCGCGCTCGAAGGAATCACCGGTACTAGCTCCGATGCTTCTCTCAACTTTTCATTGAAGGAATAAAAGTAGGCCCGGCCCCGAGGGGTGCATTTCTCGCAGTAGGAATGAAACCGTCGGAAAAATTTCGATATTGATCTCTTTTCATTCCTCGCTCGCTGTCACGCTTCCCTCAACGTCATTCAATGGCCGCAACAGCCTTTTGTTTATTTTCGCAATCGGGTGGAGCCCAGCCTACGAGAAAACACCGAGATGACTCTTCAAATGCTATCGGTGCTTGAATAGATAACGAGTTCGATAATGCACGAGACTTGTTGGGATCGTCGTTGTGATCCATCACCAACGATTGAATAATTTCAAGTGACGTTTCTAAATCGAGAACATTGTCGTATTGAACCGAGTGAAGTAGTTAGAAAATTTTTCAGTTTTTGTTCCGTTTTTTATAACGTAGTCGTAATAACGTAGTAGTTCGCTCGAGAGCCCCGTTTGACAATGCTTTGCTTTACTTTCGGCGTCGGGCGTCTACTCTAGACTCCTGATCAGCGCCTGTCATAGTTTTGATCCGCTTATGGTTCGGGTTTTGGAATGTTGTTTCGTCGAAACAAAACTTTCACGAGCGCCAACTGGGCGTAATTAGAGAATTAGTGAGGGTGTAGGAAAATGTGAATAAAAGATACGAAGGTATGTTCAAATAATTGTACAATATTTGATGTTTGATTATATACTTGTATTATTCAATTGAAAAAAAGGTTACAACAATATTATTTATTTCTGAGAGTTCTTTTTTTTACTCAGTGAATTATAATACTTGAATTATAATACTGCTACCTTGAATAGTATTGCAAACCAAGGGTAACATGATAATTATTATTTTTGAAATCGATTGGTCCGCAATAGTCGAGCGATTGCAATGTAAAATCGTTATTTCTAGAAAATGTATTTATGGTCTTATTCGGTTTTGCCGTCAAACCACAGATATACTGCTAATTATAGGAAGTCGTGGGAACTCTTTAACGCATTGACATTAAAATCTTGACAGAAAATTCCTGACCTTCACATAGTTATGGGAGAGTGAACTCGAAACGAATTCGTACTATAGAGCTGATAATGTCAATTATTAGTTAACGGTGTTAAAAAAAATCGAATTGCATGTAAATACTTATTGAAAGAATCATGAAAAATCATTAATTAGAAAATAAGACATTGAGTTCAGCGAATACGGACTGCAAAGCTCGAGATTACACGACGGACGATTCGTTGACAAAGATCCAAAGTGCTTAGTAGACTCGCTTTCAGTCCAGCTGTGGGCATCGCAATTGCTAGCGGCTTTTCACTCTAAATTGTGTTCAGAGACGCATTTACGACGAAAGCAAATCTGTAAAAATATAAGATCAGTCAATAAAAGAATATTGGGCGAATCTCAGCGATAAAATGATGATAGTTTTCGTTTTTTCGCGTTGAATATCTTTCCCGCTCAAAAAGTCGATTCGACTTGCCTTCCCATCACCACAGGGTGTTCCATCAGGAGCGGGAATTTGAATCGGGGTGCATTTTCCCGGTTCATACCAATCTGCACATAACATTGCCTCGCAAGTAGTTTCTTCTGTCTTTTCCTGCGAATAAACAAATTCAATCGGTCAACGGAACAAAACGCGATTTTTGTTTATTTCTGTTTTGAGATTTATATTTACACAAGGTTCTCTGTTAGCCACGTTCTTGCAGATTATGTTGTGATTCAGTAACCTCCCGGGTAATAGGCGGGGCAGCGGCGATGTGAGGTTGGGTTTCTCGCTGAAACAATTCGCCTCCATTCTACTGTCAAAGTAGTAAATCCATTAACATTCAGAAGTCATCGGATCGTTAATTGATTTTGCAATATTAAGATCCTTCGATAAGGATGGACGATTGACCGTGTTGTGGATAACGATCGATGGTACGATCTTTTGACCTTATCGGTCGAACATAATCAAGATAACGGAGGTAACAAAAATCCATCAGCACTTACTTCAAACGTATCTTGAAAACATCTAATGAACACTCGGACCACAGAGGCATTTCGGGACGGTAGTCATTATGTAACCAGCTTGTGGTTACGCTTGATCCTTCCGAACATATGTTACCATTGGACTCATACGCTGATGTTACGAAGCTGTAATGATTAACGAAATTTCACGGTTTATTCTTAGAAAATCAATTGCTATCGTGGAATTGTACCATCCCGTGAGACAACTCACGAGAGTCCGACTTGGTAAGTTAGCTCGCGAGTTATTCTCGACCACGCTCTGTCATCCGACCACACAACTCTTCCCGGTGGTCCTCTTGTGTGAATAAGCGCGCACATTGGGCGGCTGTTGTGGTATCCTGTCAATGACGAACAAGTTACTATCATCGTCATAGTTTACTCTGTAATCATATCTCCAAAGTAATTTGTTAATTTATTGACCTGTCTCATATGGCCAGTCCGGCGCGAGTGTATTTAACCTTGAAAATAAGACAATATTTGAAATTGACGACGCCAAACTTTAAGTAAAGTGAGAGTTTTACTTGCACACCTTTATTTAGGTTTTTACAATGTATTCTCCGACTTTCCCCCTTTTACGTGTTCTCCGCTATCTCCCGTGCGTCTGCAGACGACTTGACGTACCGCTGTACCGCATTTGCCGTGGACACGGGGAAACTGCAGAAAACCCGTGCCGGTACAGTCGACCCTATGTTTCTATGGTTCTCCGGTGATGCATGTAGGAGCACATAGTACTCCACCTCGAATGCACCACCGGGGCCCCAAAGGCACTGGTCTCCCGCTCCACAATTGATGCGCCAGCCGGTGAACGACTAGGCGGTCACCCATCCAAGTACTGGCCGGCAAATTTGCTGCTCAACTCGTGGGACCGCCGGAGTCGCACTCCGACCGCACACCTATTGGTGTCGGTTGCCAAACTTTAAGTATTATTATTCAAGAGGTGTGCTCACGATGTCATGAAAACGGCAGTGTGATAATATCCGAAATGAGATGACCAAGAAGATCCGTCTGTTTTCATAAATTCGGCGAATTCTGACGCAAGATAGGAAATGCTCACCCGACCTTTGTAGTTTTCGAATTGATATAGAAATGGAAGTGCATCTGCCTGCTACGAGATTATTGAACAATTTTCATCATCGAACGGTCACCATCTTTTTATCTGTTGATTCGCACTGAACAACATGTACTTACATCATCGACTACTATCCCAGCGATGTGCAATCTCAACATTGGATGCTTGAGTTCCCGGAAGTTCAAATCAACGATGTTCCAAACGCCTACCAAATATTTCAGAAGCTCGGTAAGACTGGATTTGTGTTGTCTGAAATTAACGACCACATTAATTTCTTTCGAATAAAATAATTTATATATTTTTTCAATTATTTATTCATTTTCTTATTTATATATTTGTTTATTCTTTCATTTATTTTTGCAAGCATATAATCATTTCTTATCTAGGAAGCGAATTCGTTTTCTACTAACTTATAAATGCCGTTATCGACGACGACGACGATTCCCCGGTAGAGGATGCTCGGAGATACGCACTTGATAGAGTCTTCCATTCTCCGAAACCATTCATCGGATTCTAACTCCTGAAGAAAAACCAAAATCAACCACCGGAATTTTAATTCTTCGTTTCTTAAATCTCTTAAACACGTTTATGTGTAAAAAAAACCTCATCGTAAATGTCCGTTATGTTGCCACGAAACGCGGTGAAGTAATTGGATAGTTCGTTTTTCACTGTGGAGAATGCCTACGAGTCAAGAAAATTACATATTAAGATCGATGTTTTCATTGGCATACAGTTAAAAAAATTTTCCCCGCGTTTTCAAGCGGTGACAGCTTACATTATTCTGCAGGATGAGTTGATAACCGACTTCGGAATTTTGGTCGTATCTGAAAAAATATACTGGGGTATTTGTATCAAAGAGAACATTGGTAGACGTCCACCAGCCATCGTCAGAGAGAACCGTGGTCACCAGGCCCAGAATAATCCAGCCGAAAATCGCAATCGACGCTGCGAAAAAATAAAGAAGTAACGGTACTGGAAAATATTATTTGCCATACTGAATTAAAACGCGATCAGTCGGTCATCAACTAACTTGATACATTGCCAGCTCTTTGGATCATCTTTGAAAAATATTTGGGCTCGCTGATATTAGTCTCCCTGGAGTTCTGGAAATTGGATAATGGTAAAAACTATTCAATTCTAACGTATTAGAATTGAACGTATTCTAACGTATTAAATTCTAAGCTCAGTGACTGGTCGATGACATTTCTGTATATGAGACATTCCACATCAAAACGACCACTTCGAAACCTTAATATCTTGAATTTTTTTGCAATCGACGTATGATATAGTACTCTTCAAACAAAAAATATTGATATTTTTTAATTCATGGTGGCATGTATGGGGGTCAAATTACAGGCAAATGCGATTTTTGCTTGTTTTTTCTCGCTGATTTTATTACATGGAAATAGTGTGTCGGAGCGAAAAATTGCTAAGAATCAATTTTGTGGTGTTTATTGCAAGGATAACGAAAAAAAAAGTTGGAAGTCAAGATTTTATATTTTTCATGGAAAAAAACCAATTTTGAAAATATAAATCGATTTTTGGACGATTATGAAATTTTTTAAAAATTTGAAATATTTTTTTTTGGATTCCTCGAACTTTTTCCAAAAGGAGTACATCTTTTTCCAGATGGAGAAATTCAATCTAAAGGCTCAGCAAAAAAAAAAGAAAATTGGAAAAAAAAACAATTTATGCAAAATTTGAAATAAAAATGTTATATAATGCGAGTATATTTCTCAATATCTATTTACAAAATATTCGCACCTTTAAGCGATATAATAAGTCGTCTAAGATTCAAATACTTCAAATCAGAAATTTCTTCTGATTTTTTCCACGGTTAAATGTATTTTTCTTCGAGGCTGTCTTCTGTGACAGAAAATGTAGACTGTGTATCTTCGGGATACCATGGGAAAAACCATGTATTTATCCCTACATCATGAGACTGTATGCTGGAGAAGAAGTTCTCTTTTGCTGAAGAAGCCTAGAATTTCAAAAAGAAGGAAGAATCTGGCAAAGGGAAAAAGTAAAATAGCGTGCCTAGCGGCCCGATTCAGAACTCGACCATCGTGGACTGTGTATCCTCGGGATACACAGTCTACACAGTCTAAATTTTCTGTCGCGGAAGACAGCCTCGAGAAAAAATATATTCGACCATGGAAAAAATCAGAAGAAATTTCTGATTTGCAATATTTGAATCTTAGACGACTTATAATATCGCTTAAAGGTGCGAATATTTTGTAAATAGATATTGAGAAATATACTCGCATTATATAACATTTTTATTTCAAATTTTGCATAAATTGTTTTTTTTCCAATTTTCTTTTTTTTTTGCTGAGCCTTTAGATTGAATTTCTCCATCTGGAAAAAAATGTACTCCTTTTGGAAAAAGTTCGAGGAATCCAAAAAAAAATATTTCAAATTTTTAAAAAATGTCATAATCGTCCAAAAATCGATTTATATTTTCAAAATTGGTTTTTTTCCATGAAAAATATAAAATCTTGCCTTCCAACTTTTTTTTTCGTTATCCTTGCAATAAACACCACAAAATTGATTCTCAGCAATTTTTCGCTCCGACACACTATTTCCATGTAATAAAATCAGCGAGAAAAAACAAGCAAAAATCGCATTTGCCTGTAATTTGACCCCCATACATGCCACGATGAATTAGTAGTAGTATGAATTTTACTTGTACAACTCAGAAGTTTTTTACAAGCTACCCTTGATACATATTTTTCCAACCTAAGACATATGATTTCCATCCTGACATATGATTTCCAACCTAAGACATATTCCTATAGTGATACATTAACATGGTTAATGTATCACTGGCCCTACAGTTTTTGTAACGGTGGGTTCCGAACCACCGGGAGAACACAGAAAAAAACACATAGAATAATTTTTTCCATTGGTGTCGGCGCCAGGATTCGAACCCGGGACCTTCTGCATGGGAACCCGAGCACGTAACCACTTGGCCACTGCGCCTCCACCCCACGATGAATTAATAAATATCAATATTTTTGGTTTGAAGAGTACTATATCATACGTCGTTTGCAAAAAAATTCAAGATATTAAGGTTTCGAAGTGGCCGTGTTGATGTGGAATGCCCCATATATTTTCGTCAAAAATATCATAACACGCGTGATAATCGTTGAATTGGGAATTTCCAAATGAACATTTTTGAAAGTTTCAAGAATCGTCAAAATAATCTCAATTTGATATTTTAGGTCACGATCAGATGTGACATTCAATCGAAAATACGAATGATTCCTTTTTTGTAAATTTATGTTAATTGGGGTCTGAGTGATCTGCCGTCGACGTGGCGATTGCACCAAGATTTGCCCTTTTTTCAAAATGCTTTACATTCGCCAAAAATCAAAACATCGGAAATACGGTTTATTTTTTGTCGTAACCAACAAACTGACTCACTCCAAATCGAATCAGCGAGGTCAATGGGGTGCGTGCGTGCGTGCGTGCGTGCGTGCGTGCGTGCGTGCGTGCGTGCGTGCGTGCGTGCGTGCGTGCGTGCGTGCGTGTGTGTGTGTGTGTGTGTGTGTGTGAGTGTGTATGTGGGTGTAAGTAAAAGATCCCGAAAATTGAAACGTGTATAACTCTGGAACGGTTTTACCTACAGCCCCCAAATTTTGTAGACGTGCAGCTCCATAATCTCTTTTTTGGCTATAATTTCCGTTATGGTTGTAGTGCCGGCTCGAATTTTATGTCGTTTTAAAATTACAAAAAAAGTACGTTTACACGATAGCGATCGCAAGTTTTGAGAAATTTGTCTTAGTAGATATTGACAAATCGGTTTGTACCCAAGGTTAGTTGGTATTGCATTTGGGCCAAATCCATCGACAAGTTCAGCTTTAACAAGATTTTGAATTTTTCGAAAAAGTGACGTTTCGCTCGAACTCACAACAGTTCCGACCAACCGAACCCGCACTAGCTACATGTATAGAATATCAATTAAACATGAAGTGCAACACGGGGAACATGCTGCAAGTGAAAACTTTCAAATCGCTTCCTCAGAATTCAAGAACGCTGGAAGTCGACATTTTTGAGCTGCTCCCCCAGAATTGAAGATATTGTGAGAACCTTTCTCCATGAGGAAATCATTTATATCAACTTTGACTTCCTCATAGAGAAAGATTCTCACAATATCTTCAATTCTGCGGAAGCAGCCTGCAAGTTTCAACTTCGAGCTTTCTTAAATGCTGGGAAAGCAATTCGCAAGTTTCCACTTGCCGCTTGTTTTTACTTGGAAAGTGAATAAATCGGTGGAAAGGAGCACACGGATGAAACGGAATTTTTAAGGCGAAATGAACAAGCTTCCAAACGGTATCGATTGATTTCTAGGTAAAAACAGTTTGCCCTTCATATACGTTTTTGAAGTGTAAAAAAATCCACGCAAAGCATTATTAAGCATTTTTTAAATTTATTCAACTATTTATCGTACAGATATATTTGTTGAAACGTTTGAATGGTTGTTGCTTTTTAAAAATGATGCCTTCTTTTGCTGAGTATATTTGGTTAAAAATTATTTGTGCAGAAGAAGTAATATCTACAAATCCAGTCATTCGAGCTTCTTTTAGGTACCTATTTTGCTGTGTTCGACATTAGACCGCGTATTTGAAGCGACATTGCAGCAAGATTTCACCATTTTTATTGCCCAAATAATTCTCTATCCACTTCAAGGCCACCAATTTCAAAGCCGTTTATTCAATTTTGTTAATTTTATGTATTATGATTGATTTTTACAGCACCTTCGTTTTCTGTCTCGGCCACACTGCTGATGCCCACTCCAATTATCAGCAGTTTCTTCAGCGGATTTTTTTTCACTCTCACAAGAAGACTCGCTTCGACGTTTCCAACCGAATGTCTGATCCCAACCAAAAGCACTGTATTTATATGCTGAAGACCTACCGATCAAGGACAAATGCCCCACTTTTTCCTAACCACTTCCATTTTTCCACTTTTGAAAATTTTCAATGCTACTCGCAGCGCCTTTGAAATAGTTCCAAGTGCTTATCAAACCTAACACTGGCTATGCGCAGCCAATAGTGACACTTGTAATATTACACGCCCCTCTACGCCCCTCACACTCCCCGCCCGTCTACCGGATTGCACATGCCAACAAAAGGGCATAGCCGGATAAGCATACCAAAACTGCCCTAAGCGAGTTGTCAAATGACACTGAGCCTATTGTATCCTCACTAAAAAAAACAATTTCCCTGAAAGTTTCAGCTCTCTAACCCAATTATTTCCCGAGTAATCGGAAAAAGCGTGATTTTCAGTTTTTATTTTTTTTTAACTTCGATATTCATTATGGATTTTTGTCAATTTTTTCCCAAATACTTATTGACAAGAGCCATCGAACGAATAGCTTTACAAATATTCCGGTCCAAAACTTGATTTTTAACAAAGAAAATACACAATTGAAAATATTTCGTTCCGGCGATACGTGCACGTTTCCCAATTTAACGAACTTCAAAATTCACGGAAAAATAGTAGATATCGATTGCCCATTCTCACTAAGGGCTCAACATTTTCCCAATTCGATACGGAATTTGGGAAAAATTTTAAAAAAAAATCAAAAATGGGGTTTTTTCAAAAAGTCAATTTGAATTTTTAAAACGTGAACTTTTTTTTTTTAAATAAATAAATTTTGTTTACAATATTCGTTTCTATAAGAGCAGTTCAAAACGCAAATTTTGACGCGCGTGCAATTGAATTTGAATGTTTCGTCTAGGAGATATTTGCATTTGAATTTTTTTTTGATCGAATTTTCAGAAATTTATTAGTGGAAAAAAAATTACGGAAAAAATCTGAAAAAATTATCATATGCTGTTTTTATGACGCACTTTGAGGGAAAATTTTTTTATTCCAATCGAAGACCGGTCAGGTTTCCACCATGCGATTAGCCGTGGAACAACTCATATATAATTATATTTCGGCTATAATTATATAACCCGTTCCGCGACATCTCAGTTTTTTTTTCATTCAATTTTTTTCGTATCTTATGAAAAAATAAAGTTTACATTATGAGTGCATATTTATGTAAAAGATTCTCAAATTTCCGAAAAAAAGATTAATCGTCATTTCGGAAAAATAGAAAACTCGTGAAAACGAATTTTAATTACAAAGCGCTTTTCTTTAAGCATTGCGCATGTTCAAATTTTTGTTTCAATCACCAATCGTCAGTCTATGATGAAATTCACGGTGGACTTGCGAAATAAAGGTGTGAAGATAAAAAAGTAGTTTTTTCCCCGTTCAATTATTTGCTTTGAATTTTTTCGACGCCGAAACTACGGCATACGACGTATTTCCACTCGAAAAAGCTACGATAATAGTGAACGACCGTGGCAAAAACCAACGCAAGTGCTTTTTGATGATTTCTTGTAGCCACAAATTCTCGATCCACCGAACGTACCATGCACAAGCACGGGCGTAATATATATGAGTCAAAACGCCAATTATCGGACAATTGTCTGATTTTTAGTTATTGTTTCCGCAGCTTTTCGAAAACAATATCTCTTTCTCATTCAAACACTCGAAAATCTATTAAAATCGAATTTTTAACTCAAAAGGTTGTCTCTCGGCCGTGGCCGAAATTTTGGGAATTTTTCAATATTTTTCTTGGCAAGCTGAGAAAATTTCACATAAAATTGGCATTTTTCAAGTTGGGATCTATGCAAGTTTTCTTTGAATTAATCGGAGAACAAAAATACAATATAGAAGTTTGAAGAAATTAAAATTCCTTCTTTGTTGTTTAATTCATTTTGTAAAACACTTACAGAGAATCTAACTTGAAAAATTCATATTTCCAGTGAAATTTCTTCAGCTTTACGACAGAAATATTGAAAAAAATCCCAAAATCGGGACGACGGCCGAAAAAAAGCTTTTCAAGCTTAGAATTTGGTTTCAATGGACTTTCGACAGTCTAAATAAAAAAATGATATTTCAATAAAATGAATAAGAAAATGTTATACGATCCAATTTTTGGCCTTGGTTCGCCGTAAATTTTATTTTCGTGTCTTCTCCTTCATTGTAGGTTTTTCACGTGACGTTCGTGTCTCCGTAACATCTGTGCAAACACCGGTATTTATCATTATATCCTCCGCATTGAATTCATAATCTTCATCACGACACTATGCCGTGAGTTTCCTTATACACTGTCGATGAGTTGCGAGTGAAAGACGAAACGGGAAAAAATCGGAGGTAGGAATTCAAATGAAAAGATAAGATCGACAAACATTTTTGACAATTTTGTTTTTTTTTAAACGCGTCACAGTCTTTTACTAAAGGCAAAATACCGATTCGCCGAGATATTGAATTGTATGTAGCCGCCTCTTCCGAAAGATCATTGTGTAGTACCCCTAGGCCTACTTGTGTAGTAAGCCTAGGGACTTTTTTCCCTCAGGGTGCACCAACCCTGTGTTCTTCTCCGACATATTCATACTTTAAAATGTAGCCACAATCCACTGGGAAAATCTCCTCCCTAGGCTGCGTTCTGATATTCCTACCGGGGTAGAGTAAGGGTCGAGTCGGGTTGACTGTCGAGTTGACGTATTTTCTGCACGACGAGAGAAAGTATCACGAATTCGTATAATACGCCCGAGAAATTTTGTTCACCGCCCAGGTATCGCATTACCAGCTATCGCATCTCACGCCGCGACTTTCAATCTCGCACCGAGCCCGACCGCATTTGGCTTAGACACGAACCTGGGAGGTTTCGAAGGGCTGAAGGGCGGTAGATGTCGGTAACAGATTCCTTGGGCCAGAAGCTCCTTTGTTCTTCTACTAATATACGAGCATGAAGATATGCTTACACAAAAATTCGAACGCAAAAAATAAAAAAATAATTTTCCGATGAAAAACTGAAATTCTGCACAACCGGTCGACGTATCCTGCGCCCCTTCTGATGCTAGGCTTGATATTAGGAGTGAACTCAACTATACAAAGCACGACCATCGTTGTTTAGCATTCCCAATCGACGACGATCCCAGTGAAAATCATGGTTGATGCTATTATTAAAACATTTGCTGGATCTCAAGGAAAAAAGGGGAGGACGGCTTAGAAGTCACACGAGCCATTGGGCGGCAACATACGATTAGAAAAACGTATTTTTCGCGGAAACGATTTCAGAGCTGTCGTACACTTTTCAGTAGTCATAGCGTCAGTTAGCCTGTCAGATCAGACGCGATTATTCGCTGTCATCATCGCGTCGTCTTCGTATTTTCCCATGGTTTCCGAATATAGTAATCCCCACAAAAACACCACGTGTAGAAAAATCGAGACAGGAACGTTTACCCGAGCGTGCACCAACACGTACAAAAAGGTGTGAGATCAACTGGAAACATTGAGCGTATGTATTTACAACAAGCACATATTGCTTTGAAAAAATATTTTAATCCTCCTCAGCCATACTTCCAAATAAAAACACGACAGTCACGCTGGGTCAATTCTACCCGGTCAGTTTTCAGAAAACGAATGTGAGCAAACTATCCGTCCGAAAGTGGTTAAAAAAATTACGGACCATGCTTTGAACCTTCCTGATCATGTAAGAAAAATGTATTTATAAGAAATAAAATGGAAACGTGTTCACAAATATTTCTTTTCGGCCCAGGAAGTTAGATATTTACATCGAGAGTAAATCGACCGGGTCGATTCTACCCAGTGTTACTATGAAGGGTTCAAAATGTACAAATTATAATCTTAAAAAAATCAAAGCAGTACTCGGCAAGTTACAAAGCGAACTACATGGTTATATGTTTTCATTACTATTTTACAATAAAATGTCTGTCATGTTGATTTACTCTCGGCGTAAATATCTAATTTACTGACTCCCAAAGGGATATTTTTTAACATGTTCCATTTTATTTCTCATAAATACATTTTTCGTACATTATCTGGAAGATTCAAAGCACGTTCCGTAATTTTTTCAACCTCTTCGGATGGATAGTTTGTGAGCAAATCGTTTTTTTAAAACTGATCGGGTAGAATTGACCCAGTGTGACCGTCATGTTATTGTTTGGAAGTGTGACTGGAGAGGGTTAAAATATTTGTTCAAAGCAATATGTGCTTGTTGTAAAAACATGCGCTTAATGTTTCCAGTTGATCTCACACCTTTTTGCACGTGTTGGTGGGCGCTCGGGAAAGTGTACTCGTCTCGATTTTCTTACACGTGGTTTTTTTTGTTGGGATTTATACTTTCTTGGGAGCGCCAAACACACTCAGGGTGAAGGGAAGGGCACATCTTTTACGCTCCGTCCCAATTACATATTTTCTACCGATAAACAAAACGTTGTTGCTTTTTTCTAAATATTTTTATTCCGATATGCTCGACTTTCAGGCTCTTATTGTCTGCAATTTTTATTTATAAAATGTTTTCTTGTTTATTTTTTTTTTATTTTTCTTTTTCAAATGCATTTTAACGGTCCTCTCGAGTTATATGAGATTCAATTCGATATGACGATCTACAGTTTGGTACGAGTACACTAC
>OZ020165.1:16099962-16140865 GCA_963971145.1 Sussaba pulchella
TGTGCAGGCAAACGGAGAATTTAATGGAAATGAGAAGAAAAAATTCCGTACTTTTCGCTTAGAGCGATTGCGCCGATACAAGCTATATCGCAGTAGACGCTTCTTCCATCTTTCTTCTTTATATCTCTCACTCTCTTCCTCTCTTTCTCGCTCTCTCACACATTTTCCACCCTCACCCTTTCGTTATCACTATTCTCGGCTGACGATAATCCGATCCCGCCAGTTCACAAAATATATTATGTATACATTTGTATATGTCTGCATGTGTTATCTGTTTTGTGTCTGATCGGATTTTATGTATGTGTGTGCGTGTGTGTTTGTGTGGGTTTTTTTAAATACGTGTATCAGGTTATCAATTTAATAACGATGTATAATCGTCTCATCGTCTCAGCAAATCGACGTCTCGCTAAACAACAGTTCTAGATAAAACTCCGAATTAATTCTACGGTGTGGATACAAAATTGTCGCACCGCAACCAAGAGAACGCTGAATTTTTTTTTCTTTTCTTTTTGTTTTTTTTTAATTCGTCTCTGACGTCTACAATTATTTCACATTTCACGCTTCAATGTACATCAATCTCGCGCACATTCACGTGTCACGAACACGCATACCGAATCGTGACGCGACTGCAAAGAGTCCGCACGTGGTATTCTCGTTTGATAAATTGATAATTGGATAATTACATGAGCCGTTGACTGGATCGTTATGGATGAAAGCCACATGTATTCGCACAATGAGAGAAAGAGCGAAACGCTCCGCGGGTCTGGGATACATCGGACCACGAATATCTAATGATTCTTCGCGATTTACACACAACGGATATATAACATTTGGTTCTTCGGTTTTATTATCGTTATCTCGTTACTGTTTATTTTTTTCCAATTTGTTTATTTCATTTTATTTATTTTTTTTTGCAATTTCTATCCGTGGTCGGACCAATTCCTACGATGCAGGGACGATCCGGTCGCAACCTAGTTCGTCCCCGACCCAATTATCGGGCAGCTTTTCACTTTTCCGTCTAATTTTCTTTTTTTTTATTCCTTATTACATTTAGGAACACTTAATAACGCGGCCTTTTCTCATTCGTTTAATAATTCACCTCCACTCTTGCACACAAGTGTTTCCTAATAATTGTCACAATAACACATTTGAAAAAATATTTGCTCGCATCGTTATCATCAAAACGCACTACAAGAAAAGAAAATAAAAAAAATACAATAGAACCGACGATACCTGAAAAAAATGATCGCTCATAAGATGAGCGTAAAAAAAATTAGCCGACGATTTTCTTTCTTTCATTTTTTTTCTTTTTTGATTTTTGATGGATATGCGGAGGCAATGGTGATGATACGAGATACAATTGACGTATCTTCGTAGCATACACGAGTCTACCTCCAAATTTTCACCGTCGCTCGAAATTTTAAACAAAACAACAAACAAACGACGACGAAACAAATTCGATCGTTATTGTGAATTCTACGGTGAAGCACCACGCGAAAAAACTCAAAACTAAACGCGTACTTTCATCGCACCTGATCCGGTACATTGAAATAAGGCACCATAATATTCGACGCTTTTTTTTTTAGTTACATTTTTTTTTTTTTTGGTATTATTTTTTAATAATTTTAATTTTTTTTTGCAGGGCGCGCGATCGTTTGCGAAAATCCCTGACGCGTCTCTGAAATCTTCATATCGAAATTTCTTAAATCTTCTCATCCGAGCAATAATTTGGGAAAGGGGGGGGGGCTGGCCGGGTTTGCGGGTTGAGGGTAACACGATTGCGAAACATTTTATATTTCTCTCTTCATCGTCACCGAAACTCGGTGGCAAACTCAATAGTTTTTTCATTCGTTGGACCACCTTTTTTTATTACTCACGCGAATTCCGAGCTGTTTTCACAGATTTGGAATGTTCATACTTAAAATTTCGCGATCTTTTCGATTCTCCGTCGTTCGAATTAACGAAACTCGCGGCATCGCGAGCACCACCACGGAAGCAGCCGAGTCTGAAACGCGTCGATCGAAATCGCTCGACGCGACACGAAACATTTTTATTAATTATTATTATTATCATTATCGTTATTATTTCCGTGATATATCCCCTTAAAATCGTGACTTTCGTTCGAAACGCCGTGAAAATTTCGTGAAAATTTGATCCATCCGGGAGCAATTTCAAAATTTCGGAGACTCGTAATTGTTTCACCCTGATAATTATTATTGTTACGCGTCAACCGATCGATGGCTGAGATAAACGCAAACAGGTTGTTCTTATTCCGTTTGTTCGTTCTCATTTTTTTGTTTTTTTTTTCAAACACCTGTTTTTCTATACCCTTATGCTCCGTAAGTAATGCAAAATTTAATTTGCCGCTTGTGTCATCGTGAAAAAAATTCTCGTCTTCATTTTTTTTTTTTTTTTTTTTCGATTACTTTGTTTTCGGCAACGTCGCACCCTCGGTACTAAACTATCAATGGGTATCGATGGCCCAATAACTATTCTAATAGGCGTTGGCCACTAGTCAAACGGTCTCCTCTGTAACTGTCCTCGAAATTTCGGCCGGAGCAACGCTGGGACTGCAAGACAAACGAGACGACGTTGCATCAGTGATTCGTCAATTTTTTTAATTTTTCCAAACTAATGAACGTACGAACAATAATCGGCAAATTGCAGCGAAACAAATATTCACAAGAACCAAACGAATTACTCGCAATGAATGAAATGAATGAAATGAATAAAATCGAATAGAAATATATAAAATTAAATTAAATTGATTAAAAATGATTGAATAAAATAAAATAAAAAGTTCCGTTCCTTAATTTTGTTGTACAATTGAACTAACGATTATGAATTAAGGGGCGTTTCGGGCGTTATCGTAACGATATAAGCACGGATAATGTGATAATGCAGTGCGCGATCAACCGTGATCGAGTAAAGTGAGCCTAGCCCTACCAACAAGCTTGTTTACTTGGCGATGCCGGCTATCCTCGTGTCGTCTTGCATTTCCACGACGACCGTGTCAGGATCGGGCACCCGATTGGCCGATATGCAACCGTTGGCGATCGTCGTCGGCAGTACTGTTTCCGACTGCAATTGAATTGATAATTTTTATGTTTGTTTCCAATTATTATCACAAATATTGTCTTCGATGGAAATAATCGATGATTTAAAGAAGAAGGGTGGAGATCGAAATTGCGACTGATCAAAGTTTCGGAGCTATATGTCGATTCGGTATATTTATTTTTGGATCATTTTAATTCAATTTATCGATCTGTTGGAATTTTAATCAGCCGGAATTTTGATTCTCACCCAACGAAAAAATGCCAAAAATGCATTGATGCTACTAACTTGATAAGCCGCGGCGTCCAGAGCCATCAGTTCCTTTTTCGACAAATGTTCGACGACTGCCGCGGCGTAACAATCGCCCAGCATGTTGTTCGTAGTCCTCACGCGATCACTGCGTAATTAAAAAAAAAAGTTAAAAAGCCATGAAAAAAAAATAATAATAAATGTTTTAAACAGATCTGTCGTGTGTTAACATTTCTTTGAAGATGGAATTTATCGTTTGGACACTCACACAAACCAATCAATGGCGAATAAGAGAGAAACCTCTTGTACAGGAGCGTCGATGGCACTGAGCACAACTAGAAGAAGGACCAACGCGGCGCTTGGTACCGAAGCCGATGACACGCTGGCTGCCGTTGAAGTCAGTCTTTGGAAAATTATCAAACGATTCGTTAACGAACAACGTGTCGCAGTTTATTGGGGAATTACTGGACCAAACACGACGGTCGAGTGCCATTCGTAAATGGGACAGATTGGGTTATGAATAAAATATGTGGAAAAGAAAAGAAAAAAATCGTTTATTCGCGTTAGCGATTAATAATCCAGAGCGAATCGAGACTTGACGGAGCGACTAATGGAAGTCATTTAACGTCACATAAAAATAGCCACTTCAACCCTCGATCATCATTTTGTGAGACACTTTGCACAATTATTAGAAATTGAATGAACTTGAATGAATTAAAAATAAAGACAAAGAAATTTCATTTTCTCACACAAACGGTATATTTAGGCATTCGGTGGCGATTTAGAGATCTTTTTTTCATTTTTATTTCTTAATTTGTTTTTATTTCTCGATCGATTGCTTGCAGTTTCGCATTCAATTTAAAATTCTCCTTTTTGTCGTCAATCAACGTTTTTTCTGCCACCTCGCGTAATTCCCAAAAAAGTCATTTTCCAAGTCATATTAAGTTCCAAAAATAATTAATTACAATTTTATGTCCGATTGTGCCGTTTAACCCCGGGCTTCCGTGTGAATGATAATCATACGTGGAATTGGGTCAAATGGTTGAAATAAAAATGAACCCACATGACGGTTACGATCTCGCCGAATCCCAGAAAGATTCCGTTCATCTGGGCGATGAATATACTGGCCGTCGCGACAAAAAGAGCCGTGCCGTCCATGTTGATGTTGCAACCGATGGGCAGAACAAACCTCGTGACCCTCGGATCGACCCTGAGCTTATCCGTCATCAGTCGAAACGTCACCGGAAGTGCGGCGGCCCTGCGCAAAGCTCGGTTAAAAAACATCACGAAGAGCCGGTCCAGATTAAAAATTTTTCTCGGTAGTAGCCGAGGCCGCTCTTCAGCATCGTCTCGCAAACGTTGTTCTCCGCTCCGTTCTCGTCCGTGTTCGGGTCATTCTGGTGCCGATTCTAAACCATTTTCTCCCGACGTATCTCAAAACGTTTTCATTATCAAAAAAATTTTCATTTCTATTTTCTCATTATTTATTATTTCTTTATCACATTTTCCAATTATCGCGAATTTTTCGATTCGTAAAACCCATCCCTAATCAAAAATTGCATCTCAAATCACGAGCCCATAATTTCCCATTGGATGCGATCCCATTCGGGTCTTTAAAAAACATTTTTACAAAAAATTCTTCCGTTTTGTTTTTATTTTTCATTTTTCATTTTATCGTTTTTCATAAACGAGTTTGCAGAATAATTTTTGCGTACAACCAGAATGACCACTCGCCTGCTAACTGAAATTCAACGACAATGGTAAAAAAAAAAATTCCCATGATTTCGACGTTTTTTTCCCGATCGCTTCGTATTTGTTTCGATTTTTTTTTTTTTTTTTTTTTGGCACCTCGATCGCAGACGGCTCCACACAACGGGCCGGTAATTTTCAATCTGCAACACACAATTTATGTACCTTATCTGCGGCCGTGTTACTTACCAAGACCCATTGTCTTTTTCTCGGCCACTTTTTTTTTTTTAATCACAGATCATTGCGCGGGAAGGACCTGCAAAAGCGCCGCGTGTCTCGCGCGTTCTAATACATCATCATGATATTCATATAGTCTGTTCAGGTACACACTTGTGACTCTCTCATAGTCAGTCAAGTGAACATTGACGATTTTCTGGAAAAAGTTAATCCACACACAAGGCATATTGAGTTAAGGCGAACATTTTTTACGCTTTCCTATGATCGTTTCATTTTTTTTTCGTGGATATATGGAGATAATTGTTTGGATGGGTCCCGTGTATGCAGTATAGGGTTGTCTGAGGAGCCGTTGGGTGGTACAATCACGTAAAAGGGGGAAGAGGATGAATAAATAATTGATCAAGAGCGTTTTTGGGCATGCACGGGATAGGGTTCCGTATAGCCATTCTCACTCATTCCAAATCAGAGTTATCTCTAAATTTTTCATAAACTATTTTTGCTACACCGTTCGTTATAATTTTGTTCGAATGTACCAATTAAAAGCTCCATTGTGAATTTTTTTCCAATTTTAAAAATTGATTGTTTAAAAATTAGACGGGGGGTCACTCTGATGATGACTTTGAAAGCGAATATCTCGGACTAAAGGTTTAAAATGAAAAGGTCTCAGTACATTTTAAATTGCATTCGAAAAGACCCATTGAAAGACATCTCCCTTGAAGGGGTGGGCCAGAAAAAATATGTCAAGTTCACTTTTTAATCCGTTTCAGAGGGGTCGGATTTTTTTTTCAATGTTATCACTTCTCTTTTTTGGGTCATCGATCTACATCTATGTGGCAAATTTCATCTTAATCGTCATATGAATGAGAGAATGGAAGGACTGTGACGTACAGACGGAAGGACGGACGGACGGACCGAAACCATAAGGATACCCAAATTTCTACTCAACTCTAAAAAGCTTTTCAAAAAATTAGAAAAATATAATTCATCGGCGAAACGACGGGAAACGGATGAAACTTCGCGCCCGTCGTTCGAGTGACCTCGCCAAATCAGAGGATTCGTTCGAGAGGCTCATCGGGATCGGTGGACCGTCACCGGGGGAAAAAAATGTGGTTGAAAGGCAAATCTCAATAATCGGTCATCGATCCGGAAATAGACGCGCGTACGGCGCGATTATCGACGGGATGGACTTTCAATCGAGCGAAGAATAAGTATTTCATCAATATTCTCCACTACCATTGTTACGAATATTATTATGATTATTATCATTAATAAAAAATATAATCAAACTGGAAAAATGATCGTTGATTCGCGCTATCCGACAATCGTTAGACAAACATTATAATATGAGTTACGATCACTCGTGGTTCTCCGCTCCGCTCGCCAGTCATCGAACAAACGTCAGCATTCGTCGACCATGACCGCATCGACGACAGCCCTGTAATAATTGCACCTGGATCGGCACGAACAACAGATATTTTTTCAGTTTTATCAAACGAATTTCGTTTTTTTTCACCATGATATATACACATATAAATACGAATATACATAAATATATGTATAATTGTATTTATTTATTTATATGTATATATCATTTTGTTGTTTTCAACGACATATATATGCTTATGTAACGGCATTTTTGGCGTGGAAGCCTTGCCCGTCTGGCTCACGTTCTCTTGGAACTTTCCTTATCTCTTCACGCTTCGTTCCCTTTTTCACGTTCTTCGTTATTTCCTTCCATTCCGTTTTATTTTTCGCAATTTTTCATTTTTTCTGTACGCGACTTTGCTTTGTTTTTTTTCAAACCGAATGCATTTTTTCCCCCCGAGAAGAACGGAAAAAGGTGCAGAAGAATTACGGATGTAGGACCGAAATTTTTCGATTTTTCTCTTCTTTTTTTTTTCTCTTTTCTTTTTTGGCTTCCACGCCCGAATCAGTCCAGGTGACACGGAGTCAACTGACCTCCGGTTCACGCAACGTCGGAGGACTCTTCCGGGACTTTTTTTTACCGTACAATCGAGCTCGATTCACGAAATAGCATTCGATAAATTCCGATGGATTTTGGTCGTTCGTTGATCGATCGACGAAGGAAGAAAACATGTCCTCCGAACGTCGTGTCCTCGTTTCTCCAAACATCTCATGGATACGACGACCGACGAAGGACATGACTGGAGAAACGAGCTTAAAACGAACCGGAAGTATCGGTATCCTAAGTGCCACCCGGATCTGCATACCTCTCTCCCTCTTTCTTTCTTTTTCATCTTTCGTTTTCTTTTTTTTTTTCTTTATTTCTCTCTATATATCTTTCTCTCTCAATCTCTCGCTCTCTCTGGGAGACGGCAAAAAGCTCCCTTCGTGAGCAACGCGCGAATGTCTGGGAGCAAAGGCGGTTGTGAGAATTAGAGGAGCCAAGGGATCGTCGGTCAGCATTTCACAACGTTTCCTCTCGCGATCGCGATCTTTTCGAATGCGAACTTTTGCTTCGCCGAGACGAAAAAAAAAAACAACGCGACGACGAGAAAACAACTGAAATTTTTTTTTTTTTTTTTTTAAAGAAAATAAAAAAAAACGTTGTGTAAGACTTTGGGTTACCGATTTGTGGAATTACGGGATAAGGACCGCCACGGCCTCGCAAAGCCTCCTCTCGGCTGGCTGAAACACATATTCTATCATCAATTGGATCAACTAATAAGCTTGTATTCATTTTTTTTGTTTGTTTTTTCGCTCTGCAATTGGGAAGTGTCGAATAATTTGATCTTTTTTTCCTCTATTTTTTGGTTGGTTTTTTTTTTTTTTGTCACTTCGTGTCAACGACGATACTGTGCGCCTCGGCCGTTCGGTATCAATCTCGTCATCCGCGATATCACGTAATTATCATCATTGTTATTATTATCATTATTGTCACAAGAGCCATTATTTTTTTTAAGTTACCACTTCGTCACGTCTTGGCGGTCGATTGTTATGCAGAGGGTTAAAGCTCGGTCGTCAGGCAACTAATCAAGCACGTGTAATTGGATGAGGAGTGAGAATCAAGATCCTACAAAGTCGAGGCACGATAGACCGTAATTGACGACACACGAGGAGCTCTCTCTCTATCTCTCTCTCTCTCTCTCTTTCTCTCTCTTTCTCTCCCCCTCTGTATCTCTCGAGGGGTCTCCGTGTAGTTACGAAAGTTTTGTTACCGACGGAAAACTGAAAGAACGAAGAGCAAGAGGCGAAAGAGAAGAAAAATTTTTTTTTTAAAAACGACAAATGGAACACGATTGCACCAACGAGACCGTAATTATTGTTTGATGAATAATTGAATCGTGGTTGAGAACGAAGACATGTGAAAACGGAAGAAATTCGCGAAATAAAATTTTTTTTAAAAAAAGAAGAAGAAAAAAAAACGAAGAAACAAGAAGATGAAAGACCGAGGCCCTGTGAGGCAGGCGAGAGGGGTTCGAAGGTGGGAGCGGGGGTCGAAGGTCGACGACTCACGTTGAAGCCATGGCGAATGCGGTGAGCGTTCCCTGGGCGAGGCCAGCGTAGAATTTAAATGGATTCTTTCTCACGATGGCCAGGTATATCAGCTGCATTATGACCAGCTGATAAAGGAACACACCGACAACGACGGTTACGATGAACCAGCCGAGCTGCGCCATCACTTGGGCCAAATTGTCGACACCGAGAATTTTTCCAGCGATAACGGAAGTTATGCCGACGGGTGTCATCCTGAAATGAGAATTTTTTTGGGATTTTGTTTTATTTTTATCTTTGATTGAACGTATTTTGGGGAGAACGTACGATTCGAGGAACGAATTGGGGATTTTCGATTACAAGCTGACGGGATTGTAATTCGTTTTTAGGGCTCAAGGCCTGCACTGAGTGTGTGGGAACCAGTGTATTTTTTTTAGTCTTTTGTAACTGTGTAGAGAGTTGGGGGTTGCGTCGATTAAGGGAGTATTTGATAAGAACGTATGATATAATATATAACAACGATAGACGTATAACGTAAAATAGTCGAAATTTACTGATATTTTTTTTTTTCAAGAAATGTTTCAGAGAAATATTATGATATAATATTTATTTGATTGGTGAGAGGTTGGTTTTATTTTAAATATTGCAGCTAAGAATGGTATAAAATGAAGAATGATTCTTATTGTCTTAAAAAATGAGGAATTTATAAGATAAATGAGAGACAAATAATAGTTGCAAGGCGAGAATTATTTATATTAGCAATTTTCATTCAGAAGCAATCCGAGTTAGTTTTGGAATAATTATTGTTGCCCCTAAATGAAGGCCCTTATCGGAAATGGGCTTCTTATCGGCATAACAAAGAGGTTTAACGAGGCATGAAAAGGTGGAGTGCTAAAATTGAAGTAGGCATCATTTATCAAATTTTTTTTTTTTTTATTTTGAAAAAATTCGAGTTTCCCCAAAATATCAATGTACGATAAGATTCCTACCTCAAAAACAAAAAAAAAATTGACTCTATCCTACAAAAAAAAATGGATATCTCGATTATTATCGATAGGAAATTGATTTTTTCATAATTTCAAATCATAAAAAACAATACAACACAATCAATAAATCGATTTTCTATAAGAAATAATCGAAATATCGATTTCTTGCACGATAGATCCCTTTGGTTTTTTTTTTCAAAGGTAGAAAACAATCATCATACATCGAAATTTCGAAAAAACGGGAATGTTTTCAAAGTTGAATGCATAAAAAGGTTAAAAGGTAAAAAGGTATTTCGCCCTTACCACATGACCATGGAAACCATGCGCATTATGACCTCGAACACGGCCTTGAAGAAGTCAATGACGACTTGGCCCTTCTTCTCTCCCAGAGTACCGAGAAAGGTACCGAAAACGAGACAGAAAAACACGATACCGAGGGTGTTGGTACCGCTTCTGTAACGTATTACCCTGATGAGTTCCACATCGCCGAGACCCTCGGCACCCGTCGCCTTCTCGCTGTCGTTCTGAAGGGGACTCTTCTTCGGCACGTACACCGTGTGGGCCTGCTGAAACGCAGCCTGGAAGAGATTGTCCGGAAACATATTCCTGTAACACGCGTTAGAAAAAAAAAAAAAAAGAAAAAGAAAAAAAAAACGTTATCGATCAGGCTCGGTATGTAACGTGTCGACCCATTTTTTCTTGTGGAAAAATCTGGGTCGAGCCCTCCATCTCCCTCCTGACCGGAGAACTCTCCGGTATTTCGGTATATTCTCGAGATTCTGAAATTACCACTCCGATGTCGGAGTTTCCCCCTTTTTTTTTTATTTTATACATTTTCTTTTCTTCTCTCGTTCGACATCAATTGAAAACGCGAAACAAAAGATATTATCGATAATTCTAATAACGTTTGTTTGCGGATACGAACAATCGTCTTTGACTCTCGTGCCAGGCCTTGTGCGCCATTCACGATAATCGGTTTGCCCCGACATTCAATCAGTGTCAGCTGGGTTTGCGTATATACGTGTCTGTATATATATATATATATATGCAGTTTTGCGCTGCTCCTGCACGAGCTACTTCAGCACCAACGTCTCGGCGGGTAGCCGAGCTTCGGCTCACGGCTTCCACGCGAAAGCCATCGCGGTGGGATGCAACCGACGCACCGTTTTCTAGTTCACCACGTGAATAAAACACGGTCTCGCGCGCGCGATCGATGTTAAAACCTCTATTTTTGCCGGGGAAGGTAGCCGGGAAGTGCCATCCTCGATGAAGATATCGCGGACCTTTATAACACTCCGTTTAACACGTTTAACGCCCAGCGATAAATTGGTGGAGATTTTTGCGACAACGGAAAGCGATGGTCGAAGTGGAAAAATTAAATTATATGCAATACATAATATAAATAGTGAAAATTAAATTTTTTCAAATTGAAATTAAAACCAAATTTATCAATTTTAAGAGTTTTTAATTACAATGAAATGAAATAAATTATTGTTATTTATTTGGTTATTTCATTTTTTTTTGTTGTTTCTTGGATTTATGAATTCATTTATTATTGATAATTTTATATGTATCATATGGAGATCTTTTTGTATTTATATGTAGATACTGATTTCATTAAATGTTTGTATTACAAATGGAATTGTTATGAGTTACTTGTGGAATCTTATTTGACTGGATGAAAGAAAACGTCACACTACGGGTGACGAAGCCGCGATGGAAACATAGCCGTCACCGAAATCTGGGTGATGCGTCGTTCAACGTTTTAAGGGGTTACATCTAGTTGTTTCCGAAAAAATTAAGGGTTTTTCATGATTTTTATAACCCATGTTAACATAATTTTATTAAAAAAACACTGTACAGTGTCTATTACAATATAAATTGAGGTACTTATATGCACTTTTTCATGAAAATTTGTTCAATGTTTGGGAAACTATCGCCGCTGTCCCTAAATACCTTTTTTTTGGAGATCACTCGCCGGTAAGCAATTTAAAAAAAAACAAAAAATATTGAGAAATCGAACTTGTCGGAAAAATTGACATTATTTAAAAAATCCAAATTTCGCTGACACCTTCGTTTACAAGCTGCGTTTTATATTAAACTAACGAAATATTTTTGGTTTTTTTATATCAAATGAGCTGTTCCAGAGATATCATGCTCACTCCAATTGATCTTTACAAAAAATATGTTTTGAAACACATAGTTCCTCTAAAATTAAAAGTTTTTTCATGAAAAAAATCATAGAAGCACTTCAACATATGCTGCAATTAATACTGTATAATGTATTTTAATAAAATTATATTACCATGGCTAAAAAAAATCATGATAATCCCTTAAATCTCTAATTGAGTAAATAATTAACCCTCTATCGAGATCTTCATTTGCTTTCCAAGCATGTACGAACTCCAATCTCAATTTCCCCGAGGCACTTACAAATGGCGCTTCGATCTCTATTCCTCGAAAACAAATTTTCCCGACATATTTTTCCGCCGATATTTCGTTCTCGCGCTGATAATACATTTTCAATTTTTTTCTCTCTTTTTCTTCGCTATTCGTTTTCTCGAAGCTCGGGCTCCGGTGGGAATGCGAGTATTGGTACGATAGCCAAGTATATATGTGCACCTGTGTATATATCGATAATCACTACCGCGTCGACCTCGTGTGTCTTCGTCCGTGGCTTTCGCGCTGCCTCAAGGGGACGCGAAATCTCCCCGAGTGCAATAAAAACAGACCTAAATGGCGTTTACGCTGGAGCAAGAGAGTAAAACCAATGGATTCCACCTTTCGACGACGCGCGTGGAAATAACACATTTTTCTCGTGTCAAAAACATTAGCTTGTATCGCCCGAACGTAATTTGAAGCGTGTTATTTTACGTCCCGCGAGATTCGTTTGCGAATAAAGACGGGGAAGAAAAGGCTATTGTATCGACGTTAATGTATTTTTCGTTCGGCTTGTGGAGCAATTTCTTACCTGCCGAGATCCAATAGACTGTCAAGTATGTTGACGGCTCTGGTGTGCGTCGATGTGGACGTTGATTCTCGGAGACCGGAGTTGCCGGGATGAATCAGAAGCGCGAGACTCACTCCGAGAATCGCATTCAGCAGTGAGGTGAGTATAAAGTACACGAGGGTACGTACAGCAATTTTTCCATTCATCCGTGCGTTCAGGCTCGCGGATCCTGATAAGAGATAAATGAACGAGTGAGTAAGTAGATGAATAAATTTATTGATACACTACTGCCATAAGGTATCGGACCGCTTACTGCGCGCCTGAGCAAAAATTGGTCGCGACTTTGGAAGATGGTAGCTCCGTCAAAAGTGAAGCTACAAATATTTTTAGATAAGCAATTGCTAAGCTTACTTAATTCTACGTCAAATGAACCGTGATTGAGTCAATTCGGATTTCTGTACATCGGAATTATCATGTTTGGAAGAGAGAAAAATAATTCCTATATCGACAGAATTTACTGCCCCAACTTTGATTGTTGGCCGGATCTAGGCAATTTTTTTTTTTAAATCAGGAAAAATTCAGGAAGCGCCGTTCAGACTTAAGCTCTCGATCTATCCAAGGAAAATCGAAATATCTCAAGAGGTTCTTGAGATATCAGCTTATTTATGTGAGCGTGCAGAATCCACGTAACGACGGTCGGTAGCCCGATTCGAGGGTCTCGGCGAGCGCTTCGCTTCCCACGCCAAGGCCGAATGGCAAGTAGGTGCTTGCGTGAGCTCCTACTAATATTCTACGCGAAGTTTTTATTCGTGATTAATTACAACGGTATTCATCAAATTATCTCAAAAATATAAATAATATTGATATATACATTGGGGTAAAAAGTTGTGTCGGAATTGGAATTATTCTTTTGTCTTCCTCACATGATAATCCGACATACACGAATCAAAATTGACTCTACTTAGGTTTATTCGACGCAGAACTAAGTAAGCTTAACAATGGTTTGCATGGAACATATTTATCTTTATTTTTGACAGAGCTATCAACTTTCAATCTCGTAGCTAGTTTTTAGATGAGACCGATAATTATAAATAAATAAATAAATAATCATTAAATAGATAAATGAATAAACAAATGACAATAAAAATTGATGAACTAGATTTTATTGAGAGCAGCGTATGTATTATTATAGCTAGGTGACCGTGAAGTCGCTTCGTATAATTAATGCCAAAAAGAAATAACTTACCGGATATGAGACTGGCAATGACCAACGGAAGTATCATCAGCTTGAGCAATCTCATGAAGAGCTCGCCGGGATAACTGATGAGCATTACCGCATCGCCGCCAAGTGCCAAGGGACGCAGGCCAAATCCTGATGCATGAAAAAGACACATGTGTGTAATAAAATACGGAAATGAATGAAGTTGACGGAATCACACGAAGTACATTCAATGGATTTCGTGCCAAAAAAAAATTCTCCACTAGCTTGCAAATACGACATTGAACGTGCGGCTGTATATTTCACACAATCTCGGTGGCTTTTCGATCTACCAAAATCTATATTCCGTAGAAAAATAAATAAACTCTTTGAAAATGCGCTTTTACGAAAGTTATTTAATTTTTTCATTTCAATCTTTCGTCGATCCTATTACAATTAAAAACATCCCCCTCCCACCCCCTGAAAACTTTGTAAATCTATAAATCACGATTGACGCGAATCAGTAGGGCGAAGTGAAAAATCAATCTCTACCACAATTTCGTCATTGATGCCGGAAGTACCTCACACCTGCTATCTATAATTAGCTCACTGCATTTATTATCGGTTTTCCGAAACGGTTACGTGGCCGAGGTCCCGGAAGGATTGACCCCTACACCGACACACACGCCCGCAAAAATATACGTACACGGATTTCGGGACGTGAAACATCGTTTAGAAAATGAGATCAGTCCGTGGAGGGGGTTGGGAAACCCTTCGCAGTGATTGACACCTTAAAACTCGTGAGGACATTTCCGCTACGCTGACCAACGTTTCTCTTTACATAACAAACTTTAAACTAGGTCAGTTCTGGTGAATGGATGAAACGTGTTACAGATAAGCTTTTACATCGTGCCTATCAGTAGTTCCAACCCTTTCAACCCGTCCACCCTCTCTACCCCCGCCTTTATCTCGTGTTTTCGCCCACCGCCTTGAACTTAGCAGTGCGCATTTGAAATTCATTGGGCTTAAGGCATCAAGTTCGCGATGGGCTCAGCGGTAGACCGGCGTAGTATGTTACCGATGTATGATATAATGATACCCAACCGGTAATTGCGAAGCCCCGCGCCAAGACCAACCCTCTGAGTCACGCTATCCACGTTCCTCGAAGACGCGTGACATCCGTAATTTTCTTCCTCATACGCTTCGCGAGCTATCCGAGCTTCCTCGTCACGGGTGGAACAGTCGTAATTGCAGCGATACTCGTGTCACTCGTTAATGCACGAAGAAAGCCTTTGAATCGATTGTTTCGAGGGAGGGAGGGATATGTAATGGTTTGCGGGTACATTAAGGGATTTACGTGATTTTTCTTTAGGCATGCTAACATCATTTTGTTACAATATGCATTACAGTATTATTTACAACGTATATTGAGGTACTTTTATGATTTTTTTTTCATGACATCATTTTCTCTGCATTGAATTTTATTTTTAAAATCGACGACATTATTTTTAAAATCAAAGTTTCGCTGAACCGTCCGTTTACTAACTGAATTTAATATTATACTGACGAAATATTGTTCGGGTTTTGAGACAGCGGCAATAGTTTCCCCAAAATTGAAAATTTATTCATGAAAAAATTCAAAAAAAGTACCTTAACATATATTGTAATTGATGATGCAAAATGTATTCTAATAAAATTATGTTAACATGGCTAAAAAATCATTAAAATTTCTCAATTTTCCCGCGAACAACTACATACAACCCTTTTAAGGAAGGAATAGTCGGACATCGATCATAATGTCAATGGCACAACCTTTTCTCATTTCTTTCGGGGGCTTCGAAGACTTGCTTCGGGGAGACGTGACGTCAGTCTCCAAGTTTCCAATTCATATGTACTATATATACGTATTTAGTCTATAAATACAGATAAATTGAAAAGTTTTTTGTTCGGTTTAGAGACTGACGTCACGTCGGCCCGGAAACGAGTATCATACATATATATCTATATACCCACAGAACGAATCATTTTCGATAAAAGATCGGATTAAAATAGGTCAAATTAAACTGATGCTCTTCGCAACGATCGACTGTATACAGGGTGGTCTATTTGAGTTGGCACGATAGAATAGCTTGAAAACAACCTGTATTGAAGAAAAATGCTTGCGATAAAATGTTCATGGCTCGAAGGGCACAAAACACTGTGCTATCGTACATTTCATTCAGTAGAGTCTTATTACAAGTTCTTCCGGAGGTCATCATTGGAATTTTTTTCTACAATAGGAACGATTTTTATAGTCTACTCCTTTCTCTTTTTTTTACGGCATGATTTCTTGAAGATATCTTTCAAGTAATTAAATATTTATTATAACGTGGCCTGCTAAGCCGCCAGATCGTACAAGTTTTGATTTTATTTATGAGGCTACCTCGGAGACAGAGTTTATAGCATACCAACTACTCCGGAGAGCACGAAGGGGCGAATCAGAAATGCTTGCAACGGCTTTGGAAGAGAAACTTCACTCCGCTGTCACACATCTTTTACAAAACGTATTAAAAAACGTATCAAAGTCAGCAGGTATAATTTTGATCATCTGTAAAGTAACATTTTTTTGTATTGTTCGTAAATTACGGTTTTATTGAATACCTATTTTATTGATTTTTAGATATCTTGAAAAATCAATGTGGTAAAAAAAACTATTTCATCCAAAAGTTATTTATTTTTTTCGTGCTGTATGCAAATCTGTAAGAAAGAAGTACACGTGCCAATTGAAAAAAGATTTTCACCGCCAAATTATCTTGTCTGCCTCCACCGAACGATAAGTACGATAACACAGTATTTTGCCCCTTTCGAACTTTTAATTAAACTCCTATTGAAAACATCTATCTAAATTGGATCTCCCTGTATATCGTTAATTTGACTATAGATAATTCAAGCGATGCTAAATTTACTTCACTCAGACGATATTATGTCCGTGCTGATAACAGGTAAAACGAATTATTAGGAAACCGAATTATCAGTACTACCCATCGGTAGCGGATTAACGGAGGTCCGTTAGCAACGTTAATAATTTAATAAGTTTCGAGCGACACGGATGTTCAGTCTATTATTATTATTTTTATAATAATAATAATCATATTATTATTGTATAATAATAATAATGATAATATTATTATTGAACAATAATAATAATAATAATAATAATAATAATAATAATAATAATAATAATAATAATAATAATAATAATAATAATAATAATAATAATAATAATAATAATAATAATAATAATAATAATAATAATAATAATAATAATAATAATAATAATAATAATAATAATAATAATAATAATAATGTTATTATTATCGCGAAATTATGAATCGGGGCATTATTATTTATAATAATAATAATAATAATAATAATAATATAATAATAATATTATTATTATTATTATATTAAAATAATAATAATAATAATAATAATATTATTATAATAATAATAATAATTATTATTATTATTATTATTATTATTATTATTATTATTATTATTATTATTATTATTATATTATTATTATATTATTATTACTATTATTATTATTATTATTATTATTATTATCATTATTATAAATAACAATGCGTCGATTCATAATTTCGCGATGCTGAGAATAATAAAATGTTTGAATAATTCTTCGATGGTGGATTTGCACCGTTGGATTATTGCAAAGGTCATCGATAAATTCATTTTGTCGAATCCTCGTGAGGCAACAGCTCGATATATCGAGTGGCGGTAAGTTTCCAGCTGACTAACCACCGACGGCAACTCTTTCTTCATCGTTTTTTTTTCTATTAAAACAAATATGTAAACGATCGATCGGAATCGTGACAAAAAGCGCGAAAGGCTATTATATTGATTCGCCGGAGCTTCGCGAACGAGACTGTGCCCATGCCGAGGAAAAAAATAGATGTACGATATAGTTTCAGTGTCAATAGCCGGTGGAGAACAATGGTTTGTTGCGTATATATATAAAAATATATATCTACATATCTATATATGTGATTGCGATAACCGATTATGCGCGTCGTATCTCGAATTGTATAATCGTTTGACTGTGCACAGTCGCGGTGATTCGTTTCCAGCTGCACTGTTCGTCATTTCTTTTCGCTTACAATCGCATGGTATTCATTTTTAACGAATACTCTTGCATTTACTTTGTTTATTAACGTAAAGGAGTTATTAGATGGTGTGTTTGTAGAAAAATGTGAACATTCACTGACTCAAGAAACAAAAATACTCGAGCAGCTGTTGTTCTCGTTATCACCATCACCGCCTCCCCTCCCACCCCCTCGCGCTATCTCCCTGTAAGTCAACCCGAGTCAAATTTCCACATCCGGTCAAGCTATACTGAATCGCCGGGCATGAAACCGTACATATCGCGCGTAGCATTCGAATAAACCTGCATATTCAAACAAATCCCAAACCCCATGAACAACAAATTTCCGTGACATCACACAAGCAAAGCAATTCAACAACAATGGACCGAGACGTTCTTCACACGTAAGACGCGAAATTATCAATCGAATCTCCAATCCAACAACAATCGCCATTCGATAAAAATCAAACACAGACGGAACAATGGAAATAACAATGATAAAAAAAAACTCGACATACCGAGTACGACTCCGAGAAGTACGCCGGATAACGTGACCATGAGTAGCAGATTGTCGCGCATCCACTTGGTTGTGTCAGCCGTCACCTTCCGGGGACCCTGCGAGGCCGAGACGTCCTGCCCGCCCATCTTCGCGAAGAGATACTCGGAGAATCGCGCCGAGGACTTCTCCTCCATTTCACTGGCGCGACCGGATGAGGATCGTGAGATCTCTCGCGATCTCTCGCGGCGTACGGCGGGGCCCCGGCAGCACCACGGCGACGACGGGTTGCCGTTTTGGGGGTGTTTCGGTAAATTCGTCCGAACCGACCAATCACGCACCTCGAGCCACCTACGCAGTAGCCTGACGGCCCTCCAAGACCCTATTGACTCGATCGTGGTACCGGTTGCTTCTTCCTTCACCTTCTTCCAACTTGCTCTTGCTCTTGCTCCCTCTTCCTCTTCTTCGTCCTCTTCGTTCTCTTCGCGTCCTCGCAATCTCCCTCTTCCTGTCTTTACCTACTTTCGACCTTACCCCGCGATTATTCTCGCACCTTTCGCACCCTCGTTTATCCACCCACCCGCGCCTTGTCTCCGGAATCTCGGAACAACGTAAGCTTCTTTCTTCTGCGTCGACGATGATAATTATTACGCGGAGCGGGATATTCGACTCGTTGCCGAAGAGACGTGCCGATCGTTCGAACGCGCGGGCGCGCGCGTCTCACTCGATTTACCCGGACGGGTCTCGCACGGTCTATCGCTCCGCAATTCGCTCGGAGGATTCTCGAGAAAAACAAAGGTCCAAGGTCGTCTATGCGCGCCGCGGGGGAGGGAGGACTCCTCTTCGCCGGGGACGCTATCCGTCAAGACCAAACGACATATATGTTATTATTATTACTTCCCTTTTACGCTGGATACAGGCCTCGAATGAAAAAAAATCCGAGGTCGGAGAGGGGGAAGAGCGGCACCTTGGTAAGGGAGCTCCAACCACCACCGAGGAATCCGTGGATGGTCTCGAGGCACCGTTGCGCAGGGTCAGTTACCTTGATTATGGACCCGATCTCCTGTTTTCTATCTTTCTCCGACACAAAGATTTTTCTTTGTGTTTTCGAATTTTTTTTTTTTCGGATCGATATATCGTTTTTAATATTATTGGTATTTGTTTTTTTATAACGTTGGTATTATTGTTATTGAGGTCCCGCGAAAGACACAACGGACAACCCCGTGAATCTCGCGAGTCCCTGTACGTCTCTGAGGGCTATATTGTTTCCTCGGGGGTACACAAAGTACTCTCCGTCTCACTGTGCGCTGAACTCGATTTATATTTTTTAATTTTTTTATCTTTCAGCACAATCAAACAATTTTTTGTTATCGGTCTTTTTAATATTGTTTATTTTTTCGTTGATTCTCTCGTTTTTTTCTCAATTATAATTGTTTTTTTTATTGCTTTTCGGTCCGCTTTATGAGATTGTTGATGATATATTTGTGCGTCGAGCGCGATGCGAACCTCGCGATGGATGAGCCCTGACTGGCTCGGGACCGTCGGCCATTGCCGTATTGATTGCGGAACCTCCAGCCGACTGTCCGAGGGTGAGTTTGGCCGCCAACGCTTGCGCGAACAGCGTCGAGCCATCATCTATATGTGTATACATACATATAGGTTATAACTCACACCCCAGTCCACCCCGCGGGGGACTTACCCCCGCGCTCATTTCCCATCGACGGGTTTCTTGGCCCGTTGGTGGACGAAACGCTCGAGGATTCGCTTCAATCGAACCGCTCAATGAAACAACGAGGAGAAGCCGTGTCGGGACGCTGAGCCCCGAAAAACCGATCATCGAACAATCCCTTCGAGGACGGAAGTACGTGTTACGTTGACGATTTATCGTGTTAACTCGGGGGTGCATTATGTAGGAACGAAAACCTTCGAGGACTTCATCCGTAACGAGAATGCATAACCATCGTGACGATTGTGACGATTGTTATTAGTTTTTTTTCTTCCTATGTTGGTTGTACGGTAAAAAGGGCAATTTTTTAAGGAACTTGATAGGTTATGTTGATGATTTGGAAGCGCGCGTTGCAGAGCTTCGAAGTTCCGGGGGCTTACGGGGGTAGTTTGTTGGGAAAATGTCACACTGAAAAATGTTTCAAATATCCCGCTGGGAAACTTGTGCAATGAATAAGTTGGATATGAGCTCACATGCTGCGAAATGCGTGGTTGAAGCGAGTTAACCTTTTATGAAGCTATAATTGTACTTTATGATGAGAATTATTTGTTAATTTTGATAACGAAACATTCGGATGCAACGAATTTTCAACATAAAACGTTGAAATTTAATTCTAATCATTCAACTCCGTTACGTTTTATCTGAGAAATTGTTAAGCCTTTTAAAATGATATTAGGATAAATAATAAGTTACTTTTTTTTGCCATATTCAACCCCAGATTGGTGACCATATGAGGGAATCCCCGGTGCGCATCGTTTTTTTTTACTTGCAAACTATCGGGAGAACCTCTATGGAAAAATTAGAGTTCGTCCTTTAAAGCTTGTAGAAATTAATTATAATTTTTTCGAATAAAAGAAAATAATCGAAATGAAAGATTACAAATAATTAGATGAAAGGCATGCCGAAATACGGGGATTCCCTCACGAGGTGACCAAACTCGTTAGTGGTTTCTCTCTGGCGACGTTGCCAAACTCGCGCCTAGTTCCCCCTCGCTCTAGCGACTTTCTCCACGTGCGTGCCAGTGCGTGCAATAAGAATCGAGCGTTACGGCAACGCTGCGGTCTGTAAAACATCGCAACATTTCCCTTATGAGGTGACCAAAGTTCTTCGGTCGCATATGGTGACCGATCTAGGATTAAGATGTTGCGATACATAAAGGGATGTTTCGATAGGGAATGGAGATGAGGCCCTTAAACAAAGTTTTACAGAAATAACAGTGATATTTATGATTTGAGAACAAATAATTTAAAACCGATGAGCGATGCCGGGAAAAACTAAACGCCAAGAAGTTTAAAAAAAAACTCTGACCCGAACCATAACTACAAAATTGGAAGGGAGGGTGATTACATAAAAAAAACCATCGATACACATACATAAAATGAGACAACACAAACGGAATGAACGAAATCTGGAGAGGCCCTAAATCCAAGAGCGCAACGGAAAAAATAAAGAAGGTTAATGAAAAAAAAAACCATAGTTGTCAAAAATAAATGTAGCGATCAAAACAATTAATCAGTAGTTGTAATAAACATAGTCGCCATAAGTGCAAGTAACATAGCGTTATGGGCGGTTTCGGTGGATTGAGAGAGGACGAGAGTAATATGTATCACATCAATCAAATCAATTAAATTTCGCAATGGAAAATATTTGGAAAACCCAAAAATATTTTTGGTGCCCGAACAATAAGGGGTCGTCCGGAAAATACGAAAAATCGTGCTATTTGTGATACAAAGCTTATCAATCGAACGAAGAAGGACAGTCATGTGATTTGAATTAATCATATATACCTTTGGCATTCTCCAATCTCAGTATAACATCCACGCGTAGGCGGCAACCCTTTTCGGTCACTGCCCAATTATTTTTGGCAAGGTCACACAATGATCTATATTTCGGCTGTCATATCAAGCTATTTCTCCGAAAAATGTCCTACTTTCTTATTTACTATATCATAAAGTTACTGATCTTTACTTACTCATTCAAGCCTGTGTTGAAACAAAAAATATTTTTCAACAATAATGAATCCCTAATATTAATTAATTAATCAATCAATAAAAATTGATTAATAATTAATATCAATATATTCATAATTATCAGTAAATATATTAATTAATAATTGATACATTAATTTATATATTATTTAGGTTATTTATATTAGTTATGAATTATTATTAATTAATTAATTATCTTCATTTAATAATTAAAATACTACATAATAATAAAACAAAGAAATTATGTACGAAAATTTCGATAACAGCGTTCGAGTTACATCCATTTTTATATCCTTGAGTTATATTATCAACTCATATTTCTTCTCTTTTCCAATCAAACCTCAAGCCATATAAAAAATAATCCTACTTCAGATTAATTCAATTTAATTCGAACTCCCCATTACATTTCAAATCGTACTGGTGTCAATTAATAATGCATCTAATTTTTGTTTCGGACATACAGTTTACAATTTACAATCGAATTACTTTCAATTGCTCTTCCGTCGTAAATAATCACTTTACAGTTTACCGGAAGTGAATAGCGCGCTCCCTGCAGTCGCTATTTCTAACCTCGAAATAATTCCGTTGGAACGTTCACGAGCATCCGATCGAAAAATCGAGAACGCTGTCTTCAGAACCCCTGGTTTTTGCGCCACATATCGTATAGAATTGTACACAAACTCATCTATCATCTTCCGTAAGAATCCAACAAGTGCTCACGTAAATAACTTATTTTATCTGCAATTTCCAGACGATTCGCTGAAAACAATTGACCCAAAATTTTCGCCCCGGCCCAGTTAGCAAAGGAGCCAAATCCTTTGAAAATCTTCAAAGCCACCGGATGAACTTTGGTGGGCAAAATTTTCGTTCGAATGCTTGCTAAGAAACTTTATTGAGACTGCATGGACCATTCGCTCATCCGCTTTGCGACAAACGTACTTTCTCATTATTCGACAGTTTCAAGACTCCGCAGAATAAACATGGAACAAGATTCGCTGCTCTAAGCTTCACGAATATCATAAACCAATTTCAATCTTTGTTACAGATTTCCAAAAACCCAAACAACGATCATCAATCCACACCATCGTGAGTTATTCCAACGACAGCATGTAATCTTAATTTTATAGCTGGTTCGCAATCCAGTTCTGAGTTACTAACACAATATTTTGGTGCCTCCGTTTCAGAGATGTCGAAAGCAATATCTGGCTTTCATTCGCAGTCCTGCGAAAACAATGAAAAACGTATTGCAATCTACTGATCGATGGTATTATTAATAATGGTAAGAACCGTTCTTCCTCATTTCGCAGCAGCGTAAACAAATAACCCAAAACCCGAAAAAAGATTGAGAAAAAAAAAGCAATCTATGAGATTTCTCGCTTGCGTCAGTTGCCGGCCGTTGCCGCACGTGAGAATATCGTCGTTGTGGCAGCACCGTCGCGTTCTGTGCTATCGACGGTCGCGCTCGACCCGCCTCGACGAAAAATCTGTCATGGCCGAAGATTCATCTACAAACGTTCTTTTCTTGCAAATTGTCCTTTGTTTCAACCAATAATTCAACAATGGCCAATCCGAACAATCGTTTCGCGGTGAGAATCGATTTTTACCAAACTGCCAAGAACTGAAAAAAAAAAAAAAACACGGAAAAGAAATACGCAGGAATTACTTTCGAAGGCGTAATTGTGGCGTCGTTTTTTTTTTTTTTCATCCAATTTTTTCACGCCCGTTTCAGCCCGGAGATCCAATTACCGCATGAGGATCGCTCGTTCTTCTGTATTGACGCGATTGAATAACGAGAATCATCGAATTGTGCACCCAAGATGGCACAGCGAGATGACAAATTTCAAGGCCCGCAGTACAAGAGTAATGACTTTGTGCCCAAATTGAGGAGGAACCGTCAGATCGAACTCAGATGGGGCAATGATTATTACGAAGCCGTGAAGACAGCTGTTTTTGGTACCCAGCGTCCGGCTTTCATGCCGGAGGAAGTGCCGCAGGCTATCAAAGAAGCGATCGACAAGACTGGATACATTTGTAAACAATGCGGAGACTGGTGAGTTTGGAGGAGGGATCGTGGTTGCATGATGTTGTATGATTTTGGGCGAATGCTTTCCGGAGAGAGATGCAGTTGGCGTAGAATCGTGTAGTTAGAGACCCGTTAAGCTGTGCCACAATTTGATATGCGGATATAACCATTCGGCTTGCCCAAAACACGCAGAAAAAAAACTTGGAGATGGATCTTTAATGATTATTTTTATTGATATTCATTCATCACTTTTATTACGGTCTTACTGGATGGATACTGAAAAATTGCAAAATTTTTTCAACATTTGAGGAATGATAGTTTTCGATAGAATAATAATCCATGAATTTCAGTATTTTTCACTACGTGATTTAGTAGTTATACATTTCTGAATTTAACACGGTCGCTTATGGAAAAACAGCTTCTGCGGACGTTAATGGTTGCAAAACGAATGGAACTAAATCGCCGTAAATTCGGAAAAAATTATATCATTCAGATTTAGAATCAACAGATTGATTATGCTTAATTTCAAATGTATCGACTGAGTAATTGTCGAGAAATAAATTAAAGTAATGAGAAGTATCGCCTGAAACAGTTGAAACAGTTGTACAGTCACTGACAAAACGTCAGTCAACCACACGTCAATGTCGTCGAATTTGACTTCAATTATTATTAAAAGTGATAAATTAACATTTCTAAGTGTTGATTTATTAATAGTTTAGCTATATGTAAGAGTAAACATGTACGACATGATCTAGACTTGTTAATCCACCATTTACCCATCCTGGCCTACCTTTTTGCCCAACGCTCCATCCACCAAAACTTCAATCTCATAGTATACGATACATATGTTACGGGTAAAGTCCCATAAACGGGTAAATCTAGCTTTACCCGGATAAACCGTGTTCTATCAGCTTTCGACGAGTAAAGTCCGAAATATATTTAAAATTGCACACATTTCGGGTTTTACCCGGGTAAACTGCGTTCTTTCCGTTTTCGCTTGGGTAAAGTTCGAAATCCCACATCCGAAGTCCGAGTCCCAAGCCATAAATGTTTAAAAAACATATTCAATTAAAAAAAAAAAACACATTTTACAAATAAAAGTAAGAACACTGTATCCTGCTTAAGTAAAGGATACTATAATCTGTTTGCTCAAACAAGACAAAAAAAAAAGATTTCCCGTAGCTTTACATATACATTTATTTACGTTATTTATTTAAATTATTATTATTTACGTTATTTGTTTAGATTATTCATTTATTTAGGTTATTCGTCCAAATCCCTAAACGAGTACAATTTCAAATATATTTCGCACTTCACCCATGTTTCCAGGCTATCACGGAGTTTACCCGGTCAAACCTAGATTCACCCGTTTCCCCACTCTACCCGTAACATATAAACCATAAGCATACTATATATACCATTAGTAATACCAACAATCTCCAAAAATTCGTGTAAAAAAAAAAATTTCCCTCAATTCACCAGTTTCAGATTCTTGAGCAGCATCGAAGAGCACACATCTAGACGCAGCTGGGTTCTGGGTTTCTGGTGTCAGCATTGTTTCTCAACCCTCTGCAACCACAAAACCAAAGGAAAATCAACCTGTTCGAAATGCACGAATCGCGAAACTTCAAAAAACAATTACTTGCTTAACAAGGGTATAAAGAAAAATATGAAAAAAGGCGTAACAAAAATTTTTTACAATCAGTGCCAATTTTTCGCTCATGTAAAATCCCACGGTTCGACAACCGTCGATTTGAGCGAATTAATGTTGATGCCATTACCGTGCGGTATTGAGCCGGAACACAACGAAAATTTTGACAAAATTTGGAAAGCCGTGATGGAATTAATGTTCATAAAACGTATTCACATAATGGATTGGGTCAGAGAAAAAAAAATAATTTGGAAACCTTTGTCAAACGCGAATTCTAAAGATTCTAACGATCCCATTGACGAAATCGTGAAACAATGGCGCGAAGATTGCATCGACTTTGCCGATAAATCCGGTAATTCTCAACGTCAGGACAATCCCCTGCAGTTTCAAAATAGTCGAAGACTAACCAAAACCGTCGGAATTCGGACAAATTCAGCTCCAACGAAATTCGGAAACGGAAAAAATCGTCGCAAAACTGCTCAAGCGATTCAATCGCGAATTCGAAAAATCAACGATGAAATCGTACCCAAAGACATTGCCTTCGTCGATTGCGGATCAGTACCGAACAATTGCATTTCCGAAGCTGCGGACATGAGCAATCTGGATTTCAACGATCCGGATTTGAGCGTGGAATCGTTTTCGAACGAAAAAAATGCGTACGACGATTATTCGGGGGTTGAAATAACCGCGGAAAAAAATTCAACTCGTGGCACGACGTTGTGGCAATCATTTTGCAAACAATACGCATTGTTGAAACACGAAATTCGCGAAACAAATGAAAAATCTACGAAGGACGAGGACGAATGTTCGTCGTTGTCTTCGTTGTCGTTTGATCGAACGATTCAACGCGTGTTGACGATAAGAAATCCGACGAATATCAATCTATCGACGAATTTAAACGTCTGTACGATGATCGATAATTCACCCAACGATTCGACGAATCGCAAAAATCTCGTCGTTACCGCGGGAAATTCACAAACTACGAATGGAATTTTCGAAACGTCAAAAATTATTTCTCACGAGAAAAATCGTTCCTCGTCCTTGGTATTTTCATTACCCAACTGTGAACCGTCGATCCTTCCGATTTTATCGAAAAACGACGAAAAAACGAAATTATTCGACAAACCGAAAATTTCAAATCAAACGAATATTTTGAAAAAAGATGATAAAAATAAATCCAACACGGTTGGATCGTCTCACGCGGTGTCGCAAAGTTTTTCCGAACAATTGGCGGTTCATGGAAAAATTGTGTTTCAAAATGGTCGTAAATATATAATCAGACACGTTGGAAAATCGAACGATCAAACAAATCCGAAGGATTTGAAAATAACGACGAATTTTTCGAACAATCCTTCCGTTTCGACGTCAATTCCGACGTCAATACCGACGTCGAAACGTTTGTTGTTGCCAAAACCTCCTTCGATGACGGTTTCGTCGACGATTGCCAAACCAATCGTCGCAAAACTTCCGTCATTGCCGAAAATGTTGACAAAACCAAAAAATCGTACAAATTTCACGTTCATTCCTCTCGATCGACGTTTGCTCACCGAAAACAAAAAAACCGAAACTTCACAATTCGATCAATCGATAATTCTAAAAATCCGCGAATCCATGGAAAACGAATTTCCAAAAATGTCCAAAAAAAAGCTCGATTCTTACATAAAAAATTTGAAACAAATCAACGAAACTTACAAAACCGCATTGGGTTTAAAAAATGATTCCATAATAATCAACAATCAAAAAACCATCGAACGTTTCGAAAAAATCATCGCCTCTTCGACCTCCGGGAATTCCACGAAAAACGATTCCGAAATCGAATGCGATTTCGAGATAAACGCTCGTAATTGGGAAACAAAAGTCATGGAATCGCGAAAACGTTCGTGCGGAATTTGTCACAAACGTTCCAAACTCACGTCCTACATCGTCGGCTTGTCACCACCGGCCACAGATGAAAATCTTTATTGTCATTGTTACAACAACGTTTGTCACATATGCAACGTGAATCAACGAAGTTTGATGCAATTGAAATTTCACATTAAATGGCACAAACGCGAAAAACCATTCGTTTGTCCGGATTGCACCGTAATTTTTCGATCTCCCAAAGATCTGGAAGTTCATCTATGGACCACGTGTTTTCATCCTCTGGTCAGACATCTTTACGGTTGCGCGATTTGCGAAATCGACGGTATTCTCGATATGGAATCCGTAGCTAAACATTTCATGCTTCTGCACACGCGTAGAAAATTCGTTTGTGCCGAATGCGGATTGGAATACACGGAAAAACCGCCTTCGGTTGAAAATCGAGCCAAACATTTTGCCGAAAATCATCCGGAAATCACCGTAAATTCCACCGAACCCATGCAATTGATCGTTTGCAATCTCAAACAATGCATCGTTGCCCCAGAATTGTTCAGAGCACATTTGGCAAGTCACGTGGGAATATTAAAATCAATCTATTACAAATGTCCATTTTGCCCAGCTGTTGCGCAAGGCACGGGACGTAACAAAATAATGATGTTGCAACACATAACGGAAAATCATTTGAATCGTTTGCCGGAAATTGTTAGCTCCGGAAGTTTACCGGTAATTCTAAAAATATTTCGTTTGTTATACGCAAATGCGGAAGTTACGAATGTCGACACGAGTGGACCGATGATAATAAACGCTCGTACTATAACACCCCAATCGTTCGAACGTGGTTCCGAAGAATCCCACGAATTGCACTACGACGATTCGAATTTACCGAAAATAATGGAAATTCGTTCGGAAACCGATGATTCGACGAATTCCCGGGATACCGAAGAAAACGATTGCAACGTGAGAATAATAAGAGTTAAATCGATGAAAAAAAAATTTCCGGAATCGCCGAAGAACGAAGTATTCGACGGATCGTCGCGTGACAGCGTGATGGACGATTTGGCATCGTTGACGGTTGTCGATGATACGAAAATTGCGTTGAAAAAACATTCGTCAACTTTGAAAAATGTTTTTTTCCACGAAGATACGTCGAATTCCAACGACGATGGAATTATGACGTTCGAAAGTTCGAATTACGAGAATTCGAAGATGAACGTTGATTATACGTCGACGTTGCCAAAACTCGAGAGAAAACCGTCACCTTTGTCGGAAGAAAACGACGACAATCCGGAATTTCATTCGACGAACGAATATTCCATGGAAATCGTAGAAATGTCGGACAATTCGACGCGCAAACCATCGCGAATCGCTCTCAACAATCCAACGACCCTGGAAATCACACCAATTTCCTACAATTGTCACATCTGCGGTGAATTTATAAACACATCTTGGTCCGTTGTAAAAAATCATTTCGCGTCTCATCATTCGAACGATTACGAACTTTCCGTCGTATCTCCGCAAATACCGCAAATTTCGCCGGGTTACATAGACGGTGGTTACAAGGACGATTGTTACAACCGCAAACGCAAATCCGACGGTCAATTGACACCCGGAACGAAGCGCAGACGTCGTTGGGGTCCAAAAAAATATTTCGAAAAACCTGGCTCGCCCAGTCTCGGTATTTGCGTTCAACCCGAACCCGTTCGTGAGATCGAAGGCAGTTTTCGTTGCAAAAAATGCGACGAACCATTCGGCGATATAACGAAGATGCGCGAACACATTGCTGCTGATCATCGTATAAAAGGACAATATTTGATATGTCTGGAATGCGGAGAAAATTTCGTCGTTGTTCCGAGTTTGCAGATGCATTTGAAAGCTTTGCACGGTGTGACGGATCCGATTAATTATTTGGCCAAACACACGTCTTACGCGCCCGATGTGCCGGAAGACACGGAAGAAGAAGAGAGAACGACGGAATCGAATCAATGTTACGTTTGCATGGCCGTGTTTGCGGACAAAGCGGCGGTTGACAAACACATGAGAGTTCACGGAATGGCTTTTTTGAAACGTAAAAGATTCGAAGCGAGAAGAGCTCAGTTGTGTTCGGAAAAAATGGGGGAAGGATCGAACCGTAACGGGGTTGCGACGAGTACGGATGATAAGGCGAGGAAGAACGAAGGGGATGTGAGGAATATTTTGGGGAGTAGCGTTGAGAGATCGAGCGTTAATTGCGATGCTGGAAAGTCCGAGGATAGAGAAAAAAATTTGCGAACATTGGCGAGAGTTTGGGGGAAAAGTATGGATTCTTTGGGTAGTGTCGATAGCAGGACGAGTTTGGACGATTTGGGGCGAAAGATTGGAGATTGTGGACCGAGATACGATGACGACGCGGCTCGACCGTTGGAAATGACTGAATCGTCGTGAAAATGATTGCAATGAATTCTAGATGAATGAACAATCGAGAAAATGATGATGAAGACAGCCTAAACGGATCCTGCTCGGTTCGATCGTGTTAACACGGTTTTATTTTCCAACGGGTTGGAAAATTGAAAAAATTAAATCCCCGTGTGTACTAAATCTGTATGAAACGGTGAGGTCGATATCATATTGCAACGTTACGACAGCTTTGTAAGATAAAACGCGGGTGGTGAGCTGCAATAAAACGAATAACGTGAAATTGATTGGTTTTTTGATGTTTCATTTAATTCCACGCATTCCACAACCAATTTTTTTTTTTTTTTACTTTTCATTCGCTCAGCGATAAACGTTTTAGCATCTCGTTTCATATCAATCGTCTTATCATATCAATATATATATATTTATTTATTTATTTTATTTTATTTTATTTTCTAAAATTATATTTAATACGTTCTTGATTTGTTTTTGCGTTTGAGATCCTTAGAAAGGGTTATTGCACGGACATTGCTCGTTATTGCTGCCGAGTACTTAAAAACTATCATCTTCGACACGTAAATAGGACAGAAGTTAGACAATAATGGACCCAATTTGGTCCTTTTCAGAGCTCAGTGATTGAAGTAAAGCGAGCTTTATTAAAATGTTCCACGTTTCGAATCACCATTGCTTCTCCATTGGTCCCACGAGATTCTACAACTCTTGCCCGGATTATAATACGCGATCTTTATTTATTATTTTTTATCCCGTATAATTAATCCTCGCAACATCCCCCGGATTCTTCGTCAATTGTCTCTCCTTCGTCCGTCGAAGTTTCCGGTGATGTTGCTTTCGATAGAAACTCTGGTTCGACTTTACGACTATCGTTATCCCGAATAATCACCAATTTCGATTGTTTCGAACTTAACGAAGATTTTTTCGATTCGTCGTCCACGGAAACGGAAATATCCTGAAGCGATTGAACCGCGCTAGTCCTTGCGGAACGTAATTCCGTCAAAATCGTCACAATTTCCGTTTCGTCGTTCGACGCGGTGCAATTTGTTTCGACGATTTCACAAAATTTCGCGTTTTCAACGATCGCCGTTGTGACGTCTTCGTTATCGTCGACGTTCGAATTATTTTCACGAAAAAGTTTTCGCAAATCACTGCCCAACAGAGCATCGTCCGGGCTCGCGTTGAAATCTTTCGAGACGGCGGATTTTGCGGGGAGAGTTTCGGAAACTTTGCGAGTTCCGGTACGATCGTCGAATTCACTGAGAGGTATAGCTTTCTCGCGAAACGCCCAAACGTCGTAATTAGCGACGTAGGTGGAACCGCGGATCGTGCAACCGACGATTTTTTGCTTCGAAGCGTCGTCCATCGAGTACCAACGCTGATGGGCCGCGGTCATGGATCCCTGGGCGATCGCGTTTAAACTCGCGGCTGGCACGATTCGATGGGGAAATCTCGGTGAGCCACGGATTTTTTCTCTCGATGAATTTTCACTCGCGTTGGATTCTGGAAGATGAAGATTTTATTTTTTTTTATTTTTCGTATTTGTTTGAAATCAATTCGAATAAAATTTATTCTTCGTTTTTATTTTAACTTCATTCGAATGGAACTTATTTTTTGTTTTTATTTTAACTTTGTTCGAATAGAAATTATTTTTTGTATTTATTCGAACTTGATTCGTATAAAATTTATTTTTCGTTTTTATTCGAACTTGATGAGTATGAAATTTATTTTTCGTTTTTATTCGTACTTGATTCGAATAAAACTTAGTTTTCAATTATTTTTTTCGAACTACGGGTGGTGGAAATAAAAAAATAAAATAGCCCAGTAACCTAATAAATAAAATAAATAAAATAAATAACCGACACCAATAGGTGTGCGGTCGGAGTGCGACTCCGGCGGTCCCACGAGTTAAGCTGCAAATTTGCCGGCCAGTACTTGGATGGGTGACCGCCTAGTCGTTCGCCGGCTGGCGCATCAATTGTGGAGCGGGAGACCAGTGCCTTTGGGGCCCCGGTGGTGCATTCGAGGTGGAGTACTATGTGCTCCTACATGCATCACCGGAGAACCAGAGAAACATAGGGTCCACTGTACCGGCACGGGTTTTCTGCAGTTTCCCCGTGCCCACGGCAAATGCGGTACAGCGGTATGTCAAGTCGTCTGCAGACGCACGGGAGATAGCGGAGAACACGTAAAAATGGGGAAAGTCGGAGAATACCTTGTAAAAAACTGAATAAAGTTGTGCAAGTAAAACTCTCACTTAAATAAAATAAATAAAATAAATAAAATAAATAAAATAAATAAAATAAATAAAATAAATAAAATAAATAAAATAAATAAAATAAATAAAATAAATAAAATAAATAAAATAAATAAAATAAATAAAATAAATAAAATAAATAAAATAAATAAAATAAATAAAATAAATAAAATAAATAAAATAAATAAAATAAATAAAATAAATAAAATAAATAAAATAAATAAAATAAATAAAATAAATAAAATAAATAAAATAAATAAAATAAATAAAATAAATAAAACAAATAAAACACATTTCCATACAAGCCGCTTACTCGAAGGCAGACTAAAATTGACTCTGGGTTCGCTGCTCTCCTTCCGTCTGAGCCCGAGGCTGAGTCGGCGATCCTCCTCGCTGGTGATGCTTATGATCGGTCCTGAGCCGCATCGCGGATGCGGCGTCCTCATACCCTGAACGTTGACTTGACAACTCGACGAAGCCTTGGTACCCGGCACGAGACCGGCTATGTAACCCATGTGCGCTCGCAGAGCCGACGCAACGCCTGCAAACGACAAAAAAAACGACGATAAACAACCAAAGCCAAATCCTTCGTCAGAGTCGCAACGTCCGATGAATAATTTGAATCTCGTTATCGAACGTGATAACGATTTTATCTCGTTATCGAACGAACATTCTTACCGGTAAAAGAAGCCGTTGACGTTTTTCTACTGCTGGGTCGACTGCCAAAAAGACTGAACAACCGTTGAAACACCCCTAATCGGCTCGGTCCCTCGGTATCCCTTCGCCACTCGAGTTTATAGATATCCGCGAGACTTCTTCTAGCTCCTTCCGGTTCCAAATCGGGCTGACTGCTAAACGCTACGGTTCCGCGACGCATGCCTGGTTTTACGGGAGAGGATGGGGTCAATAGTAACTCGTTTTTTTCTTCACGTGTTCCATAGCAGTAGCGACATAACAATTTCAAAAAAAAATAAATAAACGAAAGAGAGAAAAATAAAAATCATAGCCGCGTTATGGATATGAGGGGGAAAAAAAGCAAAGCGTGGCTTAAAAAGAAAATAACCGTTTGCGCCATCGTTTTCGATCTGTGTATCGAAAAGGCCTCGCGCGTACAGCTATTTATCAATACCTAAAGCTTACGAACTCGTGTATGTACGAAAATATGTACAGGTCGATTCGAAAGAGAGAGAGAGAAAGAGGGAAAAAGAGATAAGTAAGCTCGAATAGGTCGTGGATGAACGTGCTGCGAGCCATCTGTGCAAGTTTTGGCTTGCTCAAACACGCTTCTTGGTTTATTTTCGCTATAAAATGGCATGCCCTACATCAGACGTGATTCAGTGGACGCGGTAGATTTACCGCGCACTTCTAGAATTTCTATGGCCTCCACTGCAGTCTCGTACAGGTTGCGATAACGAATTCGTATAATAATTCGGGCAATAAAAATTTTTCCCGTCGCGATATCGCTTTTTTTTTTCTTTTTTTTTTTAACTATGGCTGGAGCACGATTTTTATCTTTTTTTTTTCTTCTATTTTTTTCTCCATTTTGCAGGCAGTGGTAACGAAGCCGAGGTCGTGTTTTTGTGAACTTGGACAAGCAAGTGCGTGCAATTAACGAAATTTATGTGTCACCTTTCTGTGATACCTGAATGATGGGAAAACGGCGAAGCGATATAATAGCATTAATATATATCTTTTTTTTTATCGTCCAACGTGCGTGGAAAAGAAAAATTCCACCGTGCAAGAGTTTTCGTAAAACATTTTTTATCCATTTGATTCATAATTATTCTTGATATTTCAATGTATTTTCAAATTTGACAAAAAATAAATGAATAAAAAGCTTCAATTAATTAGAAATTATTTGAAATCCCGAGCGTTATCAAAATTCATGGTCGAGAAGTCAAAACTTTGTGTACACGCGTATTTCATAGGCTCTGTGGAATAATAATGATCGTAACTCGTAGTGTCCGTCAATAAAGTCGTAACTACAATGCACATGTGCCAGGGGATTGCTGCGTTATCGACGTACACTCGGAGTCGCGATATTATTCCATCGTACGTTAATATCCCACGTGGCATAAATTTCCATAAATTCAATTGATTACCTCACCCACGCTGGTACATTGAAATTTTACCGGATAATCGACACAAACGTATTTTCCACATCGAGCACACGACGAATTACGATATCTCGATTTTCATAACTTTTTAATTAACACACAACAGCAATAAAAACCATCGAAACAAATTTCAAATTTGAAAAATAAAGAACGAAAACGATGAAAAAATTATGAACTCGATTGGAAAATTTCGTTAGTCGGATGATTGATTTTTCATTTTCGTGTAATTGTTTTTTTATTTGTATCGGACGTGAAAGAATTTATTGAAACGTGATATAAAATTGCTCGAGCACGGTAGATTCTCGATATTTGCGGGATATAGGAGACAGATCGTTCTTACCGGAAGGATCCGCCGACGGCCAACTTGCCCGTGGAATTACCGGAGGCAATACACTAAGCAGTAGCAGAGGTAATCCGCCGCTTATGCTCGGATTTCGCTGTGGGATCGATGTGCTGGATGACGCGTGAGATTGTTCAATCGGTTCTTGGCCTAATTGCTTCTCCAATCTCGCGAGCTCGAGTTCGAGTTGGGCCATCTCACGTCGATAAACTCGATTCTGCACTTCCACCCTGTACTGCAGTTCCCTGAATAAATTGCCGAAACATTTCACGCATCGCCGCGATTACCAAAAATCCAAAAAAAAAAAACCAATTTAAATTATTCGTTATTGTTGTTATTGATTTTTTTTTTTTTTTTTGGCGGGAAAAAAAGCACCTGCTGTCGTCGGTTACGAAACGTCGAGTATTGCACTCGATCTTGAGACCCAAACTCTGTACAACGGGATCGGCACGACTCTCGCCGGCCAATATATTGGCCAATTGTGGGAGAAACAAAAGAGCGAGAGTGGCCGTGGTCGAAGCGAGAATCAATGTCGTCATCGTGACGAAAGCCAGAGTGGCGCGATCCGACATGAGATTGGCGAGAACCACCACTATTCCGGAAGTTATGACCACGGAATACACGCTCATGCCGATGTACTGGGAATCGTTGAGGGCTGGAATTTTTACGTGTCTGCGAAAATATTTTAAACCCATATTAATATCCATAGATGAGGATAAATAAAAAAAAAGAGGATACACTTCAATGTCAAAGGTAGATTATGTTAGAAAAGTGAAAAATGATATTGTTTATCTAAATTTCTGCTGCAGGAAAAGATTTTATGCTAAATTTTTCGCTCCTAAAGATATCAATCATTATTTCTCGTCTGTGTCATTGTCTGTTTGTTTTTTTTTAACCGAGAAAATGCCTGGAAGTATATTAATCGAATAACTATTCTTGTTGTTTAATATTCGCCGACTAAGGTCTGCGCTCGAGACTGCGCATTACTTTCAAATATCAGCCTGCAAATTATATCCCGTAGAGTTGGAATAAAAAATTTGTATATATCAGTGAGGAAAATTATAAATAATTTTCCTCACTGCGAAAATCTACACGCTCTATATAATATTCTCTCTAATATGATATTTACGGAGCTCCGCTGGCGTAATTAGTTTAGGATTCAGTAGGCGTATCATTATCAGTAGGATAATTACGGATTCAGAATTATATATATATATTCCATCCATTAATTCGAGAATATGAAAAAAAAAATAATAATAAAAGAAAATTAAAAAACCTACCGAGTTTCCCAAGCCATATAGACTCCAACGATCAGAAGCAATCCCTTGTAAGCGTAGAGAGCTGCTAGCCAACCATTTGTATGCTGAGATCGGCACACCTCAACCTTAACGCATTTCAATTAAACTTTGTTCATTTATTCGTATTTCTTATTTTTATTACATCGTCTAAGAAATCATCATTAATTGGCTCTTTTTCAATTAATTTTTTACGCTACCTGTGGCTGATATATCACCGCCCGATCTTGCGAGCTAATTTCCAAAGTGAGATTTCGAAGATCGCGTTGCATCGGATCCAGAGTCACCCACAAAGTGACGACCAGACCGTCGATCAGCAGAAGAACGCAGATAAGACTTATCAATTGAGTATCTTGTAACAGCTGAGAATTTTTTTTTTTCGAACCACACCAAAATGTATTAATTAGGATAATTAATTTCACTGAGATCGGATGCAGGGGAGATTGAAGGATGACGTTCCATGCACTTGCCTTGTTTTTCACGACGCCACTCCGGCTACGCGTAAAAATTCTATGCACTCGGTAAGTTTTCGTGAACATGGATCCAAATGCCAAAGAGAATCCGGCGGACAGTAAATAAGCTCGTGCCTGAAATTCAACGAAAGCCGCGTGGAAGCACGTCTAAATAACTTGCGTCAAAAAAACCTGGTCGAAAAAACTTGGTCAAAGAGAAATTCTGTTCAAGTACTCTCGTCTCATATACAACCTGTGTTGAGGGGTTATATCTAGTTGGTTGGGTGGTAAAAGTGGGAAATATTATTATTATTATTATTATTATTATTATTATTATTATTATTATTATTATTATTATTATTATTATTATTATTATTATTATTATTATTATTATTATTATTATTATTATTATTATTATTATTATTATTATTATTATTATTATTATTATTATTATTATTATTATTATTATTATTATTATTATTATTATTATTATTATTATTATTATTATTATTATCATTATTATTATTTTGCATTTCCTCAAAGTACATAATTTTAAGTATATTCTCTCGAAATTTCAAGAGAATCTGAGTACTATTTGCAGAATTAATTTTATCCGCGAAAAACCTAGACTCGAAAGTTCTAACGCGATTAAACAATTTGACCGATCGATTTGATTCTTTGACTAGATGGTTTCTTATTATAATGGCTAGTTCCTGAACGAAGGAATTTTCATCCGGACCAAAATTCATATATCTTCGGGTCAAAAACGTAATTTTTTAAATCTCAAAAATCAAACTTTTTTGAAAAAATCGACATTATTTAAAAAATCAAAATTCCTCTCAAACCGATTTTTTTCCGGCGAAATTGTTTCGAAGAGATTTTTTTGACGGAATCCTTTTCAACGGAGTTTTTTAAGCATGGACCCGAGCGCGTAACGATTTTCAAAATAATTATGATGATTTACCGATGAAGAATTTCGCTTCTGTGAATCAACTTACGGTGCATATCGTCGGAAAATATCCATTGCTGTCCGAAAGAGTCGCATGATCGAGACCGAGAAGAATAACAGCCCCGTATACCAGAACGCAACCAACAGCTGCCATATTGTTCAGTCTTGGGCTTGAAAGCTTGATGCTTCTATTATTCAAAATGTAACAATGACGAAAAGTCAACGCCGAGTTAACATATTGCAGAATTAATCGAGCTTATAAAATATCGCTGCATTCGTTTGTACAGTCTTTGTCAATTGAAATACGAACGATTGCAGTCTCGTGAATAAAATGAACGAGGCAAAAAAAAAATGTTCCGATCCGAAATACATAAAAACGTATTTTTACATAGATTTATAATACATAAATAATACATATGCAACTCAGAGTTTTAGGGCATATGTTAATATTATTTAAAAATGATCTACCTAGGCTCAAAATGTTTGTTTTTCTGTAAAAAAAAAAAAAGTTCAGTGCCCGGCCCGAAAAAAAAAATGCAAATACGGGAAACAACCGAAACCCTAATATGTATAAGTGTATAATATAACATCTAGACATTAATTTCGTCACTGAATAAGCTCTTACTTGTGCTTACGAAAATGCAAGTTGAAGGCGAGAAACGACAGAGCCAGAGTAACTCCGATACTAGCCAAGCACGTGACCGCCAAGAAAGCAGCGTATTCTATCGTGACCATACGAAACCTGAATCCAATGCCAAAATACATTAATCCAATACGATCGCGTGTCGACGATTAAAATTTGTTTTTTGAAAATTACCTGAATACTCGACGAGCCACCGGGGGATGTCCTCCCGGCCAAAGGGTCCTCGCGCATCCCGCGCAGTTCATCGTTAGCTGTCCGTCCTCTGGGGTGTAAAGGGCTACGCGTCTGACGATGTGTCCTGAATGGAACAATGCGGAAAATCAGTCAAAGCCATCAATTCCACATTGAAACGTTTCGCACAAAGAACATTCGATTATTCCTCCCAAACAGATGCTGCCCTATGGATTCAACATACGTATATGTATATATTTGGATCGATTCGTATCCGACCAATTGGGATATTACACGTCAATTCCATCGACCTAATTATTTACTGATCCATTGAGCAATTCAATAGTTTTTTGTATTCGTAGCGGTTGGTTGGAAATCTTCAATAATATTTCCATCACCAAAAATCATGTGTACATGTAGTATTTAAAAGTCTGGAAAAATATAAGCAAGAGTGTTAATTTTGATGAATAAAGTATGTTATAGTTGGCGGCATATTCGTCTTTGCTGAATTTTTATTGTAAACGATTATGAGCCACGTTCGATATTATCATACAACGATAAACATAAAAATGTCATCGCGCAGGCGGCAAACATATAATTCTCGCGTGTTAGCGTCAAATTAGTTAAGTATGTCTATCTGTCAACAATGTGAGTGCACAAGTGTTTCGCATTCGACTACGACGATCCTACCGATCCGGCATATATATATATATGTATCGGTAGTTAAAACGGTTACTATCATCAGACGGTTTCCCGATCTTCAACGGGATCGATATCGGCAAGCGCAAATTTATCTTAACGAAGAGCAACGTGTCGAAAATATGAAGAGTGAGTTCGATTACCGACTGATTACGTTCTGATTCGGTATAAGATAATAATTATTACGATATTCAATATTTCTTTGTTGTTTCTTGTTGAATTTTTTGCAGCATCAGTCGGAATGTTCGGCTGGATATTGTTGGGTGTGGTTACAACGGTAACAGCTATCGATAATATCGCCCTGCACGATGAGATGACGGACGAAGAAATCAAGCAAGTTTTCAGGACGAAGCGCGACGCAGGTATATCTACAAATGCATTTCCGCGTAAAATCTCAAAGTCTTCCGGCATTGATTCGATGCTCGACGAGCTAAAATCAACGTGAAAAACTCGGTAAATTTTTCCAGTGCCCGAGTACGACGTAGTGCCGATTTCACTCCCGAAACATCACAAGAGATTCGACGGATCTCCCACCGAGATTCGTCTCAACGCTTTTGGTCGCAACGTCGATCTTCGATTGACTCCGTCTGAGGGAATTTTGGCTGGAACGGAAACTCCGGTTTATCTTGCTAGTTCCGATGGCACGACTAAAAGTGGAACCCGATTCACCGCGAAATCTAACGTAATCCGACGATAATCGAAAATAATGATAATAATTATTTGATACAAATTAAATTATCGATTCCAATTAGTATTTTTGTTGAATCGTAGGCGTGGCAAGGGATAGGAAAAATATTGGAAGATGTACAGAAGAAGGCGTCGTTGTTGGTTGAGGAGTCATCCGATGGCAAACCGAAAGTCGTGAGTTGCGTTTGTGATATCACTGCGTTCATGGAATTTTATAAACGAAGAACGAATGTCCCTATGATGGATTTTTGTTGTTTCTTCAGACCGGTCATGTCGAATCCGAGGGTTGGAATGTGAGGCCAATACCCCATCGTTTTGGTCCACGGTTCCACACCAGACACCGGAGATCTATCGCGGGCAAGGACGATCTCGAAAACGCAAGCACGACCGCGCTCCACGTAATCTACAAGCGTGCATCGCAAAGCGATGGAGTTTACAGAAGCCTCGGTAAGTCAAAGTCTCACTAAATGCTCGTTGTCTTGAAAAATTCGAGGCATAATCGATGGATCCACGTTTTCAGACATACCGGAGATTATTTCCCGGAATCTGACGATGCGCTCGAAGCGCAGCGCTCCCGACATCATTTATCCGCAGATCCTCGTCATCGTCGATTACCAAAGTTTCAAGTAAGCGAAGAAAAAATTGAATTCTAGTGATGGAAGGAATTAATCACACGGAAATAACGAATAGAAACAAAAAAATTGCTATCGATTCAGGCTTCACGGTCAGGACATTGCCACCTTGTTGAAATATCTGCTGCCGTTCTGGAACGGCGTTGACATAATGTACAGGACTTTGGAATCTCCGAAAGTGCGTCTCAACATCGCTGGAGTAGTGATCGCCGTGGTGAGCACGAGGTTTTCGGTGGAAAAGGCCTTGAGGATTAAAAAAAAACGACGATGGAGATTCGTTTGAGTAAATTGTTCGATCGTTTTGCAGGATGACAAAGCACTTCCGTTTTTGACGTACGCCGAAAGTGCCAAGAAAGTATTGGCCGCGGATGAAACTCTCGCTTCTCTCAGCCGATATATGCGACTCGTTGATTCCAATTTTCCGGAACGCAGTTATGACATTGCCGCCGCCATGACACCGTGAGCACACTTTTTCAAGTGGAAAAATTATCTATAGCCTACGTATCGATTAGATATTGAATTGGGAATAGATAATATAATTATCATTGAATTTT